>OV725082.1:106479701-106894301 GCA_928085145.1 Nezara viridula
GCAACATTGGAAGGTACACTGCAATAACTCCTCATTACTAATAGCTGTCTTGTTTTATTCAATGAATTTAATTTCAATTTGTAAATTGTTTATAGAGATACACCTACTTCTGCTGGGCCAAATTCTTTTGGTAAAACGAAACAAGGTTTCTGTGATGCCAAAAAGGTATTTGAAAAGAAACTTAAAGCAGCTGCTGAAAGCACCTTAGATAGCTAAATCTCACTGAATTACTCCAAATTTATGGATAATTATATTACCATGAACTGTTTAACTTAATATAGACCTGTAAATATGTATTTAAATCGATTTTTTGCATCTTTGAATTTTATTGTCGGACAGTGATATATCTCCTAATTGCTAATGTACATTTATTTCATGTATGTATGTACAATCATTTTAATATGTTTTGTTTTCCTGTCCTACAATTTATATTAAATCTTTTTTTCTTTTTTCTATGTTTTTGTTTCAAATTATCCTTTGTCTGTGAAAAATCTAACAGTGAATTGTGAATGAAGTTGTATTAATATTATAATATAATTTCAAAAGCCCCTCTTTGTTCAATATTAAAATTCATACTTTTAGCCAGCCACATGTTAAAGTCACAGAGCAGCAGTTTCTGTGATTTATGTTACAGAAGGGAATTGAAAGGAATGAGATAGCACTGTTTCCTATCACAGAAACTGTGCCAGACTCCTTATCCATTTGTTAACTTCTCAATGTACACTAAACCTTACATAATAAATATAAAGATTTATTTAGGTCAGGATTCAGGTTCATAACTACTTATTCTCTGTGGTCACCAACAATCAACCATCTGAAAACTGAATTGGGCTGCCTAACTCCCAATTCTGGCTTAATTTTTTGTTACACTGATACAGTAAAACTCTTTATTCCTGCTCTAGTTAAAATGTGATCAGTAATCATTTTGAAAACATGTCACATTAAATACACAATATTTTGGATTTTAAAGAGAACATTTCATCAGTAAATGTTTAAGTTTTCTAAACTTACTTAAAGTCTTATGCAAAAAGACCTCTGTTTATTTAATAAATAAGAACTAAGTTGAGAATGAGCCAATTTTTTAACATACGGTGGACTCTCGCTTATTCGTACTATTTCCTAATCCAAACCCTCTTAAAAAAGAAATACGTACATACAATAAAACCATATTGTCGACACTTATGTGCTCAGGACTAAATAATCTAGTTAAAAAATTAACTCCTTTTATTTAAAATAAAATCCAAGCTTTGCATGTAGTTAAGAAATAAATTTCTGAAAAATGATTAATTATTATAAAAATATTTTTATGTAAATACAGCTGTAATTTTTATTTTTAAATTCATTTGTTAGTTATGAAGTGACCTTTTTCCCCGTTTAGTAATCCAAATCTTTTGATAATCTGAACTCCCTTGGTTTTTAATTATTGCGGATCAGCGAGTCCACTGTACCTTCAATTTAAAAAACCAATTCTAATGATGAATTTTCATGATTCGATTTGAACATTCCTAAATAAAACCATCAATAACAGTTTGAGTTGAACCTATGAAATAAAAATTTACTTTCATTTTTTGATGACATATATCCCTCTGGTATGAGATCACTCGTCTATATATCTGTAAATGTTTATTTATTACAATTCAATATCCAATTATAATCCACGTGTTCTAGGTACCAATAATACTACACCTCTTGTTAACAATACAAATTCAGGAGGCAGTCATTATGAAGTTTTTATTAGCGCCGTCGTTTCAACCCAAACATGGTGATCATCAATCAGGGCTGAAAATTTTTAAATTTAATTAGATATATAATATTTAACGACCCATAATGATTAATAATAAAAACTATACTGATTTGTGTAACATCCATCATAGTTTATTATTAATCATTATCGGTCGTATAATATTTATATCTCTGATTGTGTTTAAAAATGTTCAGCTCTGATTGATGACCCACATGTTTGGGTTGAAACGTCGGCACTTCGTTCAGAACTTTTTGATCAATCACTTACTCAGTAAGGTTTTTTTATATACCTAAGATGTTTGAAAATAAGTTCATTTTACCAAAACCAAACTCAAGACAAATCTAGACTTGTCTGATTTCTGTTTTTATGCAGTCATAATATGAAAAAATATCATTTCAAGATACTTTAGATGATTGTAGAGCATGAGAGATTTAAGTCTTGGATGATATAAGTTTCTTTTGAGGACGTACCTATGTATAATTGTGGAGCCGTTTATCTCTTTTCAATGATTACTTTATTACTGAGTTCTATACAATTTAATCAGATTGGTATTGCGAAGACCATTGTGCTTTGTGATCATTAAATACTATATTAAATTAAAAACCAAAAGAGATAAATTTAAAAAAAAAAAATCATGCAATGCAGCCAATAGAACTTGTTTTTAATCTTGTATTATTAAAATCAATTTTTTAATAGAATCGTCTAACATTTATTTCTTAACAATATAATGGCCCAGGCCTGCTGGGACGCCAGCATGGAATGCCAATTCAGTGGCGCTGGAAGACCTGCTGAGCCAATATATTGGCTTCAGCTCTTCATTACCAGTTACACAAAGCCAATATTCTGGCTCATTGCAGAGCTCTCTACTGGGAACCCCATGAATAATAGGTTGTTGCTGGAACCACTAGCAGATGTATTATTTAGGTACAGGTACCATCAAGGGTTAGCGCTCTGAACTTAGCCTTTCCTATTCCTGCTGCTTCCACCCCTATTTCACCTTTCTCTAGTCTTTTGACAGTTAAGCTCTATAACTAACAGCAGTTAGTAATTTTTTATTTTATTTAAATCTCTCATACAATGAAACATTTTTAAATTTTTCCATATCCGAAATTGGTTAATAAAAATAAAAATTTCAAATGAAGAACAAAAAAATTGATGACACTACCTGTACCAACAAAATATAATGTAATGTAAGACAATTACTAAATTAAAAAAAAAGGTATTCAACTATTTATTGAAATATGAGCTAACCATTCTAAAGAAAAATGTTGTCATTCATTAAAAAAAGCATATTTTAATGTGGCAAAGTGAGGGGAGCAATTCAGTGAACATATCCCATGTAGCATCTGACCTTGATTAAGGCTCCATGCAACTAAAATATTCAATTCTACATAGAATTACTATCCTGAGTTAACATATAATTTAATCTCTAGTGTAAGTATAAGGATACAACTTGATGATTCAATAATTTAAAATCCTTATGTATTTGCATATCTACTAAATTGAAGTGACAGCATACATTTTTTCAACTACCAGATAAATAAATATCTTATGAGGTAAACTCACCTATTGAAAACACTGTTAATAATTTCAATTGCCAGATTCATATCTTGTGAGGTAAACTAATTATATTAAAGACACTGTTTATGATTTTAAATTGATAGTGCAATTGAACCTTTATCATCTGATTTTAAAACTAATTCCTGATAATGAATTAGATTTCTAACAAAAAAATTTTATGTATTCAAAAAATTGAACACACGTAAAACAATAACCAAACTTTCTTTCACTTTTCCTTTTACATCTTGTGACAAAAGTGGATTTTCATGGTTTAAACTAAAAAGGAAAGCTGTTACTTCATAGTTTTAAACTATTGTTTGGATACTTAGAAATGTCCTAAAAGGAAAAGCAAACAATAAGTTAGAAAATTGTAAATGTTTTCATCCATCCAAGATTTGAACATATAAGAATCGATCACCAGCAGCAGCAACAGGAAAAGTTCAAATTTTTCAAACCCTAATAAAAAACTTTCATTATTACTATTTTACACTAATTTAAAATTTTCCTCTAAATATTCAGAAAATCATTTAAACCTCTAATATCCAATTCGAAGGACTTAACAACATGAGCGAATAGTTGGAAAAAATTTTCAATGAAGAAGTATTGAAATTCTTATATGTGGTAATGTCTTAACCAATTTTCAATGAAGAAGTATTGAAATTCTTATATGTGGTTGTGTCTTAACCAAGGTCCTTTTTTTTTAAGCTTCGAGTAAGTACCGATGGGTATCAATCTACCTGATGTCTGACATGTTAATAAATGCATTAATACCACATCCGCTGAATGTTGCATGCAGAGTGACAGGTGAAGATATAAAAATAAAAGTTGGAAAGAAACTCATAAAGTACCTGAAAATATTTCTATTATTTTCACTTAAAGATAATAGTAAGACACCTTCCTATTGTTAATCAATTTTTTTATCTGATTTAAATACCTTCTTTTATTTTTAATAAAAAAAGGTAAGTCAGGAGGAATAAACAAAAAAAAAATTAAAAATTGTTTTTTATTAACATTATTTTGAAAAGATTACTTCCTTATCTGGGGTCCACCTTGACGCATCATATCCTGAAACAAGAAAAATTTCATTAGCTTAAAAATCCTTTCAAAATATTTATTTTTAAAAACTCTTCAACTTGAATAAAAATATTAAATTAATTTTTACTTATACTTATTTTTACCCGACTAAGCAAAGCGAAACAAGTGTTGTGTGTTTAGGCCATCTGCTGTAACATTATTTTAAACGAAAGGCTGGATAGATTTTTAAGTTTGATGGCTCAAATTATTCGGTGAGATACCTTGAGTGTTTTGAAACAATATGAACTAAAAATACTGACCCATTATCAAATAAAAAGTGTTTAATCAAATTGCAAAAAGCTTTGTAACACTGCTTTGAGACAATGGTTGGATAGATTTTTAAGTTTATTGGCTCAAATTATTTGGTAAGATACCTTCAGTGGTTTGAAATAATGAAATCAGAATTCTGGCAAATTACTTAATCAATTCGCTAAAATGTACAAACGATTTTTTGAGTGGATGGCCATAACAGATTTTTAACGTTGCCAGCTATAATTAATTAGTGGTGGGAGTGACATTTGCAGACCCCTATGTGCAATACCACTGCTGCTGAAAAAACCTTATACAAGAAATGGCTAGGTAGGATGAAAAGAAAAAAAAGTTGAGTTACTCAGTGAGATCTCGCGAATATTTTGAAAAAATTTTAGCACAAGACACTGAGAAAAAATGTATTATAATTTAAGTATCTCAATTATTAATTGCTTTGAAATTAAATCATGTAATCATATGTTATGAAAATAAATTTTTGATATTTTAAATTGTAAAAATGTTAAAATTAAAAAATATTTGAATTAAATAAAAAAATCAGACTACAGAAATTAGGAAATTCTATCCACCAGAAAGGAATGTGCATCTACATCTACTTAAACATCTTGGTAGATTGATAAGAGTAATTGACAATTATGAATATTTAAACTTGGTGTAGTACCAAACACATTCCCAATGGAACTCTATACTCGGATGTTTATATGCACTGATAAATGGGACTAAATCTATTTGCCGGGAGCCGTAATGTGTAGTGAAAGGCATCTGACTACTATACAAAGTTTTAATATTCGCATATATCAATTACCCTATCAATCTACCAAGATGTCTAAGTAGATATAGAAGTACATTCCCAGAAATGGATAGAATATCCTAATTTCTGTGGTTGGCTTTTTTTTTAATTCAAATACTTTGTATTGGAAAAAAATTCCAAATAGCTAAAAAAAACCTTCAAAATAGCTAACGATAAACCAGGATAAATTAGAATTAAGAAAATAAATAAATTGTCCATAATTTTTTCAAAAACAAGAAACATTAAGATAGGGACAATAACTACTGAACAGCTAAGATACATTTTTATAACAATAATACAGAAGTTAATTAAGTTTCAATAAAAACAAAGGAAGGACATAACTAACTAAGAGAGACAAAATATTTAGCAACAATTAAAGATAAAGTAAGGAATAAACTTTCAATAACCAATAATTTGAAAAAATATACAAAAGCCTCTCTTCTCTTATTCAGCTTTCAATTGTCTACAAACTATAGGTTCGTTCTGTAAAAATTACATTTCAAATGAAGACTCGAGTTTATCAAATTCTAGTTTAATTTTTTAAATGAGGAAAATGTCCCAAACCAATCTTACATTTGTAAACAAAAAAAATTAAACAAGATTAGTTCAAATAAATGACTTTCAGTGGATCAACTTATAGACATTAATATATCCCTAAATATTTTATCCTAAAAAATATAACCAGACATTTCTACTAATAACAGGTAAAAGAAAATAAATTTAAAAAATACCCAACCCATGAAGGGTCTTTGGTTTAGTACTACACCCAATAGAAGACTAAATCATCAGCACCACCAACCATTTGACATTAATGCTAAAAAATAAATCTCTCATGTATCTATTACCATTTTATAATGACAAACTAACTCCATTACTTTTTTTAAACATTTATTAATAGATATGATCTTAAAATTTCTTTTTGAACTGATTTTTTGTTTTCTTTGTAAAATTAAAAATTATATACAAAGTAAAAAATGTTCAACCACACCTACTAGGTATCAATTTATATTGACATCAATTTAGATTGATTAAAACAAACGAAATGAAACAGACCCTCAAACTAAGTCAAGTAACAGTATTACATAATCACCACATGCATTCTTATCTGACCAATAAAAACCAGATGGAATTTAAAATTTATTACAAATCATCAATGAAAATTCCTAATCATGAGTAATTGTATCTTTTAAATGCTACTCAATGGTAAACAATTGGTTCAATATGGCAGTAGTGCCTGAACAGGCTAGATTCGACCCAGGATTGTTGTCTTTTACAGTTAATGTTGTTTATATTTCTAGATATTTAAGCAGAAGACATTTTTTTTAAACTAATTGTGGTCATGAAACATACATTTCTTTCTGTGAATATTTAATTATATGACTTTCAAGGAGCGGATATGTTGGTCAGCTCTATCCCTCACTACACTATATCACTTCTTCATAGATAATAACTGTCAAAATAGACAATTTTTTTATACTTTCGAAACAGCAATAATCACAAACCCCTTCACATTTTTTGATTATTAAGGATAATAACTAAAACTTGCAATGATTATGATGCTAGGAATTTAATTAAAATAATAATTGATTAAATTGGGGAAACAAAAAATGAAAAGTTATACCAATTAAGGCCAAGGAAACAGTAAAATAAAAATGAACACAATGAAAAAATAGTAATATTTAAATCCATATAAGTGAGATCATTTTATTGAGTTATGTGAAATAGAGAAGTTAAAAAATTAGATACTTCTTACAACCAACAGACACCAGTACCACAGAGGAGATTCCTTGTATAGGGCACGGAAACAACAGAATTTGACAAACATGGCATTAAAAACGAGAATTTATCAGAGAAGTGACTATATTGACAAATGATATCTTAAACTAAACTACAACTTCAATAAAAGTGGTTGAAAAATGTGGATAGTTCCAAAACTTCAACATTGGAAATTCGTAAGGTGATTATTTTATTTGTGAGTTTTTGCAATAAAGTGGTGATATATAGATACTCTAGCCTAAATGTTAAATGTGAACTGGCATTTACATACTAGAATTCTTGCATTATATATAATCATTTCATCTTTATTTCTAATGTAACTTATCATTATTCAAGTCTATATCCACTATTGTAGTTAGATGTTCCTATCTTTTGTGTCGATCATTTCATGTCAACATGGTTGTCTCTACAACGTAAGCTAAGTTTGAAAGATATTAAAACAATAATCAGTAAGACATATAGAGAGTAGTGACACTACGAACAAGTTGGCTATGGTGCTAGAAATGTATCCGGTATTATTTATAGAAGCCTTAATTTATTTAGATTTAAATGATTCGGTGCTGACTGAATTTCGATATAACCCAGGACCTCACCTTCAAAATTGTAACAGACTAACTCATAAAAAATTAATGAAAAGATTAAAAAAATATTTTATTATCTTTTTATTCAAAGGTCTTTAGATTAATAAAATCAGTCATATATATACACATACAAATACACACATAGTAGTAGGTAGCACTTGAGTTTCAAGTCTATTTTAGTTTAATAAAGATCCATAGGTTTTCAGAACAGGCCTTGATAGAGATAAAAAAAAAAAAAAAAAAGAGAGAAAAAAATATGCAATAAGGCCAATTTAATGAGATATTTGCTGATGATTTGATGGATACTAAAAAAAGGGACAGATATTAACATAAACAATAGTAGTGCACAAAGAATGAGTATTTAATTACTTTAACAGAATGAATTAACTATTTTTTTTCACCAAATACATGGACAGGCCAAAAATATACTATGTAACTCTAAAGAAAGCTAAAAGGATGGTACATATGGAATAGAGTAAAAATACAGTTAACACAAGTAGGGAGACCTAAGGAGGTCTATTTTGAGCCATAAAGAGGCCTATTATGTTAATGTTAAAGAATAGTCTCCAAGAGAATTATATATATACTAAATTATATCATAAGAGACTAATGTCTCTTAACATAATTGATTAAGACTTAAGAGATGTATATTAAAGCAAAAAAGGAAGCGAGATGAGATTAAAAGTTAGCAACAAAAGCTTATATTATATTTCTTAAATAAGATTATTCTCAGGGACGAAGAAGAGATTAGTGGAAACAGAATTTGGGAGGTGGAGAAGCAAGCACAAAGAGATTTCACATTATTTTAGCATTGTTGAAGTCACAATATCTAATTTTAAATTTAATAGATCCATAAAAATTAAATTGATGTTAAATTACCGAACAAAACAAAATATAACAGAATAAGAATAATCCTTCACCTTTAAAGTTAATTGGCACTTAAACTACTTCATCTTAATTCGAAAACTTATAAATTAATATTAATAAAAATATATGTATAAATCTAAAAACAATAGTCACATGCAAAACAACTTCATTTATTTTTAATCAAAATTAATTGATAAGATAAAGTTAGGCCAACAAAAGCAATGTTCATTTATTTGGTTAAAAAGAACAATGGTTAATAGGGAAAAAAAGGAAACAAAAGAAACCCAACATCCAAAACACAAGAATATCCAATTTTAACTAACCCTTGGGAAGTTACGCTGAGGAGGTGTCCTAATTCTTCTCTCAGCCTTAGAACGATTACGCACTACTTTAGAGTGGATAGCACATGACACACAATAATGTAGTTTGGCATAGAGCTTCGGCAACTGGTACGCTGGAAATAATATAATAAAAAATTACATAATTGGATTTATGAAAATAATAATAACTTAATGAACTAATAGAATGACTTACAAGAGTAAACGCTAGCATCTGTGATATCCCTCACAGCTGCAGCTTCTACGATATTACGAATAACGAATTTCTTGATAGCCTTATCTTTTGGCACGCAACGGGCACAGTTGGTGCAACGGACTGCTTGCACGTGACCCCTACCATGTTTGGATCTTCCTCCATTCCTCCTTTTCTTGGTCTGAACAAAATTTATAAAGAATATTAATAATTAGTTTCTGAAATCAGAAGGACAAGATATTGATACAGATAATAATACTAATATTTTAATTAAGATAATTCAACTATAGACTTCCACTGACTCATGAAGTGCGATAAAATATAGTTTCAGAACCTGATCTTAAGCAAAATATTAACAATATTCCCATAAGCAAGTCACAATACAAACACAGTTTCTCTTTCTGATTAGATGAGGACTGTGATGTGGCTGAATATATAAAATAAAGCAAGATATTAGTTCTTTAATGGCACTCCAAAATAGAAAATTGGAAAAAGTTATTGAGCCTCACTAGAGACAGAACTTGGAAAGTAGCTAAGTTTATATGGACACGAGACGACAAATACCAAAACTATACACATAAATCATTTACCATAAAAAAGGAAAAAAGTATTATCCCTACCAAATTAATTTTTTTCGAGAAAATAAACAACTAGAACTGATTTATCAATAATGTTATGTCATAATACACTCTTCATATGGAAGCAAAATACTAATACAACGAAAACTAACAAATAAAATAATTGATATAAAAGAGTAACAATGAACACAACCTATAAATTTTATATACTTTTGACGTGTGAAATAAACATGATAACAAATGTGTTTAGCGCCTAAAAATTGTTGCTACAACCTTAATATAATAATTTGCCTCTGACTATCTGTTAAAAAATCCATTTTTAATCAATTTAACTTTGTGTCAGTTCACAAGTGTTGCTAAACTTTTTTTTATTTGTTCTTCCCTAACTTACCTAGCTACCCTAGAATTTAAGGCTATACAGGACTTTCCCAACAAGGATAAGGGCAGGGAATTTAAAATCCACTCTGGCACAGGGTGGATTTTAAGCATACTCATACTTTTTTTAATCTCATATCTACTGTTATCTGGTTGCTGGGCAACTCAGTGCTCTGCACACGCGCTAGCCTATTCAGCCACTCTGCGTCCAATCTAAATAAGGTTGGTTCAATTCTAACTTATAAAAGGAATCTATGTTTAAGTTCCTGATTACTGGTGCTGAGTGGGGGAACTAGTCTGGCAAGTGGGCCTAAGTGGTCCTTTTTGCCAACCCTAGACGGCTACCTTTAAGGTTATCCGCTGTGTACTAGCCAGAGTGAGAATGTCACAATCCATTTCCCGGGGCAGCTGAGAAATGAATATTGACCAACCTAGGTGGGAATCGAATCCACAACGTTCAGAACCGGGCACTCTGGGACCCATGCCCCAACGTGCTCGGCCATCCTGTCCTCAAGTTCCTGATTAACAAGCTGATCTAATTAGGGAAAAAACAGAAAATAACCAACTACAGTGATAGATACATAGTTACACATGATGTAAGTCTAGTGGAGAATTTGATAGAAATCCTAAACCTATCCCTTTCAACCATATTAATAACAACAAATGCATTAATTTCTTTTGTGATAGTAATTAATACAACATACAACAATTAATACATACATACAATAATTTATTTTCCCATAACCGACCGTAACACAGTACTAACCACTACAATCTAAATTCCAACATATATTTCATGATAATTCAGGATTAGAATAAAGATTAAATCATTTTCAATTATTATTTTATAAATAATTAATTTAATACCAATTGATTTACAATCAGTGATTAAATTTTAATATGAAAGGTAATCTCTGTTCAATCCAAGTTTAAACAGTAAAACAGAATATTTAGAAAAGAAATATAACAATTCGTAAATCTTGTTAAAACTTATAACAAAAGTCAATAGGTTATGACAATTCAAAGCACGTGGATACGACTGATTACAAAAATTAATGATTAAAAGGACGAACAAATTATAATAATAAACTGTTATTATGTCTAAAATTCAAAAACTAATAGAACACTTTAAGAAACAAAAACATATTTATGACAACACGTTTTCTGAACAAGACTAACAAATTAATACACAAAGCAAATTTAAAACCAGAAATACTTATTAACAGATAATCAGCATATAAAGAAAACATATAAAAATTAACAAATAAAAGTTATAATAATAACTAAACTCACCATTTTAATAAAATATTAAACTTAGTCACTAACTAGAGTAAACCTCGACCACAATGGACACGCTAAAGAAACCTACCAAAGCCTTCTAGATGAAGTTAGGTTTTTCTTTTAAAAATTGAATCTGCTTTTATAATTGTTTAAACAATTGTAAAAAATGGTAAGTCTATGTATAATTAATTTTTATAATATCGGTAAAACCTTAAGTATACTTATTTGCAAATTTTTAATTGTATCGTTTCAAACTATAAAAAATAAAATTATTCCTTAAATTAGTTTTCGTTTATCCTCCCAATTATTACTAATTCCCGTTTTCACGAAATTTAATAACAGTACAAGCTCTGAACTAGTACCAAATTATCTCAGGATCGCTTTTGGACCATGAAAAATTAAGCAAAAACTTTTTTCCTCTGAGTTTTTAACACATCAGTATCTTGGAACAAAATAGCTGTCTGAAACTTAGAAATTTGAGTACCGCCCGAAATTAATCAGGGCCTGAGACGTATTTATTGTAAAAAGGTCTAATGTCCATCCATTCTCTGTTAGTCTCAATAGCTAGTAATAGAAGTATACTGTCTCTTTTAATGATTAATGTACATCCTATCTTGGTTTGTACCATTCAATCAAATTAAAACTTCAAAAAAATAGTTTTGACATCGGCTCTTTTTGTTCTTAGGAACTTATTATTAAGTAATATTCATCTTGTTAGAGATAAACCCTGATATTAGATAGAATCCTAAAAATTACCTCCAACCTTCGCCCTGATTAAGGCTCCCTTATTGGAGCTGATCAGAGCCTGGAACAAGTATTTGGTTCCCACTGGTGATAGGTCAAATAATAAACAAAAATTTGTGTTGGTAAAGAGATAGATGACGCCTTCTATTCTGTATTTAATAATTCCCCTAAATAAAAATCCCTGATAGTTCTGTTTGATTGTTTCAATTTAACAAGAATGGTGGTTGACGTAGAGTGATGGTATGAAACTACCGTGGACCATTCGACTAAGTGGATTTATCTATACTACTCCACTTTACCACGAAGATTTCTCGAATACGTTTTCCATCTTAGTATTTTTTTCTCGAAGTCGATCAAGTCAAGTGCACGGTTTGATGGTAATTGGTTAGGTATATTCAAATATAAACTTTGATATTTGGCTCAGCAGGAGTTCCAAGCTAGATGGTGAAGACAGAGACTCGTATTTCGTATATCTGGGGTCTGGGAACACAGTTCTGTTCATGACTGGGCTATGTCCCTTCCATCCGGTTGCGGATCCAAGATTCAAGATGTTTTTTTGTTTTTTTTTTCTACATTTCCAATAACGATAATTATACTAAAAGATGAACAAAATAAAAAACTACCTATATGAAATGAGATTTAAATTGTCCTATAAGAAAAAAATAAAACAAAACAAAAAAGGAATTATGGGAAGAATAATATTTATAGAGATAAATTTCTTATATATTATTTTCTTGACAAGTCCTTACAATTAGTTGCCGTATACCAATTATAATTTTAAACTAGGTTAAATTGTGATCGTTTAAGTATTTAGCTTAGAACACTCACCCTGAAAGCCCATTTTCTCTCGTAGATCCGTAGATAGAAAAGTATACACTTTTTGTAGACATTGTATATGGTCATTTAAAAGTTTACGGAATTTCCTAGAAAAAAAAAATCGCCAAAATCGGATAATTTGGAGCAAAAACATGGTCTCTAGATATTTTTTATCTGTTCTACTGCAAACGTTTTATCCTTTGTTTTGATTTTGGATTTTTTAATGTGTTACTAAAGTAATGCTATTTTTTATTTAGATCAATGCTCTCCTCAATACAGCTAGAATTGATTAGGAGACACATTATGTCGTACAATGCACAATCTAAAGTTTTAACCATTGATTTTACATGTCTATTTGACATGTCCATCACTACACTCCTGAGCTGAACATATCAATGAGGATTGGTACCAAAAAAATGTGAAAGCAAATACTGGTCTATCACCCAGACATTTTCTTAAATTTTTGTTTTTTTACGCAGGGGTAGTTCACTCGTTGATTTCCTTCAGCAACAACGAACAGTGGATTAGGTTTGCTATTACCAGCAGTTGGAGCCGGCAAAGACCATCTCATTCATGACAACGCCAGACATCACATCCCTCTCTTGACCAGTGATAAATTTGAAGAAATGGACTAGAAACTCTTCTATGTCCTCCTTATGAGCCAGACTTGTTTCCTTGTGATTATATTTTTCGCACTGATTTATTATCAATAGTCGGTCAATCACAACTAGAGTTATATTTAGTTTCGCCATTCTCAATAAATTCACGTAAATATTATCAATTCTTAGAATAACAAGCCCAGCCATGATCATCCTTAGGATGGAAACATAATAGAGCACCAAGGTAGTCTATAAGTTAAGAAATGCATTAGAGTGGAAAATATGATAGTCTGGGATGTTTTTTTCAAAAAAATTATAGGAGCTTTATCAGGATTTTCACTGCTAAGGCCTACGCGGTCTTTGGAGGAATCCGTCCACAAATGTTGAGTTGGTGTTGCATCTCCACCGTTTTTCTTTCTCGGTGGACTAATATATATCTTCTTACAGAGTAATACTTTTTTTAAAAACTGGTTTGGGTTGTTAATCCAACACATAATCACATTAGCAGGGGGACCAGAGAGCTTTGTTTAGGGCCTCCTGTCCCAGTAGCTTTCTTTAGCCTGGCTTGAGGAACCCAGTTTACACCTGCCAGCCTCAGTTCGAAGTCGCTTGAGAAAAACTGTGGCAGAGACACTAACATCCGCAGCTCACCGAGTTTAAGCTTAATCCGGTGAGCTCACCCTTTGGCTGGCCCAACGTTCGCTGTAACTTTTTATTAAACGTTTCACTGTGAGAAGCACGAGTGCCCATCCCCCCAAGGTCGATGGAGCAAGAATCTACTCCCCTCCCCTCCCAAGATATTTTATTGCTTATCTTTTCTTAAAATCAGAGCAAGCAGAAGTGGAATTAGAAAAATCGTAGATGATGCACAATTATACATTTTTTTTTTTTTTGGTTCCGCTCCTTCCTCGCCGTTAACACTATACGGGATACGGGATACGGGATTTTCACGGGACCATTCGGGGGGTCAGAGGTGTGGGCGGGGATTTAAAAGACGACTTGGCACCGGGACGCCGTGAACTCATGCCTATTTTTGTATCATTTATCATATATCAGGTTGCCAGGCAACGGTGGTGCTGTGCACAAGGCGTTAGCCCATTCGGCCACCCCGCCCCCAATTATACTAGCTGCTGCCTATTCCATGTTCTCCCCTTGCCCCTAATTCTGAAAAATTTCCTTCCGAAAATTCATAACCCCGTCAAAATGTGCCGCCCTCAAAAATTTTGATGGCGCAACTTGCTCCTTGAAATTCTCTTCTGGGCACCCCTGGTGAGAGGAATCACATCTGCTCACCAAGCTATGGTTCAACTTGTGCCTGGCCTTATTGTTTTATTAGTTAATTTCCTAACTGGTATGTATTATGTTGTCATTTCCATCTAGGTTATAAAGGACATTCTTCCTCCTTTATCCTCCACCTCTTTTCCACAATTTTCAGTTTTTCCTTTAGATCATTACCTCTACAGTTGTCACTCTAACTCTTCTATATTAAACTGGAACTAATCCTTTGACATGGTTTCTAAGGTCCATAATAAAATTTATTTTCAGCAATGCATATCTCATTTTCAATTCACACACTTACATCTACCCAGCTATATACTTTCATTGGAAAAAAGAAAGATTTAACATCAAATTCAAAGGAAAAGAATGGTTAAAAGTCCTTCTTTTATTTTAAAATTAAATGATACCTAGATGAAAACTAAAGTGATACAGGCTCAGTAGTCCAAATCACTCCAGAAATCTCAACTCACAAAAGAAAAAGAAAAAAAGGAAATAAGTTATACTGAGAGAAAGATGAAATGTCTTATCAAAATTAGGTGCCTATTTTAATTACGGCTCCAGACATAGGACAGAGAAAAAGAGATGAGGAAGGACCTCCAAATGTTAAAGCATACAAAAATAACTGAACATAAAAATTCAATGTTATAAAGTAAACTGTTAATAGTTTTCTTAAACTTTGGTAAACCGAACACTCCTCTTCCTCCCATCTCCAGCAGCAACTAGTTCAGATTACTGAGATTACACTGAATAGTAAAAACAAATAACTAATACATTTTTTTAATGGTATCAGCAGAAAATAAAAATAGAAAATAGCTGACTGTTTTTAACAATTTTTTCGACCAATGGCTCAACCAATTTTTAATTGATAGCTCAAATTACTCTGCAAGCTCCAGTGCTTAGAACAATTAGAGCTTAAAACCATCCTAAAGTCCTATCATTAATCTCATTAGCCAATAATTGCAAGTCAGTAGGTATTATTTCTAGCTTTCTATAGACTTGATTTATATTTTTTTAAATTTGTACAGGAGGAATTTGAAAGTTAAAATGACCTCCTGTAAGCTCATAAAACTTGGATCACTTCTCGGTAAGATACCAAGATCCATACAAAATGAAAGGTATTACATGCATTATAGTAAAATTAATAAAAATTGATTTATATAAATATTATTAAAATTCCTTTGTTCATCATGATTATTCTTGGTGGCAATAGTCACAAAAAAAAAAATCATTTTCTGTCTTCTTTCATGTCTATATTCTATTATCTTATGTTGCTTGTTTATTGCCTATTTTAATACTCATTATTATAAACCAATCATTTACTTTAACATTAATTTATAATATTAAATAAACCTAAAATTAAAAAAAAAAAAAAAAGGAGGCAAATTTAATCTAAAACAGTGATGTATATAGATATATTAATGTATAGTTAACTAATAGCAACCAGATTTCCATCATTACTTTGTCATCCTATAGAATTAGTAATCTGTCATTTCATTTGAAAAATTAATTTTGAAAATTTAGCTTGGTATGGTAGCAGTTTACTGCTCTTAGTGCTTTGATAGAATCAGCTTAAGGATAACTAGGAATATCAGGATATAAAAAGAAAAGTACATTATATTAAAATATTTTTTTAAATAGTTAAAATAATAAATATAAAATGAATGTATGTAATTATGTACACTCACATAGAAAACAAAAAATACTTTTATAGAAACATAAATTAAAGCTTAGGTTACAAATAAAATAAATTATATAATCTCAATAAATTAATACTTTACAATTTTTATGAGTAGTGTTTATAATACATTTGGGTTTTTCAGATTATGGCTTTCATTTTCAATACCCTTATTTAAGGTCTTAATATCTATAACTTCTGGCACATAATTAAGCGCTTGAATATTAGGTGGGTTATCTGCTTCATCTTGACCTGAAACATAGAAAATTTCTTTGTTGACTAAACAGAACATTAAAAAAAGAAGTAACACATTGTAATTACAAATATTTATTTGTAACTTGCACCTACCAATTACTAGGAAAATTAAATAAACACATTCTGTAAAAATCTCAATCAAACAAATTATATTCGATACTCATCACACATCAATTATAAATAAAGTACCATATAAACTGATCAACAGATACATTATTGAATCAACTACAAAACCTAAAACATTCATAAAAAAAAAAATCTGGTGCAGTGTGCGCATCACACAACTCCCACTTACCAACTTACATGAATACATATGTATTTTCATGTATAAGGAACTCAATATGAAAACGGGATAACTTCATTTAAAACAACCATTTTTTCTCACCCATCAAATCTGTTAAATTTATACGATTGCATCACTTTTGGATTCAGAGGATCTTAAAATAAGCATTTCTGTAGAAAACTCGGATTCAAAAATTTCCATGATCACAATAGTTTCCTTATTATATATAACATATAAAGGTAAATGAAAGTAAAATATATTTAACAGGAAAGTGCTACATCATTTAGAACAGTTTGGTTGATCATATTCTGACACAATAAAAAATCTATGAAATTATGATGGCAAAAAAAAAAAAGTTTACTATAAATTTTATGCATCTGTGAAAATATAATGTTAGAAATTAGGATTAACAAAACATAATGATGAATAGTTACGTAGAAGTATACAGGACGTGAATTGGACTTAAAATTTTAGAGATAACCCATCAATAAAGCAATGACACCTTTTTTCTAAAATACTGGAAAATTTTATATCTTACTCCTACTCTCAGAAATGCATTTTTTTATTAATTCTTAAAAAACAAAGTACAAATTTTCACTTAAACATCAGCATTAACTTGATAACCATTTGCAAAATTAATATTACTCATTATCAATGTCCTCTGACATAAAAAATTATTCATAATTTTTTTAATTCAAAATTAAACAACATTTCTTTGTTTTTCTGTTGTCCTAACAGATTTTTTAGATCTTTTGGTACCTTAACACGGCTACTGATCTTAACATCTCTACCTATCTGGGGCTATTTCTTTCCAATTATCTGCATGCAACTCTTTAGCATCTTTGTTGATTTTATCTATCCATCTGCTTTTTGGCCTTCCACGTGGTCTTTAGCCTTCTACAGAGGCATTAATTGTTATGTAGAGGCTTTCAGATGGCTTGATCCGAGCTACATGCCCTGCCCATCTTAACCTGCGTGTTTTCATAACAGGAGATACTGATTGGACAGTTTCTGAAAGCAGCTCTTTGTTGATCTTTCTTCTCCATAGATGTGTTACTACTCTGATCCTAAATCGCTCTGGTTATCATGCATTGGATATATATACTCTCAATACTTTTTACTAGGGCACTAGTTAGTGTCAAGATCTCACAGCCATACATTAGAACTGGCTTTATCAAAGCATTTTACACTCCTAATTACAAATTTTTCAGGAATTTCAATACCTTGGAGAGGTCTGTTTGCACTTGTTAAATGATGGTCTATTTCTGACTGTTGGTCATTCATTGAGGTTGTTATGGAACGGAGGTATTTGAATTTTTCTACTGTCAGGAATGATTTGCCTTCTACACAGATCCTGTTATCAGGTTGCAATTTTCGGCTTATGATCACATATATTGTTTCATCTTCTTTACTTGTAGACCGATTTGCTCTGTTTCTCCTACCAGAGTTTTAGCGAGTTTCTCAATGTCCTGTTATTGATTCCAAGGACAGCTATATTATCTGCATATCCAAAAATTTTATGATTCATTCCAGCATGAAATACATCATTGATTGAATAAACTATCAAAACATCTCTTGGTTACTAAAACAAAATCAACCATAAATACATACATTATGGATATATTATAAATAGATTACCAGATAATCCTGTAAAGGTGGGACTGTAAACAGCAGTGCGGGACCTATAAGGGAGTTTTTCTATGTCTATGTCAGCCAAAGACAAGTCCCTAATTTTTTCAATAGCTTTTTCATCAAAGGTATCACACGATGGAAGTGGTGTACTACCTTGAGAGTGAGAATGCTTTCGATCTGAATTGCTTTCAAGCAGCTCTTCATGACTTTTCTTTTTGTTGGCTTTTTTATGAAGAGCATCGTCTGAAAATTAAAAGAAACATAAAAACTGCAATAGATATAAAACTATTTTATTATTCAGATTTAAACATGATTAAGCTCACCAATTTGACTAAGGTCAGGTGTAGGAAGATCAGGTGTCACATCACAATCCCTAAGAAGATCTAAACTGGCCGACCGGAACCTCCTCCCTTCACTTAGGAATTCTGCTAGAATTCCTTCTGTTCGCTCTACCCTTTCCTCCAGTTTATACCGGGTCTTCTTAATCTTATGTTTCAGTTCCACATGATTCTTTTCTAATCTTGCTTCCATATCTCTCAGAAAGTTGGCACAATAACAGGTCAGACCGACGCCCACAGGTCCCTGAAAAAGACTATAAATTAAGATTTTCATGGATTACACAAATTGTTTTTATTTCGGGCTAAAAGAAAGAGATATTCATTCCAGAATGTTTGCCGTATAGTTTAAAGTAACAAATATACATAATTTTCTTTTTTTCTTTAAAGTAATCCATCATCTAATGAAATAAAATAGCACAGCTAACCAGCCTACTACAATAAGACTATAGTGATACAAATCTCAAAATTAAGAAAAATCTGGAATATACTCAAACAACTTTCCTTAGTACACATCAGATATAAACCCAAACAGAAAACTAGTTTGCTGTATCTTCTTTTTTAATGGTGTTATTAAGATTTTTTCTTTTAATTTCTTTTTCGGTACTTATTTAATAGCGGGTGGTTCAAACCTCCCTTCTTATCTATTTCACATAACCTCTCTTATTTCATCTAACCTAAGTTATTTCCCTGTTTATGTTTTGTTTCTTCTGTTAGCTTTGAGTTAGTGTTATTTAATTATGGATGTTGTCACATTGTGAGAATTGCCGTCTTCATAAGAAGAGGCTATAAAATATTTTCAAGACACCGGGATATTTGCAAAGGTGAAATATTGTGATGAAGGTCACAATTTAGGCAAATGAAGTTTGACGGGAAGATTAAATGGAGATGCTTTCGTAGTTGTAACAAAACCGTTTCTATAAGGAAAGGAACGTGGTTAGAGGGGTCGAGGATTTCTTTTAAACAGCTTTAAAATTCATTTATGGGTGGTCCCATAATTATATCGTTTCTTCATAGTGTTTCTTTTATATATTCATATGCTGTTTAAGTGGTTTTTTATTATTTCATCTATTTTTGGCTATTTTTTGCCTATTTTTATTATTTCATTTATTTTGATATAAATGTTGCGATGTTTTCGTAATGTTTTTTAATTATATATTTATAATGCTTTGGTCTATTTTAATATATATGTTGTAAAATAAAAATATTTTTTTATTATTACATTTGTTTTTATTTTTGTTCACAATTTCAATATCAATACAATACAATAAATATGAATAAGAAGATGTAATAATACGAATATAATACAATTAATATGAATACGAAGAGCTTATCAGTGTTACGGTTATAAACATTGGCAGATAGCAGTCGGACGCTACCCGCTATTAAATAAGTACCTCTTTTTCTGTAAGTTTAGATTTATAAAAATTTAATAATCTTTCGAATGAGTATCTGGAATATTTCTAGGAATGTATAGTTTTTGAGTTAGTAGAAAATATAAATCTTGGCTAATAGCGATATATATATATGTCTGGGAACTCTTGCTCCATCCGCCATATTCACCAGACTTGGCCCATTTGCGACTGCCATTTGTTTTCATCGATGTCTCACACATGAAACATTTCAATTATTACAGCTTGATGACTGGACTACCTCAAAAGATGTATGGTTTTTCTGGAAGGGCATCCAAAAATTTCCAGAGAAATGGGAAAAATGTATAGGTAACTAATTTGTTTAAACTAAAACCTCGTGAATCTTGGGAATCAAATTTGAGTTTCTTTATTTCATAGTCGCATAACCACTGTGCCAAACAGTTCTAAATATGGAATCATTTTTATAATTTCAACTATTTAATTAAAAACATACCTTACGAATATTTCCAGCCAAATCCAAATAATATTGTTCCCCTTTACTCAATGGCTCTCCAGGTAAAGAGTCCAGCTTTGGCTGAGGGAACGCATTTGGGTCTGGATAGTAATGGCAACCATAAGGAGACCAGCGAACGGAGCTACCACATGCTCTCTAATAAAACAAATAAAAGATAAACAAAAATTACTAAACAATAAATGAAATATATATCATAGATTTGAAGTGAACTAAAATTGGAAGAAATATTTAAATAACAACAGTTTTCTACTAACTACAAATGGCTCTAGATGTTAATTTTAGTAAAAATTAAAATACATTATTGGCATCATTTTGTTTCTTCGACAGCTGGCAAAGATCTTCAACTCACAAAAATACAATTTTCATAAAACAACTATTTGTGAACAACATTAATTTCCTATTACCATTTAAAGAAAATTGCAGCAGAATTGCATAGAATGCTAGACGTAGCTAACAGTTAGCATACTATTAGTAAATCAAAGTACTTTAAGTGGTTCAAAACATTCACACAAATGATAATATTGACATGAGAAATGAGGAACAAATAAGACCACTGAAAAAGTATGAAGAAAGCGAATCTCCAGCAGGATGAAGATGATGCTCAAAACGCAGATCAATTGAATATAACATGTGAAGCTATTTTCATACATCTGAAAGCCAGCACGAAAGCCACTTCTGAAATGCTACTCACAATTTTAAATGTCAAAGATCATGGGTAACTACAGGCGAACCATCAACATCAATTGCATGTCCAAGTTGTTGTAGTAAGATGACAATGTTATGTTGTCATGAATGGGATCAGAAAGGTGAGCTCTAGCTGCTAAAACCAGCATAAATACTTAGTGATGTCGATGACAAATTAATAATTTCATTTTAGTATTGTGAGAAAAACAACCAGAATATCAAAAAAGACAACATCGAATGATTAGGCTTCATGATAATGCAAAATCAGAAAACAGAAATACCAACAAAGGAAATAATTGAGGCGTTTAGTTGAAAAATATTGATGCAGGCTTGCCTCCGTCCGACTGCTATTTACTTACATTGATGTGGCATGCACATGCTTAGCAGTGCTTCACTTTTTATAATAAAATATGAAAATGGCTTGATGAGTGGTTAACCAAATAAGAGCAATAGTATTTTTGACATGGCATTCATAAATTGCCAGAGATGAAAATAGCATAGAGCTAATGATGAAAAATATTTTAACAGTTTTATTCAATTAATGTGTATTTTCATATCCATATTTACAATCCTGGTATAAAAACTAATATGTTCTTTGTCTCTTAAAAGAACAGAGATAAAAGTCTCTCTAAAACAATAGAAATTACCAAAAATATTACTTAAACTTCATAATAGCTCAAGATATCTTTAAGTCATTCATAAGATTTTTTTTCCCCCTTCCTAGTCTTTTCAGCTTGTACGGGTTTCTCTCCTCCTTCTTCTCCTTCTCTTTCCCCTCTCCTCCCCCCGGACTAGGAGAGATAGAGATAGATAGATTAATAAGAGTTAAAAGTCTTCCTGGTACTGGGATTCTAATTCATAATCTTTGGTTTACCAGTTGCTGAGCAACACGTGTTTTACATACGTATTAATCAATAAACCCAATGTAATATTTGAATGTTACTAACATCCCTGTAGACAAATGATAAGGAAAGAAAAGAGAAGACAAATACAATAAATCAGTTTTGCCCTAAGAGTGTTCGATAAGTATTCTAAAATAAAAAATAAATAATGCATGAAAAACTAACCGGGTCATGATCCATCCTTTTGTTTTCTTTACTTTTTTTGTCAGAATCAGAAGTGTCACTAGTCTTCTTACTTTTCTTTTTACTTCCTTTCTGAGATTTTACACTTTGTAAAATAATAATTATTTCGTTTAAATCTTTTCTAGTAGCTATGTCACAGGCAGTTTCATATTGCTGAAAGTTGAAATAAGGTTAAATCAGTCATTTCAAATTAATTAAGAAATGTACAGATCTTAAATTAAAGAACGTGATGACCAAATGAAAAAGTGGATCATACCTTATTTCTAATAGATTTATCACAACCAGCTTCAAGAAGTATTGTAGTTAACTTCCTCCTTCCCATGGCAGCTGCAATATGTAACGCAGTATCCCCATTCTGAACAATAAAATTTAATTATACTTCACACTTCAAAGAATAGAATTAAAATTTATGAGAGAATAATAACCTTATTTTGATCAGAAACTCTACAATTTGCACTGATTAGAATTCTCGCCACTCCAGCATGACCATACCTTGCACTTGTATGAAGTGCTGTATCCCCATACTACAAAAAATCACAACCTATTAAAGATTATATTTAAACTTAAAAGAATCTGATTAGAAACAAATGATTTAAAAACTCAACTTCATTAATTAATCAAAACTCAATTCATGATATAATAATTAACAAGTCATTAAGTGCAAAACATAACAACACACACATGCAAATATTAATGAGAAGTTACACAGTGTAGTGAATATCTTTTGATGTAAGAAAATCATTTTGACGTATGGGACTATATAAAATTAATTTGATTAATTAACATTTATTGCAAATAAACTCCATAGATACTAAACAGGAATTTAAAATGAATAATTGTTTCAAAAAATGTTAATACAATTACAGTCAATGATATAAACTGGTAATTTTCAGGTACATCAAAAATAATTTATTAAAATTACATCACAATACTAGGAAAATAATTGAAGAACAATCAGATATTATATTGATCAATATTAATTTCTTAAAAAAAATTATTGAGAAAATTGCTTAACGAAAATTACAGCAATGCTTTTATGAAAGTGCTTCATTAGATATACCATAAAAATTACTATAAGCTTTGAACTTAGTATGGTTTTGAATAATTTTATGAAATTTGCATTCCTGGCAAAAAAAAAAACTCTACCGAACTAAGTAATAATTGTTTGCTAGAATGTGTAATGATGGATTGTTTTTCTTCTTGCCCAAGAAAACTTCTTGTTGAGTGCAGGCATCTAGCCTCACGCCCTAGCGTGCCCTGGACAGGACACAGAGGTGCAAGCACACAAATGGTGCTCACAGAGAGGCCTAACCCTAATATACAGCTTTCCACCGCTCGTCAGCACACTGAAACCAGATGGCTAACCGAAACTTTTTCACGACCAACTGAACACTGGTGTCCTACAGTGAGCAGTCGCAAACACATGACCATTACGGCCAAGCAGTGCAAGCACTCTTGCCGTCAACCCAAAACACTGCCAGAGCTCCAGCGGGGCCCTGTAATACCAATTTGATCAGATAAAAATAAAAATTCAAATCTGATCTCAGAGCAAGATTGGTCTCAGGCTCCACGATCATTACGATCACTACGGCTTTACATTAACTACCGATGAATTACAGCAGGACAAAATACCAACATTACTAGCAAGTAATGTTGAGTCTGAGTATTGACTGTACTGATCACATTGGCCAAGCTTTCCCTCTCCGACAAAAAAAAAAAAAAAAAAAAAAAAAAATAATGGTTGGAAAATTAAATTATTTTATTTCGCATTTACTGTATTTAGAATACAAAATGAAATATGTTTTGTGGGTATAACACATAGACCTCGATAGAGACAACTTCCTATTCTCAATGTATTATAAAAATATAATATCTATTATGACTATTTGTGGTGTTTGGTGAACTAAAGATATGTGAGTAGGGCGTTCAATCCTACGTCATACCCTCCAGCAAGCCTGGTGGGCCCCCCCTTCCAGCAAGTCTGGAGGTCCCCTCCCTCCTGCAAGTCTGGGAGGCCCCTCTCATTGTTGGTCAGCTAGTCCATCGGACTTAGCCGGGAGGAACTTCCAAGGAATTTCCAACGACCATCCCCACATCCGCCACCCGTGGGAAGCTCCCCATACGCGAGGGTATATGTTAAGTGAAGAAGTTGAAACTATAAAACTAAATACGACAACGTTAATGAAAGCCGGTAAAAAACTAGGACTCGAAAAATAAACGTGGATAAAACAAAATATATGGTTAGCTGCAAAAATTGCGATACTACTGGTGAATCGATATAGATGGTAATATGTTTGAACAGGTAGATAAATTTAGGTATCTAGGTTCTACGATAACTAGAAAAAACGAAATTGAAGAAGAGATTAAGGTTAGACTGAAGGCAGGAAATGCTTGTTATTTTTCTGTGACAAAACTGCTCAGTTCACGCCTCTTGTCCCGGAACTTAAAAATTAGAATCTATAAAACAATTATCTTGCCTACAGTTCTTTATTGATGCGAAACTTGGCCGCTTACATTAAGGGATGAGCAGCGTCTTAAGGTTTTTGAAAATAAAGTATTGCGTAGAATATTCGGACTGAAGAAGGATGAGTTAACCGGAGAGTTCAGACGGTTACACAACGCCGAATTGCGTGAACTGTATCCGGGTAATATAATTGAGGTAATATCGTCGCGGCAAATCAAATGGGCTTGTAAAGTTGTTGGGCTTAGTAATGAGAGAATTCCTAAAAGATTAATATTTGCTGCACCGAATGGTAAGCGTCCGAGGGGTAGACCGAAGCGAAGGTGGGAAGATTGCATTAAAGCCGATCTGAAGGGACTGGGTTTGGACGGCGAACGGTGGAGGGAGGTGTGTAATAAGCGATTGGTGCTGTCGGCATCGAACCTTCGGGTTCGCTAAGCCTTTTATTATTATTATTATAATATCTATTATATATTTTGTATATAATTTGTCAAAAAAACACATTTTTATTCATAACAACTAAGAACAAAACACAAAGACAAATACTACATCATTTAAATTCTAGAAAATACTGTAAATAAACTATCACTAAAAATTATGTTTGGTATCTCAATCACAGTGAAAGAGATATTTTTTTTAAATCTATAAAATAAAGTACAGAAAAATTGCTCAAAGCAACGGGAACCAAGTCTACAACAACAAAACACTACATGGAATATTCTATTAAAATAAAACTAGCTCACTGACGTAAGTTATTACTGAAGTATTATCTTAACCATCACTTTGAAAAGCTTCTGTGAACTGTTTTCTAATTTTCCTGAGGTGGATGGCACTAGAAAGAAGTACAAATCACTAGGCAATATATTTTGTGTGCATCTCTGAGATAAAATGAACTAAGATATAAACACATCTACATAAGATATAAAAATGTATTAAATAATTAAATTATAACCATTTTTTATTTATAAGCCAATTTTCAATTCCAATAGACTTAAGGATAAGTTAATATTAAATATAAATATTTCATAGTTCATTTATTTACACTTTGAATTTAAGCTGACCTAATTTTTCACAAATTCTTGTATCTCAATAAACAGTAAGTGAATATGAATAAATAAGAAATAATTATAAAGTAAAATAAACTTATACAAAATAATATTGAAGAAATAATTACTAAGTAAGTACGAAATAATAAGAAACCATAAAACATAGATTAAGAACCAACATTGTTAGAACGTAATAATAATAAGTTTATATTTTACATTGTTCTGGATATCAGCATCAGCCCCGCCAAGAAGTAATTCTCTGCAGCTTTGATTATGACCATTTTGGCAACACAAGTGAAGGGGAGCAAAACCAGCACAATTTTTAATATCAGCGTTGGCCTTATACTCCACTAGAGCAGACACAGTTTGACTAAACCCATGCCAGCTAGCCTCATGAAGGGAAGTATTGCCATGCTTTAATATTAAAAAAAAAATAATAATAATAAATAACTAGATTTAGTAATGTATATTTTATGATTTAATTTAGATTAATGTTTTATTTTCTCCGGATTTACCAAATTATCATGCGAATTGACATTAGCACCATGTTTCAGAAGAACTTTGACCACATCTACATGCCCTCCTGTTGCAGCGATTTGCAAAGCAGTTCTTCCCACCTAGAACAAAAAATATAAATTTACCTATGTATATTAAAAAAAACATAGAACTAAATCCAAAAAATACTTATTAACACCTAAATATGTTTCTTGTTTAATTGGGCAAGAGATGATGCCATAAATGAGCTTAACGCTGAATTTAGAAACTTGTTCAAAATCAAATTTCATTGCAATTGTTTACAAAAAATTTTATTATATCAAAATTAGTTCATTTAATTACTAGAAAATCAGTCTAAATTAAATAAAATTCATACACAAGTCACACATATTTAAGTTAGATATTAATAACCAAAAAAATATATGGAAAAATAACAACAGAGTAAAAGGTACAAAAGTTAAACAACTATACAGTTAATATATAATGTAAACCAGTTAATGACGTAGCCATAAATTAAAGTAGAAAGATTTTCTTCACATAATTACCTAAATATTAATTATTCTTGGCCAAATTTTATTTATTTTTTGTTTTTTTTATGATATGTCTTAAAATACGTAGGTATATCATATATGTAAATTCTAATGATTTTTAAATCTGAACAGAATCATTTATTTCTGCTATGTTCAATATAGAAAATGGGTATATCTATAACCTGGGTGTTTTCATTTTCTCCATACCCATAATTTAACTAATATTCACTCCATTTAATTTAGTACAGTTTTTATTTAAAAAGGAAACCAATACAGTAAATAATATTTGAAGTAGACCAAAACATCAATCGAGTTTGATAAAAAGAACACAAATAAAGAATATAAATGAGTAATATCTATCATGATCAGTTTGTAAAAAAAACAGTTTAGCTCTTAACTTAAGTAAAAAAGATAACTGAACAAATAAATTTGAGGAGTGAGTAAATTTTCAATTCATGCAATTCACCAAAGGCATAAAAACATCAATTTCTGTCATTTGTTTATTTTGAATGTTTATTGAAACAGAACTTTTAATAGTTTAAATTTTGCTATTCTTGTGTTTGAATACATGTCAAAGAGTCAACTATCTTGTTAATATTTACTCACAGCATCAGTGGCATTTACATTAGTTGAATTGACAAGAGTGTCGACTATCTCTGTATGACCTCCAGCAGCAGCCAGATGTAAAGGGGTACGACCACTCTATGCAAAAATAAAGATAACAATAACACTGCTATAAACAAACTATTAACATAGTAACTGTAACTAATCAAATCATACAGAATCTGGTGCTACTTTAGCCCCTCTTTTTAGTAGAGAAGTTACATCTTGGAGATTTCCCCTAGCTGAAGCGGAACGTATTTCTTCTTCCAACATTACATGCAAACATCTGAAATTAAAGAAAAATAAGCTCTAAAAACTTGTAATATTTTGTTGTCCAAAAATCAATTTTATATACATTGAACTAAGTTGTTTATAATAAGAAAACAGAAATATCCCATAAACAATTGTGAACCCTTGTCAAACCTGTCAATCAACAACAAACTTACTATTTAAAAAAGCATAAACTTCGTATCTTACCTGTAACATTAATTTTTTTCACTTGGTAAGCACTAACAACTCAAATATGACATGTTTCTTGAAATGTAGCGTAAGTAAATCAACAGGTTGGTCTATTAAAGTCCAGCTATGCGTCATATATAATAATTACCAAATAAATTTGTTTGGGTATTAAGAAGTAATTTATTTATTTGATTTGAGTTCCATGAAATAAACACCTTAACTGATTACAAACAACTTACTAAAAAAAAAAAAAAGGAACGAAAACGATTGTTTTCACAGACTCCTACATACGTACTTTCAATTTCAAAACGAGAATGAGAGCATCATTTTTCACGCATTCCTTACTTAAAGACTATTTTCCTTATTAGAATAAAATTTGTTATTCCTTAATAAGTTTTGCGTTCGATTTTTTATAAACGTTCTTTGTTCATAGAAAATAAAAACTTATTTTTTTGGTTATCCAAAACACTTGATCAAAACATAGAGAAAAAATTACTTGTATAATGCTGTTATTAAATAAAAAAATGATACAATATTCAACTAAATGAAAATTCCTTACAGATGTAAACAATGAACTTCCTGGATTTATTCGAGATCTGCTCTAGAATTGAATTTGAGCATATAGGAATTCAAAACCAAAAACAATAAATTTCCTAGTTATCAAATATTGATATTTTTCTTTTATATATAGTATTATTTTTTATATTTTCTGAACATTTTAAAATACTAAAACCAACCAGTCGCTGTTTTCTGAAAATTTATGGATTTTGCTTTTGAAAATTCACGTAAGATTGGGAAGGGGGAGGGTAACTGTCCCATTTCGTTTCCCTCAATATGAACAAAATATAAGCAAGTAAAGTAATGATACTTTCCATAAACAAATCAAATTGGTGAATTATTATTTTTTATAATTAGTCTAAACCTCATCCAGTGAGTAAAAACGCCTTAGGCTCACAGAAAAAAAATAAATGTTTACTATTTATGTAGTCACTAAACATTTTTATTTCAATATAAAATAATTTATTTATTTCATCATTCGATTATATATAGAATAAATATAAATTAAAAAATAATCAACTATTCAAATACCTTGAAAAAATGATATCCATATATTAACAATGTGATATATTAATTGTAATATGTAATTGGACCACATCCCTTCCAGACACAGGATGATCTATGGGGGGGGGAGGATTTCGTGCTGAAGCCCCCTCCAAAATGGTAAAATATAACTATATTTTACAGATAAAAATAATAAAAACTATCTCTTAAAGTAAAACCTATCTCTTGTTCGTGTAATCACATTTAATAGGATTTCAAGAACCACTTAAACACCATTTCATACAGGTAGTTAATGTCTTTTATTTTTCTTCTAATTAATTATTGTTATATGTATATGAAAAAAAATCTTTCGGGCTGAAGCCCCCCCCCAAAATTAAATCCTGGATCCGCCAGTGCTTTCAGAATCACTCGACTCCTTTTTTTTACAAACAGAAAGGGGGGGGGATAGCAGTTGATAATAACAGGAAACGGGCTGTCTCTGATTATTGGGTGTCACAATTCCTCACAGGGAATGGATAGTTTAATGCCAACCTTCTTGGCTTTTGAAAATAAATTAACCCCTAACTAGCAGATCCAGACAGCGGTAGCGGGGGGCGTCTCTCTCCCCTGGATGATGGGGGAAAAGTTCCAAAAAGCAGATATTTAAAGCAAAGAGAAATATAGGAAAAAATCATCCTCTAAGACGAATTTTCTAATGTAATCATCATCATTCCACGCTCGACAATCCTTTACTGGATCTTGGCTACATCAAGAGTTTTCCTCCTTGTTTCTTTGTCCTAAACAGCCTTTACCTGAGGAGGCTCAGTTTCGGTGACGGGATGTAGCGCCATATATGTAAACAGCCTTCACCAGTTCCTGATTCGAAGGATTCCAGCATTAGCACTTACTCCATCTTCCCATCTCATTTTCGGTCTGCCCACTTTTTTTTTTCCACCTGCTTCATGCTCAGCAGCTTCTTTGGGACTGAAGTCTTGTCCATCCATACAACTTGGCCATCTTCCCAACTTCCCATCTTAGCCTTGCTATCCGTTTATATTTCACTACATCCGGCTCTTTGTATAAGTTGGCTAGTTCTTGGTTGCGTCTAATTCTCTATTCATTATTCTCCTTAACTTGGCCAACTATCTTCCGAAGGACCTTCCATTCGAAAACTAATGTTTAATGAAAAGAGATATATAGGGAAAATTCATCCTCATAGACGAATTTTCTAATGTAATATACTAAAAATTATTTTCGTGACCAGCAATAGCGAATTCTGCAAGGGGGACGACCATCCTCCTGGATGGTGGACTAAAAATTCCGAAAAAGTAGCTATTTAAAGAAAAGATAAATATAGAGAGAATGCATCCTCATAGACGAATTTTCTGATGTAATATTTAAAAAAATTATTATCATGACTATTTTTATTAATCTTGCCGTTTGTCATATTTTGTGAAACAAAGAATAAAATGTAAGAGCAAAAGTTGGCTCGCAGGGTGAAGTGATGTAGGTTTTGGTTCACGTGAGATGCGAAGGCTTTCGATTCTGTCGCAATTTGGTCCTACTGACTCCGAACTGAGTCTCGCGGGTGAAATACATGATGGAGGAAAAGTAAAAAAAAAAAATGAACTTCATTTATTCTTTCGACCCACCTTTTATTCAGTTCTAATAAATCTGGATCCCTTGCAACCTCCAGTGTACTTGTAGAATCCATGGGATTTATAAAACTAGTCACGATAATAATTTTTGTATTTTTGATTAGAAAGTGTTCTTTTCTTAAAATAACTGTTGTTGAGCACTTTCTCGTGAAGGAATTTACTTATTATTTGGTCTTCGATTTGACTGGAATCGAAAATAATTTTTTTTTTCTTGGAGAACTTCCATTTCCAAGCTGCAGGGCCATTTATCGTAATCTGTCTCAGATTTTGACAATATTGGTAAAAATAAGAGTTCATTGAACGTGGTTATCGACAATATCATTTAATCAAATTCTTAAGTTTAGGTACTGGTTCGACACACAATTTGACGTTCTTTAATTTCTTAAAGAATAAGTTTTTCGCTTTGATGCCCAGTTTAGTAGTAATACATGAAAAAAAATTAAGATAAATCTGGATTTTTTGGCTGTAAAAAGTATTTTCTTGGTAATCCCTGTTAGCAATTTTGTTTTTTACTTGTCTAAACCCATACACAGGGTGTCCCATAAGTAGAAGGAAATATTTAAAGTAGTGATAGTAGAACTCAAGGAATACAAACAAGTTTTTATAAACAATGGTTGGATTTTCAGCAGGAAATCAAAGCTTTTTATTTTTTAAGTGGCATGTTTTTTTTTTCAATCGCCTACGTTATCTCCTTCCATATAAGTCCTGTCAAATCCTAGTTTCCTCTTTTGTTTTCCCCCACTTCGACTATATGATGTATGGTGGACTCTCGGGAGATCTCGAAGCCAAACTTAAACGCCTAATGAATTGCGCATTACGTTTTGTTTTCAGAATCTCAACAGATACGCAAATTACCCAGTATTACACCGAGATGAAGTGGCTCTATCCATCCTATCACAGTCAGTACTTCCTAGCTACCTTTCTGTACCAGATCATTAGAACTCATCGACCCTCCTATATTTTCCATAGCTTACAATTTAAATACTCCATCCAATCCCATTCTACTAGATCTTGCACTTCCGACCTCTATCCCACTCCTTACCAAAGTGCCGCGTTTCACAGATCATTTGCAATTCAAGCCGCCTCCTTCTGGAATTCCATCCCTGATGATATTTGACACACAAACAGTTTTCTCTTTCAAATCTTTCCTCTTTAAATACCTACTCCTTCTTCAATCCGCCTGATTACGAAATATACCTAAGAGAGCTGTCTAGGTATCCCCAGAAAATGTTATTTTAGTTTTCTCTCTACTGCAGCACTTACTAGACAAACGATCTAAGCTTTCAATCAATTATAAACGACTCGTATATATGACAATAATAAGACCTATTTGGACTTACGGAATTGAGCTTTGGGGCTCCACTAAACCATCGAATTCCTCTCGTATCCAATTCCTTACAATCCAAAATCCTTCGTGAAATCCTCAACGCTCCTCACTTTGTCACAAATAAAATCATCCATAAAGACCTTAATGTTCCATATGTTTCTGATCTGGCCCAATCCAGATACCTTTCCTTCCATAACAAACTGCAGAAACTCCTCGATCCCTGATAACCCTCCGAGGCGTCTGAAAAGATGGCCTCGGGATCTTCTAATGTAGAACTTTAATTTGAGTTCTACCAATGGGTAGTTTCTCTTCACGTTGTACATGCCATGTTACCAATTTCTCATTTACTTATTGTATTCTCTATGTAATACAGTTGTAAATTCCATTAAAATAATATTAAAAAAAAAAAAGTTTTCTCTATTTGTATTATGTACGCTTATTATGAATGTATATTTATGCTTTTCAAGTCCTTTTCTCTCTTTCCATCTGTATTTTTACTTTTAAATAACCAATATTGTAAATATCTACTCTATTTATGATCACTTACACATGTATTCAGCATTTATAATTTGTTTTCTTGTTGAGCACAAATCAAATTTTAGATGTTAGACTTATATTTTCAACAAATTAGGTTTCTGAATTCCAACAGTCATTACATTAAAATAAAAATACAATAAGTAGAGTGAATTTCTGTAGATGTGGATGCAATCATTTTACAAAGCCCAAACTAAAAAAACCTGGTGCACCTATCACATCTGTGCAAAGTGTGCTACCTTGGAAGGCGATGTCAATTATACTTTATCTACAAGAATATGGCAGACCGAAGCTTAACTCATAGAGCACCCTCCCTTCAAGTAGGTTAGGAATTTGTTTTTTTGTTAAATTATTTATGAATTTCTATTTCTTTATAATTTCTTGGTTTCATTCAAAATATTTCAAATATATTCTCACATTTGTGGCAAAGTAAAACTAGCATGTTTGTTGAAGGGGAAAAAAAAGTTGTTAACCTAAGGTAATAAAAAATCTGTATTATACAAAACATATAAAGTAAAAAATATAGTTACAACAAAGTAGGAACTGTTAATTATTAACAAAAAATAAAATTAAGAATGTTTAAGTTGTTTGTTTAATGAATTCGATGAGAGGTTTGTACTGTGAATTTTTTTTCTGAGGTAAATTATTAATTAATTTGCTGTTAGCAACACTAATCCAAGGAATAATGCTATAATTATTAATCAACAGCTGTTTTTCATCGACGAATTCAACACATTTGGCCACTAATTCTTCTATTAATTGCTGAAATAATACGATGGCATTAGAATGGGCAATTTCATAAAAAAAATTATAAATATTTTAGAAAAATGTCATTAATTACTTTTGTTTTTTGAGAGGCCAAATTGCAAGAATGGTAATCCAATATAAATTTAAAGCTTAAACAGTTCAAGGCTAATTGAAGATCTCTTTGTTCTCTGATCCCATCCTTTATAACTTCTAATAGCCAACGTTGATGTAATCTAAAAATAAAAAGGTGTATATAGTTTTGTACATAAATTAAAATACGTCAATAGTGTCAAAATTGTATTTAAGAATTACTTTTGATTTCCTTGGGTATGATGAAACATTTCGAAAAACGCAGGTACAGTATTTAGTTTCAAATGTGGTTTAGCAAAAATAAAATTGTGCAGGCTGAAGTATAAATAATCATCAGGAAATGCCATGATTATAGATGCTCGGGCCAAGAAAGTAGTGATAATTGAAGAAAGCCTTACATTATCATTTTCATTTAAATCCACTATTCCTCCCCTCACTGCCTCAATGAAATGCCTCCAAATAAGATTGTCTTTATGTCTAAAATGTTAAAAAAAGAAAAACATAACATAAAAGTAAAAATTTATTAAAAGATTTACTAATGGGAAAATATTATTTTAAAACAACTGATAGGTATATTTGCCGATCATGTGACAGGCCAATATTTTGAGATAGGATTAATAAAACATTAATGTAAATGTTACATTCAATCACTGAATAAAGTTAATGACAAATACTTTTACCAATCCTTGTGGAAAAATGCCCAAAATGTGTGTTTTCTATATTTATAATTGTTATTATATTTAATTACATTTAATTAATGCCATAATAGGTTACTATTGATAAATCAAAATCACCAGTTTGTCTTTCATTTATTAGACAGCTGATATTGAGTTGCTGATAACATAATAGTATGCAAACTGCTCTAGCATTGAACATGATTTATTTACTGATGTTGAAAAGTAAAAAACCTGCTGAAGCTAAAACTATTAGTAAATTATTCTTTAAAAATAAAAAATGAAAAAACTTGAAATAAATATATAAAAAATGCATAATGATGATAAATAATATATTTTATAAAGTTTATCAATAATTTTTATATCAAGTATTTATTGAATCAAATTATTTAAGAAATAACTCACTCCTCTATATTGGTGTACATTCTATGAAGTACATGGTAAGCAGCTGATCGAACCTCTGGATCCGAACTCGCAAGCGCTGCTAAGGTAAGTGCTAAAGCACCACTTCCTGCTAACTTCCAGCCAAGGTTTTTCTCCGATGCTACTTGACTTAATAAAGGTAAATAAAACGCAGGATCGTATATCTTATCAACATTTGTATCGTAATCACCCTGAAAATAAGCTAATCAATTAAACCTAAGGTAAATATAATTAATGCATATATATTATACAACTATGTCTTAAGTTCATTCGACTGAACCAAAGTAAAGATGAACTTATTCTAAACCAACAGTTAAGTAGACCCTACACGCTAATTCATGAATGAACGTCACAAGAAGTGCCAAGATTGCCAGCTATCGCTTTGATCATGAAGACCCTTACATGTTTAATTATTACTTAAGTGAAGTTTCCACTTTTTTTTCTCTCCAATTTATTGCCTACTTGACTATTTAAAGAAAAAATAGTTGAAAATGGTTAATAATAATATAGACTAGGGATATAAACAACTATTTACTTTTATGAAATTATTTACTTAATAACGAGACCTAGGTAAACTGACCTATCTAGTAGTAAGGTTAGTCTCATAGAAAATCGTTTTGACAAAAGTTAGTAAAATATAAGTCTACTACTTACAAAAATTAAGGAAAGGTATTGCGAAAATAATAAATTTGTCAGTACTTCATTCACTACCTTACACAATTCGGAACGTCATTAGTGCAATTCCGATTGACCGTGTAGGGTCCCCTTTACAGAAGGAGGTGATTGTAAAAAGGCCACTCAGATGATATTTAACAGAATAATAATTATCTGCCACAACCAAGATCCAAACATGGATTTGAATAAAACTATAAAAACGAATACGAGGAAACTATCATGGAAACTTAATCGAACTTTAAAGGTAGCAGTAGTTTATATAATTGATTTACTAACTAAAGATATACATTATTATAATTTAGTTTGAATTCTTGTTGTTTATTGTACTTTGAATTCAGAATATTTTCTAAATTAGAACTTGTTTTATGTAAATATCAATTGTAGTGTTCCTCCTCTTGTTCTATCACTCATTAAATATATTTATCTCACTTACTAATTAAAATTAAAATTTTTAAATTTTATTATTTATTTTCTATCCTCAGTTTAGATATCTATATAACAGAAACTAATAGATTGAAACAATTTCTCCCAATAATTAGTAAAGGTACATTTTGTAAACACATCAGAAGAACAAAACAGTTTGGTTTACTTAAGTTTCTATTTGATAATGCATTATACTTAAACCAATCTACAATGATTTTTAATTATTTTCTTTTATATTTTTATTTAATTTTTCTTTATGGCTCAAAACTAAAAGCTCAAAATTATTAAAATTTCTTCAAAAACAATCAATCAGTTCAAATGGTAGATATTGAAGAATGATCAATTATAACTATAATGTAAGTGATACTAAACAAAACGTAAAATAAAAAAGTAAGACTAAATATTATTCTTCCTATAAATATAACTAGTAAAACTTATACCAGGTTTTGGAATAATGAAAGTGACGTCAAATAAACAAATCAAACATTACGCTAACACTTACATTTAACCTCCTGTCGAGAGGAAATTCACTGATAGTTTTTAAAACAACTTCTTTATCAAATAAGTCTAACGTTATAGTATTATTAGGTTTTACAGATGAGAGCTTGGTTCTCACGCTGTAATGATCAACAGCAGCTTCACCCCAAACATAGGGTTTCCAACCAGCTAGGTTTATACCGCCAACTCTCTCATAAATATACAAAATCTGAAATAAATTAAAAAATATTTTCATAATTTTCTATATATTTTGAAATAATTAAAAATTAATAAATCATAATTATCAATTTGATATATTTATTTAAATTTCATCAATCCTTATGACAACTATGTTATGAAAAGTATAGAATACCTTTAAAATTATCTGGTCCAATTTACTTAAAGTAGCTCCATAACAAGAAAGCAACACAGGAACATGTTTAGAATTAATAAGAGAATTATCTTTAGTTACAAGTACCAACATCAATTTTAAGCAGCTATCTAAAAAATAAATATTAAAATATTAACAATTTTTCTGACATTATTTACTCATAACAACACATATAGTTAAATCAACTTACACATATTGAACAAAATCTTAAGCAAGAAGATATGAGAAAATACTTAACTCAAAAAATAGACAAAATATATATACATAGAGATACAGCTGTTTATTAAAATTAAACTAAACTAATAAAAATGGACAACTTCTAAGATTGACATTCCATAGAACATAATAGAGTCCTACCATTTTAACAAAGCTAAACATAATCATAGATGAATTAAAACATGCTTACGTTTTGCAGAAGTATTTTCCCCTAGTACAACATCAAGAAAACAAGAATGTGAAGTTAATAGTTCAAATATTTCATTAGGAGGAAGTTTGGTCAGATTTTTTTCCACAAGACTGAATAAAAGATCAAGAATAAACTGAGATGGAAGCCTTAGTCCCTGTAGTAGTAGATGCATAACAAAATCGTTGTCAGCAGTGCTCAATCCGCTACCATCAATATCATCCTGTAGTATCCATATCAATATTTTACACATTTCTTCACTAAAAAAGAGAAACTAGTGTAAATAAGGCATGCTGTTGTGATGATTAAGCATCTCATAAAAATAAGTATTACACTACTCTGATACATTATGAGCCCAGAGATAGGATGAAAAAAAATTGAAAACCAAATAGTTCATAAAATTTCTTCGAGTTTAAACAGAATAATAATGTCATTAATATGTTTTAAAAGATTTCAAGATAAAACAAAATGTAAAAGCTACCAACTACAATTTTTGCTAAGAAAAAGTTGATTACTTTCTTTCTGTTCCTTCGCCAAATCTATACTTTGGTAATAACACTCTCCGTCTGAAAAGAAGATGGCCTCAAGATCTCCTTTTGTAAATACATTTTTAGAGTGCTACCAATGAGTAGTTTCTCAACAAGTGATTTCATGTTATTATATTCTTTTGTTCACATTTACTGAATGTATTTTTACTTGTAATACAGTTGTAAATATCATCAATAAAAAAAAAAAAGTAATAACAAAATTGTGAAATATTCAATAATTATAATTTGAGCATAAATAATTGCAAACTCATCAATACTGAAGCATAGATTTTGCTCAGGAATAGGTAGAAAGCAAAAAATTTCGTCAATGCAAACATTGCAATTGAACACATTTAATTCCAAACTGGCAATATCGATTTCCTTCCTTAGTGAATAATGAGGCATGATATAGTAACACAGGATAAGATATTAACTTATCATATATTTGTGGATGAAGTAAAGATAACTTCAAATCAATCAATAATAATATCTAAATAATAATCTGTATCACCTTTGTGCTTGATCAAAGCCCTCTGGTTTATTGAACTCATCACTTAACCAATCTGTTACTAATGTATATAGTGTGAACATCTCTTCAGATTTTTTAAATATTTCTTTTATAACTAACAAACTTTCTGTTGAAGTAAAAATATCCTTGGGGTGTTTTTTTACTAACTTGCAAGTTTTCTTGCATGTCTCAGGAGCTACAAATTAGAAAAAAAATTAATAAATAAGAAATACAAAATAGAGATGAAAACTTTTGAGATTATGTACTCACGTAAAAGAGTATCAATTATTTTTCTCAAGTCCACCAACCATTTCGGAGAAGGTCTTGTGGATAAACCATTAAATATTATCTGAGAAGAATCAGAAACAACATCTTTGTGTCTTTTTCTAAACTTTTCAAGTGAAGCTAACAGAGTAACAGCTCTATCTACAGAAATGTTGGTATAATCAACTTTGTCCAAAAGAAGATAAATAAATATACACAAATCTTCGTACCAAGTGATAGCAGTAGACATCACAATGAACAACTCTGAAAAAAGATCTATTCAAATTTTTATGCAATATTTTACTTCTTCTTCATAGTTTTTCACTGAAAATACTGTTAGTTCTATCATTTAACATTATATGCCCTTCAAAATGATGCATGCATATAAGAAATCATAATTGACTACAGAGGATTCTCAATCTGGGTGTGTCCAAACACATGCCAGCTTTCCAGCTGCAATATTAAATATTTAAGGTAAAAATTGCAATTTAGTGAATAGACATTCTAAAAACAAACAAATTTATATTTATTAAAATTAAAATCAATCAAATTTAAGATTATATCAAAGCATTATACTTTTAGTGTATGTACTAAAAAACAAATTATTATTTATAACTATATATCCCCACACATATTATTACAGTAAGGTTTTGAAATCGGTATTGTACCAAATATAAGCTCCTGTTATGCTTAAATACCATGAATGAGGTACTGTTGGATTCAGAATTTCAGGGAGGTTAGCAAATCATACTCTCCGTTTTTGTTTTCCTTTCTAAAATAAAATAAGTTGATATAAACATTTTGCTAGGCTTCAATACTGGAACAGTGGTAAGTTTGTAGATTGATAAAGGATAAATTGGGCTTTGAAGATTTTGAAGCGTACATCAAGATCTAGTTCTTTTGCCCAGCGTTTTTAAGCCCAAAAATGTACTATTTTCGAGATAATGCAAGGCAAAGTGTTCACATCCACACAACTTAATGGTAATTGTAGTAATGTCATGGAATTTATATTGTTTATCAAAGGTGATTTTTTGTTGGTAAGCCATACCATCATTAATTCTTCATCAAATCCACAAGATTGAGTCACCAATTTTGAAAGTTTCCTTCTCTTTCAGGTGAGAAAAATAGTCCAATCATCAAGAAAATTCAGGCAAAAAAGTTATGAAAGAAAAGAAACTTTATTTGTGAATTACTCAAAATTTAAACACTTTCCTATAAGTCATGTCCTTGATTATATAAAAGACTACTAAATTCCCTACAAAAGGAGAAAAAAAAAATCATTGAAATCGGACAATTATTAGCAAAAAGACAGCTTATTGAACTTTGTAAAAATAATGGTTAAAGAAGTTTTAAATTAATTTTTGTTTGCTTTGTCGATTATATTAGTAACAATTGATTTCTATTATGATACATTGCAGTATTATGTTTTCTTATTAATTTGTTATTTGATCACTGAATAATATACTGTGGGAATTTTCGCACATGCCTACTAGTTCATTATAATTTAAGGAGAGAATAATTATAACTTGGTTATTATTGGGATATTATAAACAAAGCCGTTAGACTCAAATAACCAACCAGTCAACACTTTACCCATTCAGGATGGTTTGTGGTTTTCAGACATCAGGATTACAAATTACAGAATTACAAACATGTAGAATATTCACTTAATGATTGTTAACAGCCATCTATTGAAAACAGTTCAACATTCACTATATATCGATGGCTTATTTCTAAAATCTTGGAAGTGAATTAGATTTATAAAATTTTGTAAGTCATCAATTGAATTGTTTATCAGAAATATTTTGTTTCTAAATTGATTATATTAATGTGATTTTAGTTGAATTTCATCACACAGCTAAGACCATATTTTTTTTTTTTCATTTTCCTGTTAAATAGATTAAGAACAAAAAAAAAAAAAAACAGATATATTTTAGACGTGAAAATGGTATCTATAAGACCCAAACATTGTCTTAATGAATAAAAACTAATCATTATAATTAATGGAGTAAAAACCCATAGCCATCTTACAGATTAAGATTTCTTAAAAATAAAGCAAAGTATAAGGGAAAAATGAAATTAAGAATTAATTTATGATCAAACTTAAAACTAAATTTTCTTTTGTGATTATGTCATTAAATAATTACCTTTAAAGGAGTCCAGAAGAGTGCCGCTTACATCTAACTCAAAAGCTTTTAAATATTTCAAAAAACAATTGCATAATTCAGAAACATCATAATCTCTCTCTATTAGTTTAATTAAAACACTGATCAGACCCTTTAAATTCTTTTCATTTATGGTAATACTTAACTCCACTGCCTCGTTCAGTAAATAAATGACCACTGTAGCCCATGGTGATAGTTTTCCATTACGTTCAAAGTACCTTCAAGTCAATATTAGATTAATCAATGAAAAAAATATATAAATCAAAAACTTATCTTTAAGGTAAAAGAGTAATCAAAAATAGAAGAAAAACATACTTAGCTTTCATAGCAAATACATAATCTATCAGGTCTTGAACATCTGACTTGGACAATTTGAAAATTTTCAGTAATTTTTTCAGCTTTGAATCATCTTCAAGATTGTAGCATATACTTTTAGCATATTTTAATTCAAATGAGAGCCTAAAATGATGTATTATTGATATATTATAATGTATTATTGAGCAACAGAAATAAATAGCTCTACAAAAACATAAAAATGTTCAAATTAAAATTTCTTAGAATACATCAGAGTCTAATAGACTATTAACTTGTTTAGTAGTTAGTAGTTCCTTGGCTAAGCCCATTTATTCAATAAATATTGGACAAACCTCATCTATTTAAAAATTTTCCTATTTAATATTTATCTTTATTAGAAATAAATGAGCTATCTTTTAAGTTGGGTGCCATTTTGTTTTTTAAAGTGTTTTTATAAAATATTAGACCAAAGATCATCAAATGTACACAGTTTTCACATCATATTATTACCCCGGCTCATGGCAGAAAATTTATTTATCTGTTTCATTAGCCGTGAGGCGACCCTGGGTCGGTAGACCCTCCTGGGGCACACCCAGCCTCTATAAAGTGGGTACCCTTAATTAAATAATTGATTAAGGGGGAAAACCTCGTGGTTGAGCGTGATCCCGGTCAAATCACCTCCTTGCACAACCGTTGACCTAGAAATAGTACTGAACCCCAGACCCTTCATGGGTTGTAGTGGTACAGGGTTTTTATAATGATGTAGTTTGAAGTATAACAACTGAATTAAAATTAGTTTGCAGGATCTTGAAAATGGCTCCTGAAGCTGAAACGTCGAATAAATAATAGGATGTGAAAACTGTGTACATTTGGTGACCTTTGGCTTAATATTTTATAAAAAAACTTTAAATGAGCTAAATACATCATTGAAGTCTTGATGGTGGACTATGTTATAAAGTCCTAGTTATATTTTTATGGGTTCCATACCCACCTGGATAACCTAGAGACAGTATTGTGATGCTTTATTTACTCAAATTATGTGGTGAGAACTTGAATCATAAATGAGGATGTCCAGATAAAAATGCATGTTGTCTATTATCTAACAAATTTCATTTTATACTGGAATTAAAACTTATTTTTGGCAAGTAGTCTAGGTCTTAAAATACTTGGGATCATATTGCTTTGCTCATTGAGCTCAAAAGCCCAAGAAGAGAGTAGAGTTTCATTTCACCAAAGGCCCACAGAATAAATCCTAACTTCTGACCGTACATAGAATAGATAAAAGAAAGAAAAAAAAGTGGTTTGTAGAATAAACAAGGTGTCCACAAAAGTTCGTCAGTCAGATTCTCTGACTTTTCCTTACCTTAAATAATATTTCCTTACTCCATCCCCCAAATAAATAAGTGCAAAAAACGTAAAATGTAATAAAAAATCTTCAATCAAATTATTCCTTAACAACTATCCCAGACTACAAAATAAAAAATCCAAACCAAATTTGAGCCTTTTCCAAATATTAGAACATCAATGTAAAAAAAAAAAAAATTATTTTCCAATGTCAAAAAACATTGATGTCCTGTACTCTCTAACTAGGAAAAGACAGGGAGGGAACAAAAGAGAGTCTTTATAAGTCCCATTACAATGTTATCGGAGATGCTTTTTATGAAAATGTGGTCAATTTTAAGATTTCCAGCTCAAATGTAGATGTATTTAAATTTCTTTGTTCCCTTTGATTATAACCTCCATTATTATAAATATATATCATAAGATCTTGATGAGAAAGTTCTTGCTTAACATTAATTTACTGCAAATAACAGGAAAACGCAATGTAATTATCAAATCGAAAGATTATTATTAGTAAGTGAGTATAGCTTCCCCATCATTTCTATTGAATTAATACGAAAAACAAACTTACTGTTTGATTGTTTATTTTGACTTGTTTTGGAAAATTTATTTCCCTCTTTAATATCTTTAATGTCAATTCCATTCAACATAAGCTATCTGGGATAAATTCTTGTCCCTTGTCCTTATATGTAATGAAAACTCCTAAAATAAAAAATATGGATAAGCATAAACTATTTGAGATTGTAAGTTTATTTTTAAACGGAAAAGAACACTGCAATAAAAAGTTCTAATAAAATACATTAAGTTGAAAAATTAGCATAGCGTCCCAGGACTGGGACTGGAGAACCCAGTTTTTTTTTTCCCTACATCGGGAAGCATAAACATAATTTATCGAATCTTCAGTTTATCAGGTTGGAGGGCAAAAATTGTTTTGCAAAACACTATAGCCTACTCTGCTACCCAGTCCCATAAGGATCCCATTGTGTCTGGTTCTGAACATTATAGGTTCGATTCCCGCCAGTGTTAGATAATATTTATTTCTCAGTGACCTCAAGAATATCTCATGCCTACTCTGGATAGTAGTCCACTTCCGGACTTGTTCCTCCCACCACTACCAATATTAGTACCAGGACCAAAACTAGAATTTTGCCAGGAAGTGTAAGCTTGATTTTGCCACATCTTCTTCCACCTCCTGCTACCGTAAAAGATAGAATTTGACAAAATTGATACGGGTTCATTTTTTCACTAATCCCTACCCTTTCTCCATTTTAGTGCTAAATCAAATGAGTTGTTTTTAAAAATATGAGCGTATCAATGAAAAATAGTTAGCACGTTCATGAGTTAGAGCAGGGGTCTCCAAACTACGGTCCCCAGGCACCTCCAATCCGGCCCACGAAAGTTTCTTTGGTTACAGGTAACATTTTAAAAAAGTGGAATTTAATAAATCACTGAAATACAATGTTACTAAAACATATATTGCATGAGTTGTTGCTTTTAGAAAGCTCATTTCACAACTGTATTGTCATTTAAAAGAACAAGTTTTGTTTGTCAGAAAGTTAAAAAATTGTTTTGCTAAGCACTTTTTCAAAAAGTATCGTTATAAATTTATTTTATTATTTCATTTTGTTAGCCTTACGACCATCTACAATTATTTCTCTTCAATGTGGCAGATTGTATTATTATTCAATGAACTTGTTTTGTTACAGATTAAATAAAAAAAAATTATGAAATATAATATAATTATTAATAGTAGATATATAAATAGAATAAAACATTTAAACTATTGTGTACCTATGAGAAAAAGGAGCAATAGTTTTCGGACTTAAGCTGCAGTGCTCAGATATCATTATGACAAGATTGGTCAGATCTGAGTCACCTACATCCATCATAGGATGGAAGTTAGCAAGCAATGTAGGATGGTGCATAGGTACTTGGAGGCCAGTATCAGTTAGGCAGAAGCGCACAAGGCACGATATTTGTTCCAATCTCGTGGGTGTTGCATGCCCCAGCCTTGACAATTCACAGGCCATGAAGATACACTCTTCTAATAATAGCTCTGTACCCTTTACGTCATTCAGTATGTCTTTAGCCTGAAATTAATACCCAAACAATTTATATAAGGTGGATCAATGATATATATATATATATATATATATATATATATATATATATATAAAATATCCTAAAATTTATTTCAGATTTCTAAACTAATTAAATAGAAAATGAAACTATGTAATTTTCCAATTTCATGATTGAAATAAAAAGATCAACTAAATCTTTAGGACTAAACAAATAAATAAATATACTTACAGAGTCGTAATCAAATTTCTTTCCATTTAAAACACTCCTAGAGGCATTATAGTAAACAGATTTGCTGAATGGGGAAATATTAATGGGTGTTGGTATATTTAACCAAGACTCAGTATAATGAAGGATTTTTTCAACTGATGGATTTTTGTACTTATTTAATAACACGATATAAGGTTGAATAGAAACCTAAAACACAAGAAGATAAGATGAGTTAAATCATCTAATTAGTGCATACAATTTTCAAGTTTATCTGAACCTTTAAGTAATAAAGTATAATATATATAAATGCAATTTATTCTCTATGATATAATTATTTATTTACAAATTTAACTGAAATTCCTTCCAAAGCATAGAAACCTCTTTCCATCTCAACCTTATTATTTATCATTTTATTGGCTAATGACATAAAAATTTAATGTTTAATAGATCTAGTCAGTTTTTTTTTACACCTTTTAAACGCTTTTTCACCCAATGGCTTACCTGTTGTTTTGTTTGTTAAATAAACTTTTGTAAATAAGTTTATATTTTTTTAACATTAAAAACAATAATATGGTCATTAGATTTCAAAAAAAAGATTGGGTAACGGGTAAGTCTTTGAAAAAAAAAAAATAATAAGAGCAGGAAAGAAGACTAGTGTGATGATCTCTAATCATCTTCAACACCTTCTATCCCATGCTTTTCTTCTGTTTTCCTTATGTTTAAAATACATTTTTTGATACTCAACCTAGACTTTTTTTTATACCAAAAGCTTCTTGTTCTTAATGTTCTTAGCCCTGAAAAAATTCTAGAGATCCTGTCTTTTAAGTCTTGAGTTTTAAGACATTTACCTACATTTCACCTTTGAAAAAAAATTAACTATTCACTTCCGTCATTGACCTCCTCATCTTAATTAATCCTGCTGGTTCTGTTTCCACAGACCGATAACCAAACCCATTCACTCCAGCAGACTCCTTAATTAACTTTACCAATACTCATACAATCAGAAAATTAATGTAGCTAAAATCTAATAAATAGAGGATTTTTCTTATCTGATCTTGAATATCATCCAACCAACATCCAACATAAAAAAAAAACTTTCTTTCCAGTTCACACAGTGCATTTTTAATAAATGTGATTAATGATATACATTATGAGTTCCAAAACTTTATAACACTACATACCTCTTCCACTTTTTAGATAATTAGGTATACCTTCAAGAACATATGATATTAGGAATAAATGCTTATCTTCATAAAAAAAAATTATTATTGTTATTATTAAATTACGACACACTTTTGACTTCAAAAACCCAGAAATAATAGCAATAGAACCTAAAACAAATAATAGGAAACTGCTGGAAGCTATACATACAACAAAAAACAATAATAGAACAGTAAACTATAAAACAGATACAAAACATTTAGGTACACACTATTCGGACATAATATCGAATATAAAAATTCAAAAAAAACAACAATAGCCAAAAAAAACACAACAAACAGCCATAATAAGAAATAAGAGGATAGGTACAAAGTACAGAAATAAAACTCAAGATAGCCAGATGTTGATTAGTGTATCAATGAATATGTAAAGATGTGTAACACCAAAAAATAGGTTCAAAAAATGTGACAAATATTTGATTTTCGACAAATGGTGCCACATCAAAAAAAGAAAGGTAAATAATTGTACAATAGATGAAGTAGAATGATATTGTTAAATAAAAATTAATATAAAATGTGCATAATTTCAGTGAAGATAAAGATTGCTCTGATGATGAGAAAATTGTCCCAAAACGTAAGAGACAACAAATGTAATTTAAAAAAATTTGAAGAAAATTGGAAGTATTATTGCCTTAAATATGAAAAAAAATTATATATATTAAATAAACAAACAATATAAGAGCCGTTAGATGCAAAAGTGTTTTAATTGTACCACTCCCCGGCATCCAATATATTCCTGCAGTGGCAGGACAGTGCACATGCATGGTCTTGTCTTTTTCGGTCTTCTGTCGTGCAGTAGCTCTGGAGAGTACATCTTAGACTGCCCCCCTTGCTTATTTAACATGTATAAATAAATAACATAAATATAAATGTATTCAACAGTTGTTAACTGAAATAAAGAGAAATAATAAAAAAATCGTCATATAAACGGCATTGGACGTCGGAGTCCACTTCTACGATTGCTGGCCATTAATGAAGACACAACCAACAGATAGAGATTCTGAATAGAGAATTTAGTTCACCTTTGTTGTTAAACAATAGTGGTATACATCGAAACTGAAACATGTCTCTGGCGTCCAATATCGTTAGAAACTTCGTAACTACTGTCGGTCGCCGGGGAACGATATCAGCGGCAAAGACACTTAAGAGATATCATGCTCAGCAGCTAACGCGTTAACAGAGAAAGTAAGCAGTTATTTATTCCTTTGTCATCTTTAACACTGAATGCTTTCATCTTCAGTACAGTAACCATCACAGATTATTTTTATTTATAATTTAAGATCATGTTTTATTCTTCTTATAATTGATGCAATCATTTCTTATGCAATTATTCTTCATTGAACTTGTTAAAAAGATATTTTATCCATCACTATTTTTGCTTGTACTAAAGCCACCTGCAACTTGCTTGCATACCACCAATGGTATGTCCACCATAGATTGAGAATTAATATATACACGTATATGGTCGTTTATAATTTAAAAAGTTTTGATATAAATTATACTTGTATTTTAATCACTTTGAAATAAAACGAATATATATGTTGATTTCCATAAAGAAAATAATAGACCACAGAATAACAGTTATTTGCTCATAAAAAACATATAATTATTTACCTGACGATGAAGATGGTGAACAATAAATGCTATAAGAAATTCATCACTTTCAATGGAAAAATTGTTGCTGAGGCAATGCAAAAGAGAGGGCAACAAAGGACTCAAATTAAACATGGAATCCACCGAAGTGTCCAAACCAGATACATCATCATTCACGGACACTATATTATCAAATAAAAACAATAATATAAAAATTGGATGCATGAAGATATTTTAAAAGTATAAAGGTAATTTATTTCACTAAAATAAAAGAAATAGCATACATTTCAAAAAATCATCCAAATTTAATCCAGATAGGGTATCAACTGCTGAATATTCTTGAACTTCTAATAAAGTCTTATAAATCGCATTCATGTTTTCTAAAGCCCACTTTAAGCTGTCAGCGATAGTGGAACCAATACTATGATCAAAGTATTTTTCCATGCAATAGATCCACAGTGAAAGCTCTTTTTCATTTCTGATGAAGATGCCAGACTTATACAAAAGTTCTTTTAAAATTCCAAGACCAAGTTTTACATCAGAGTCCTCTTTACCCATAGTTGTGTATTTAAAGCGGTCCAAATATTGTTCCTAAAAACACAAAATTAACTAAGACAAATAGCATTACATCATGTAAAAAAACATATATTAAATGCTATGATTCTCATTAACACATATGAAGTGAAAGAAGTCTCTGAAAGAATAGTTCTTCAAGTGACTTGGAATAACGGATTACAGAGGCTAAGAACAAAAGTGAACATCATTAAACTAAAGGTTGAGAAGATATGATTTAAGCGTTCAGAACAACCAATCTATAGAGGACTTAATCTATAAACAAATAAATTTCCAGGTTCAAACATTATAATTTAAGAATTTCAATAAAATCTGTGTGCCCACCCATCAATCGTTTCGCTTCCACTTTGTGCTCTTAGTATGGAGTTATAACCATTACATTCAGTCAATTTTTTAAATTGTATTGCGATCTTACTAAAGATGGTAGCTCTATTACCTGCTTTTAAACTTAACTAAGTTACTAATAAAGTTATAGATAACTACAGCCCATGAAGGGGTTCAGTAATTTGTGAGGAAGTACTGTTTCAAGGCCAACAGCTGCGCAGGGAGGTGATCGGGCCAGACTTATGTTCTGATAAATGATAACACTACGTAGAAATAGAAAATAATCTTTTATCTGGAACAAAGTCCCTGAAGAATAACAATATTGTTCATACAAATTAACAATAAATCTAGCCAAATACACCGAATATAAACCTAAATAATGGATAAATAATATGATACTACAACATAAAATTACTTCTGATAACTACTATAAAAGAAGACTCACTATCTTTAAAAATAAATAATTTTTATAACCTCATAAGTATCCTGGGGATTAACAATTATTTCCAGCCTAATCATACTCAGTAAAAGAGAGATATTGCACGATTCAGATGATTCAAAACCAGAAACACATTCTTTGACCCAATTAGAAACAGTATCATCATATCTGGAAAAAAAAGAATATAGACGCCTACTTAATATTTAGAAAAAATAGAAAAAAGTTATACAAATTACAATTTATTTACCTAATAATATCGACCACTTCTGGACAAATTTCTTCAAATAAAGTAAGCAATTGAATCAACTCTTTCACCACATCATACTCCAGATTACTATGTGAGAGTTTAAGACATTGGCAAATATCATGGCTTTTAGGTAAATTCTGAAAAATAAAATACAACAAAAACAATAATGAACACTATTATTACGAATACTAAACAGTATTTGAACACCTTAAATGCTCAAAACACGCCCTGATAATGACCTACATGAATGGATTGAAATGTCGGCACCAATAAAAAAGTTAAAAATGACTGTGTCATGACTTATTTATAACCCATAATAAAACAAAGTGTGATTTCCAGATTTTTATTTCAATTTTATGATATTTTATTAAACAATGATGATTCCTTCAAAACTTGAACTATTACCGAAGCTAGCAATAAAACCTATGAGTAAAGAAAATAATTGCATTGATATTAATCAAATTTACATTGCTTATTGAATACGACTAAGGTAGATTCAACCTTCTGAATTAAGTCCACTTAATGTGGTTATCTCAATTATTATCAAATGAAATACCTTAAAATGCAAGTAATAAAACATGAAACACAATAGTAAATGAAAAATTTCAATATTATTTTATATTCATTATAGAAAATGACTTACATTAATTAGGTATGCAGTAATATTAGCTTGAACTGAGGAATGATCCTTTAATTCCTTCATGAAGACACCAGAAACATCCTTATACCTGTTCAAAAGGATTAGCAACAACTTTAAAACGGTCAGCTTTTCATGAGAAGTTTTAGCATTTAACAGCAGTCCATTAGAGATCGCTTCCAAAATTTGATGAGGAACTATCAAGTTTTGAACTATTGTTGAGAAATGTTTAGGTTCTACATTCTTTAAATCAAATTTTACATCAACAATGATCTGAAATAAATAAATAAAAAATTATTAATTAATAAAAATTGAGATAATTATTTAAAATAAAAATTAGTAGAGTGGCAATGATAAGTGTGAAGAGAGGAGAGAGGGGAGGGCTTCACTGCTGCCAATATATCCTCAATATGGATGAATTATTCCAGAAACAAACCGTTTCTTCTTTCTAGGGTATTCTTCCTAGAAATTGTTCTTAAAAAAGTACCACCCACATCAAGTCTCAAAGAGGCTTGGATAAATATACAAAAATATAGTCATCCCAAAAATAATGGCAGTTGACTTCGTAATAATCAAATATGGATTGGTTTTTTTTTTTTTTTTTTTGCTGCTTCACGTCTCAGAAGAACCTTGGCTTGCCTCAAGATTTCTTACAGTTCAACTTCATTGGGTCACCTGACATCAGGTTCGTAAGGCCAATAACCACTTGAGTCCTCCTGATTCAATCTTTCATTCACACTTTACAGGTGTGATTCTTCTTACATACTTATTCATTCCCACCAATTATTAGCAGTAGATAGTTAATTTCCAAGACTCTCAGTTTAGTAATGTGCTTATTACCATGAATGTTCCAGTTATCGGAATCTAAAGGGTACGTAGGTATTCTAGTTAATATTTTTTGATTTTTGCCACTCTGCTAGACTATAAATGTTAAGGATATTTAGTAGAATAATCCAAAGAGGTTTCGGATTTCTCGCATCTATACCTTCCCTTCCAATATATCATCCCGGCTGATAAATGAACTGAAATAATAGAATTTTATTTTAATAAAACTAAATACTTATATAATGAAATTAAATAACTTGCCTGTATAATCAAATCTACTATTTGAAGCCAGTTAGGTAAAACGACTTTCAGGCGAGGTTGAAGTGATGTTAACACAGGTTTCAGTAAATCCGGGCAAACAGTAATGATTTGATGTAAAAGATCTGTTTTTAAATTATCCTCCCAGGGCTGTGAAAGTTTCTACAAAAAAATAATAAATAAATAACAACAAAATTAAATATGACTTAATATCTGAAATTAGTTTTCATAATTCAATATGGAAAAAAAAGTTTCATTACTTAATAAGACAAGCTGATGTTTACATTTATAAGAAATTTCAGTAAATATTAATAAAATTACAATTTCAATTGGAACTTAACAATTATAATGTTCAGTTTTGACATTTAAATATTCTATTAAACTTCAGAATACAGAATTTAATTTCAGGACATTAATTACAAAATTAATAAAATAAAATAATTAAAAATGACAATGATATAGTTAACTAAAAATCACACGATACCTGTAAAAAATTACTAATAGTATAATTTCGCTGGACATTAGATGTTCCATACGTTGGATCATGAAAAGCAATGCCATATTTTACTGAAGTAGTAACTTTAAGAAGTAATCCATGAACTAATGTCCGTATTTCTATTTTATCATCTTCACTAATTTGTCCCTAAAATGACAGGAAAGAATAAGTGGCATCGTATTGAATATACTAATTACACAAACAAAATATGTATACACTGACATATTAATTAATAAAATAATTAGAAAAAAGTACTTACATTAAAAGAAGTCATTTTGTTTGATTTCTTATCATACCATGCTTTAGGATTCCAATTGTATAATTCAGATAAACAAAAAAGAGACATTGTATTAAATACGTAAAGTTTGCTCGTTTTAGAAAGATCTTTGTTATCGATAACTCTTCCCTCCAATGTTGATAAGACTAACTTTACAGTGAAAGGTGAATCATACTGAAGCCCAGGAAAAATTGAAGGAAGCCACACTGAAAGGAGGGATACTTTCAGCAATTTTAATTAATTAGAGCAACCTAAGGAAATTATTAGAAAAAAATAATACCCTTCTTTCCTAGTAATTTTTCTATTACTTTAGGACTTTGTTCGATGATAAAAGCTAAAAGAAAGTGAATAAAAGCAATCCTCAAACTTTTCTCATCAAGTGGGTCAAAATGTTCAACCAGAGCGTCAACATCGTCCTTCGTTAACGTAAGTGACAACAGAATAAGGGTAGCTAGGCTGGTGCTTACTGTAGCTAAAACTAAATTGAAAAAAAATTAACAATTTCTATTGAAACATAACTATGAATAGTACAAAATAATATATATATACCAGCTAAGAGGCGCAAAACAATTTTCTTGTTTTTTACTGATGTTTTCGATGTCAAAAAAGACTGGAATTCCCCTAAATAATTAGCAATCAATTGTTTACAATCCTCTTTAAATTGATTTTGGTCTGGAAACTCAGTAATACATCTAAATTTTAAAACAATTAGAAATAAATTAAATAATTATTAAATCAAATAATTTATTTAAAACCGATAAAACCTACTTGATTATTATTAACTGGAGCGCTTCGAATATTACACTAGACTGATCTCTTTTTTTTAGGTCGATAGTAGTAAGCAGCTGACAAATTTCTGATACTGAACCACCAGCTTCAATATATTGAGAAATTTTACTTTCATCTTTATTTTTGAGAAAATAGCCTTTAATCACTGGAAAATATAAATAATAATAAAAAATAAAAATTCAGAACAGTAAAATATATTTTAAAAAATCTGGTGCGTGCAACACACAACTTTCCCTTACCGATCTACTTTGAATAGAAATTATTTTCTGGCAATGCTATTATAAAATTTTTTGAAGTGCATTTTAAACAGAGTTAAAGCTTAAAGCTTACAGATAACAAGTCATTAAGAACATTATAATTACAAAATGTCTATTTAATATATCGACGACAGGCAATAAAAATCTATTCACTCTATCTGCTTTTATAAACCACACAACTTTCTTTGCTTTTATGAACCACAGAATGACTAACACCAATTTCAACATTTTTGAGTGATGTCATTTTAATGATATTTTTAGTTGAAAAAGTTATCTATGCAGACAATGAGTAAGTTGATTCCAGAGGTGGTGATTGCAGTGTTGAAATATAGAACTGAGAATAAAAATATAAATTTAGGTACTACTTTCTTATGAAAGATGTTCTTAGGAAAGACACTTTATTAAATATCTGTAGAAAAAAGGTTTTTTTAGTCTCAACAATTAAAAAAATATATTTTAAATTTATCCAAATTTTCACCTCTTCAGGGAAAAAAACTAGAGACCATATCTTTCCTCCTAATTGTCCGATTTTAACGTTTTTTTTTTTTTGTTTTTTTTGGAAAATTCTATAAACTTTTAAAAAACTATAACAATATCAGTTATTCGGAATTTAATTTTAACATCCCTCGTAACTTTTTTTCCAGCTTCTTTTCGTTGAAGTATGTTATATAGATAAATTTAAAGGGTATCGAGAAAATGACTTTAACAAAGTTTCATTGAAATCGGTACATTCGTTTAGGCGCTACAGTCTGTAGGAACGCAGGTTTTTCTCCAGTTTTATTTTTTTTCTCCTTTATTAACTTATCAAATTCTTTCAAAAGTTATATGTAGCATTTTTTTGTAACTCTGAATAATGGGAAATGGTTAACTTTTTAGAATAAACCATATTAAAGGTACTTTAGATGAAGACATTTATGAACATTGGGCATTCAAGCCCTGTAAAGTGACATCAACGGGGATAAAACCTAAATGATATTAAAGACCACTTAATTACACAATGATACACCGAGTTTGATCGAAATCGTTAAGAGCCGTTTTTGAGAAATTATAAAAATGTGTTTCAGCGTTCATATAAAGTGGCACTTCCGGTTAGCCGATTTTAACAAAAAAGTTGCTGTCACATCCGGCCCATATATAAACCTTAAATACTTAATATCAGTTTCGTACTACTTTTCGTTTATGAGCTAGACTGTTAACAAACACACACAGACAGACACACACACACAGACCATTTTGCGACACTTGGTTATTTGAACCCAGGGGACCTCAAAACATGTATTTCCGTTGAAAACTGAGATTCGAAAATTTTCACGATCGCAATACTTACCCTTACTGTATATTACATATATACGTAAGTGAAAGTAAAAAATAAATGTATGAATGTCCTTATAAAATCTAAGATTCAAATTATAGGACTTTGGCATACTTCCTAGTGCTTTTCAGTTAAAATCGAGACGTTAACTTTCATCACATCACTGTTTTCGACTTACACTCTCTCAAATAGGGTTCGTTCACAACAGTTTGATCACTGCTGTGTACTTTCGGGCATACTCAGCCATTATTGGAATTTCATTCATGGTTTACAGTAGTATTTAGATATACAGACAGATATTTGTACAGTAGAACCAAGCTAACTGTCAGAAGTGGTTTTAGATGTCATTAAAAATGCTTTTTTCTGTCCAGAACCATTGAAGGGTATTAAAAAACTTTTTTTTTTACAATTTGATGCTTATTGAAACAGATGCCTAATAAGCCATCATTATGCCTAATAAGGCATAATAATAATGCCCAATTTATTCTCTAAATGTTATGTATAAACATGATTCCAATAGCAAGTACTTAAATTCAGGGTTGAGCTCATCGATAGCACAGTTAAGAGATGCATCTGATGCCATTAACGAGGTAAGCGTTGTGTTCAGAAATTTGGGTACCAATGTACAAATGTCACCAATGGGCTATCTTTTTTGTTGGCGGTATAAATGGGATTCCCAGAATAGCCAAGACTTATAACCTCCAATTAGATTGCAATTTACAACTTCTGCAAGATCTCTACTATTACATTACATTCAAAATTGTCATCTTAATCAGCTTTGATTACATTGCTGCTTTTGACTACTCCTTGCTCTAAAGGGATAAAAAATAACCTAACAGTCCCTTTTCAGAGGAGGTCAGGGCCTTACCTGACAGTTCAGTCACTTCCTTCAAACACATTAGGCCAATCTCAGGATCCCATTTATACTGTGGACAAGGTGAACAACACATCCTAGCCCACTGGAAAAGGTAGAGTGACATTTGTACAGTGGTATCGACAGTAATAGCGCTCAGCTGTCAAGGGAGTCAAGGTGACATCAATCATACTGTAGATAGAATTGCAAAAGTATCGGAAGGTAGCTGATCTCTGTAAGGCCCTGATCTCAACTCAGCAGAACTGATATATGAGAACTGATAAGCTGCCTTTTAGAGAGAACATGGCATGCTCACATAACATGTTTTTTTATACTTCATTTCATAACACCCAAAACTAATATTGATATTGTTTTCATCCTCTCTTCTACCCAGAAAACCAGAATGGGCAAGGCATGTAATCATAATTAAACCACAATAACTTTAAACTGATGTTCTACTGCAGATCAATAAAAATTACATATGTATAAATAAATTAAAATGCATATTTAGTTCTTACGTTCTACAACTTCAGCATTCCCTAAATGTTTTCTAAATTCATCTGCAGAAAGCTGAATAGATGAAAATGAACCACCATCCTTCTTTTCCATTTCAGGCATTGGATCTTCCTTTCTTCTCTTAGGATTATTCATTGTTGTCAAACTATGAACATTAAAAAAATAAAACTTTCAAGGGGAATGTATGAATTCCTTTAGCGAAGGATTATTTATGGATTTTTTCTAAAAGTAACTGTTTGTGACACAAATAATAACGTGGATTTAAAAAAGGAAGGTAATTCTACTGTTGCTTAAACCGGGAATGGACGATTTCCTCTAATCAACGCTGAGCTCATCGATGATAACGAAAATCCATCAAACCGTTCCCAAACTCATCGAAAGAATCTATTGATGTAATTTAGCGATTACCTTTATTCGTCGTTTCAATCACAATCTATTATCAGTTCAAGGATCGAAAGATCTGATGAAAATTAATTATTTTTCATAGGTTTTGTTATCTTCAATAAGTGGTAATCTTCCGTTGGAATCCAGCAGGTCGTTCATAATCAGTAGAAATCATATGTGCTGAAATAAATCGATTGATTGAACCCAGCACCGACTTACAACGATAAATGCAGAGGAAGGTTATAAAACACCTGAAAAATATAATAAGAAAACATCTACCTTCTGAATTGTTATATTTTCTAACCGAAAAAGAGATATAAAGTAATCTGAATATACATATTTTTTTTTTATATTTGGGTTTTATACAACTTAAGGAGTCATATCCCTGTCCATCCAATCTTCTTCACGAAGCCCTCTGGCTGCCATGCTTTCCTCCACGTCCTCTATCCACTTCTTCTTTGGCCTTCCACGCTTCCTTCTTTCAGGTGGCATATAGTTGTAAATTTTCTTTGGCCAGCGGTTCTCATCCATCCGCATTAAGTGGCCATACCACTTTAACCGTTTGGTCCCGATCAGGTGAAGGATGTTCTTTTGACATCCGACCTTGTCTCTAATAGCTGCGTATGGGATCCGCTCGATTCTAGTTATGCCACAGCTTCTTCTTCAGAAATCCATTTCCATGGAAAGCAACTTATTTTCCATCTTTTTTGTCATTGTCCAAACTTCTGATCCATAAGTGGCTACGCTTTCTACAAAGGAATGGTATATCTTCTTTTTAGTTTCCAATCTTATTTCTTTACTTAATATACATGTGTGAATTGAGAAATAACAACACTGAGCAGGAGTAACATTTTCAATAATACCTCTAACCGAAAAAAATATGACGGTATTATAGCTCACTGTCCTTTTTGAGATTTATAAAGAAAAAACTTGTAATTTTGTTTAAAACTTGTTCAACATGAACCAGAAAACCATGCGACTTTGTCTATTATTATTACAATGATAAATAGTCAAAATTTTCAATCCTGATCTCTTATTCAGCTTGCTGAAGTAACGACTCAGGATGTGGGCCATAATTAGGAGAATTATTTCTGTATTCTAGCATCAAGAACTGAGCGGAGTCTTATTCTAGGCAGTTCTAGTTAAGCTTTTCGGAGTTCTTCTTAGGCTGAACAGAAACCATTGTCTTGAATTGGAGTTGGGTCTTGGAAGGAAGTTCGTAAAGTAAAAAATGATTTGTTGACAATAACTAAGATGTATATTGCCCTTAATGGTTTTCCACATGAAATTTATTATCTTTTTCACAATTTCATCTTTTGCTCAGTTTTAGATAGGTTGGTATTAACTCATATGTACTTTTATTTTTATTTTATATTAAAACATTGATTCTTTAATATTACTGAGAAATATTTGGTACATTTCATTATAGTTTATACTTTCATATGTTTCACTAGCGGATCCAGAGTTTAATTTTTTGGGGGCTTTATATATTATACAAAGAAATAAACTAACTACCTAAAAGAACGATAATTAAGAGATTATTGAAGTCCTATTAAATTTAATTAGATGAACAATGATACTTTTAGAGATAATTTTTTTTCCTAAGACATGATTACATTTTACCATTTGGGGGGATCAACCCAAACGCCCTTCCCTCATCGTAGATTCGCCTTCAACCCGAAAGCCCTTCCCTAGCCATAGATTTGCCTGTGATGTGTTTTAACAGTTTTATTGATAATGTAAAAACTTGCGCATTTTTCGGGTTATCATTTTGATGCTAGAACATAAAAAAAAATAAATAAAAAAACGTTTGTCTATCTATCATTTGCATTGACCAGCTGAAAGTACATCACCGAAGTCACAGGAATATCTACGGGGAGAGGCTTATGAGCTGAAGCCGCCCCCAAATTGGTAAAATATAACCATGTCTTATAAAAAAAATATTAAAAAAGTATTATTGTTCGTGTAATCACATTTAATAGGACTTCAAGAATCCTTAAACACCATTATGGAATAGGTAATTAGTTTCTTTCAAAGTAATTATCGCTATATCTATAAAAAGTAACGTTCGGGCTGAAGTTTCTCCTCCCGCCCTCAAAAAATTAAATCCTACATCCGCTTGTGATCGAAGACAAAAACGAAAGTTTGGAGCGGACCTGAAGGAAGGAATTGTTACTTGCAGTAGAAGCTTGGAAGTTTTTAGTGCTCCGATACATAAATATTTAGTTTGTAATGGAAGTGGCTTTATACACTTAAATATAAATTTAATGCATTATCAGGACCAGCAGTTATATTCATTTCTTACATTTGATTCTTCAATAACAATTTTTAGCAAATCATTAAACACTAAATTATGATTATAATTTGACATTAGCAATAAAGGGACAAGTTCCTTTCATTCTGCACTTTAAATTGTTGAGCTGTCACACGTATCTCGTAATTTAATTAATAAGTATAATAAACAATTTCCATTGTACGTATTACAGATGACAACGGAATAGCCAAAGATATTGAAGACTGCAATGCAATAGATGATGTGGGGAAATTAAAGGTGAAGAAAGTATTGGAAGACATCTACAATTATCGAAATTGTTTAAGAAAAGCGTTCATAGTTTATCCAAGTATATCAATTTCTTAAGCAATTGTTTAGAGTCTATTTTCCGTCTTGGTATTAATTTTTAATCATAATAGACAGTCAATAAAGGACGATTTGCTCCTTATTTTATTGAAAAATATCAACAAATAAATTTTAAATTGTATGCTATTTTAAAAATAATTAATAAATAGTTATCAATATGTGTTTAATATAAACTTAGTAGAAAAAATAATATAATTAGAGAATCTGGAGCAATAATTATGACGTTGGCTGGAGCCGTTTTATTTTAAAAAATCACTCCAAAACCATGGTAATGAAGTTAGTTGTACAGCAGTCTTTCTGTAATGTCAGAAATAAAACTGTGTATCTTCGTCATAATCCAATTAACAAACAAATTTATTTTGGAAAAACAAAAATTTAAGTTCCATCAATGGAAATTTTATACCTGGAACATTTTTATTTCCTAACAATTCAAGATTTCTGAAAAATAAATGAAGACTTATTTCAAAATGCGGAAGTTAAATATAAAAAGTTTTAACCACATGAAAAAAATTCATGTAATCATTATGCTCAACATGAGCTTTATTTTAAAAAAATGGCAAAATAAAATAATGACTAATAATTAATTACACTTATTGTGATGAATAAACATATCAATCAAAGATATAGCTCAATTTTATATTCTTAAGGAAGTTTTTTAACAATTACATCTTCATACTCCTAACTCATTTATTTAATGGCTTCGACTGTCCTTCACTAGCGGATCCAGGATTTAATTTTGGGGGGGGGGGCTTCAGCCCGAAAGCTTTTTTTTCATAAAAGTAACGATAATTACTTTGGAAAATAGGAAAGAAACTAAGTACCTATATGAACTGGTGTTTAAGTGATTCCTAAAGCCCTTTTGAATGTAATTACACGAATAATTATACTTTAAGAGATAATTTTTTAATATTTTTTTCGATAAAACATGGTTATATTTTACCATTTTGGGGGGGCTTCAGCCCGAAAGCCCCCCCCCCGTAGATCCGCCCGTGCTGTCCTTTATCATACAGTAAAAAACAACATATCGAAAAATATGCTGCAAAAACTTATAAGAATAATTTAATTTTGTGGTAAAGTTTAGAAATTCCTGATCTATCTTGGATTGGAGCTTATTTCGAAACACAAACAAAAAATATTACTAAAACATTAAATCTTTGTTTTAAGAATGCAATCATATTTGAACAGAAAATCTGGTTCGTTATTCAGAAAATGCGTTTTCCTATTTATTTTTAAAAAATATTTTTACTTTTTGCAGCATCGCTGTTATTAACTTTCATTTAATATATGTATATTTCAACTTTGGTTTGATTGATGTAAAATAATTACTATATAAGTATGTAAAAAATACTTAGATAACGATAATGATATAGTTATGGTGAAATGTAAATTAAGTGGATAAATCTAAGTCGAAAACATCTCGTAAGGTGCAAAGCCAGTAAGCTATGATGAGCTATGATCATTAAATTTGAAGCCTTTCAATTTTTACTATTGTGATGAATAAATAAAATAGTTCATTTTATCAAGTTTTAATAGCTGATATTTGAACTTATGTTGTTTCAATGAGATCTATAATCAGATATAAATATTATGAGGTAAATAAGCACAGGAAAAAGAAAACATTACAATAAATCACAATTCAATTAAAACATAAACTGATTTAATAAAGCATTGAGTTTATTATTATGGGTGATAATAATAAAGAGAAGAATAGTTGGGGTGCTCAGTCAAAAAAGGAAGGCAAAAAATAAATTATATTTATTTTTTACATATGCCGACGTTTCGACCTGAAGTTCAGGCCATCATCAGGGCTGATAGGTGATAATAATAGATTGATTGGACTTACCTGAGGTTGACATAAACAAATACCTGAAGGTTTGGAGTATATTGTTCTCCAGTAAAGGAGTCGTTCATCCAAGTACTAAAACTAGATTTAGTTTTTTAATTCCTCATATAGGCCTTGTCTTAATGATAGATCTCTAAAGTATATCACCCAATCAATCTGCATAATATGTTGACACTACAATCTATATTTTGGGGACAACAGGTCAAGTCAATGTTTTTGGATTTAAAATAAGTTGTAACAGAAATAGAGTTCTTAACTATACCTTTATGGAAGGTTATTTATTATAGAATTTCAGATATTGAGCCCAACTAAAAATCAATGAATAAAAATGGTAGTTGTTCAATGAAGAAACAAATAGAAAAGCCGGGAAAGCAAAAGGTGTTGAAGGAAAATGTTTTTAACCAACATGTGGAGTTGAGGATTATATCAAGGAAAGGATGCATAGGGAAGATATTGTTGATAACGAAAAAAGGAAAATTAAATTTTGAGAGAGAAATTGCTCAATCCAAAAAATGTTTACCTAAATTATAGAATTAGAAAAATAAACACAAAAATCTCATTAATATTTTCAATAAATTAACTGTTTTAATAGAAAAAGGGTGATACTTTCTACTCTACTAATTCTAACATTTAGAGCAGGGCTTGAAACGAAACAAAAAAAATTTAATTTTAAAAAGATTCAATATCAGAATTTTTGTTGCCAATAGTTTTTCAGTTCTTTTGGAACTATAACTTTTTCACATGCAACTTTTCAAGTAAAGGTTTTACAAACTTTTATTTAAAAGATCTGTCGATTTCGTTAAAAAGGCTATCTAAAAAATGACTTATTCATAGCTACTCAAACAAACAACACATTAGAATCATGTTTCACTTTTAATTAATTTAAGACAATTATAACTCTAATCTAAGCCCAATTACTGTTTATTTTTCATTTAATGGAACTTTTTTTAAAAAACTTGAATAAATAAAAGTTTTTAATTCACGTATGTTTATATTTATATTATTACTCCTTAACAATAGGAGGCCTACAAGTTGTAAGACTTTTATGAACAGGCTATAAAAAAAAATAAAATATATATATATATATTTTGGGTGAAATCTTGTTTAAGTATATAAAGTATGGCTGTATTTTTTCACCACATTTGTTTTCATTTTTCTTCCACATTTCGGCTATGATTGAAATTGAAAATTGCATCATAGCTTAAACGTAGACCTTGTGGAAGAAAAATGAAAATAAATGTGGTTTAAAAAAAACAGCCTTACTTTATAAAAAAAATTACCATAAATCTGGAACTTAATTACAAAAAGTTCCTTAAAACTTCTTTTTTTCCTAAAAAGTTACACAGGAACTCTTAAAATGTTACTTTTTCCAAAAGACTTCGACTTATTAACCAGTGATGGGCAGCATAGGTGATTTCTTGTTGGCTTTGTTGAATTGACTTTTTGTGTTTAACTTACTAGGTTCTGTTTTTTTTTTATTTATATTTTGTTTGTTAATATACATAATTTTGAACTAAAAATTCATATCATGTAAAACTAAAAAAGAAAATTAAGTACAACAATTTTAATTCATGTACTATGCCTTTAAGGCCTGGAGCATGAAGGTGAATCAAATAAACGATCGTTATGTGGAGGTACCTCATAGGGAAAATAGAGAATATATATATATATATATATATATATATATATATATATATATATATATATATAATAAAAGATGGTCTTAATCTTTTAATTTATGTATACGTATGTAAATAAGTATTGGATAAGGTAAAAATCAAAATGTATTAAGTTAGCGGAGCAAGTTTGTCCTCGAGCTGCCAAATAATTATGGTCTAACTAGTTGATGACAGTTTCTATCTACTGTCATTATACAACATGCTAATGAATTCTGTATCAATATAAAATGAAATCTCAATAAAAAAATCAGTTGGATGATGTACATGAATTTTTATATGTAAGTTTTTAGATCGATATTTGGAAAAACTAACAAGCGAAAAAAAAAAAAAAAAAGGTGTTAGCAATCAGACAATATAAGAATATAACAGACAAAATCCACAATCTCATGATTATAAAAAAATTTTATCTAACATTTTTTTGTTAACAAATTGATTACTGATTTTCTGTCAGAAATAAACAGTAAAGAACAACTTTATATTTATTTATCTATTTATTTACAAGACGATACATGAATGTACATTAGTGATCTTTAATATAACACAATAGATCTAACACAATATAAAATATACAGTACTCGATAAATATGTAATATTCTACTATAAAATGAAATGGTGATTTTTCTGGTATCACCTATCTCTAATTGCCTAATCTCACTGTTAACAGAAACAAAAAGCTTTATTGAAACCAAAATAAAAATTAAATGTATAATTCCAACACACATAAATAACTTCACACAAACTTAGAATACTAAATTAAAGCTATTAAGAAAATTAAAACATACAAATAATCGTCCAAAAAAACTTTTTGAAATTAACTTTTTTAAAGTAACATTTAATTAAATAAATTTTCAACATTTTGCAATAAAATATTGGTAAAAATTAACATTTGAAATTGCTTATACTATTAATAGTACATATGCATAGCATAAGAAATGGGTTATTGGTTCTAAACCAGCGCAACAGTTAATAGTAAATTGTTTGTTGTTGTTTTTTTTTTCAAAGCTTTTTATTCTAATCTAAATCTATCCTTCGTCTCTACTTGTAAATAACAAATATTGTTAAATAATAATATTTTATAGTATGACATGAATTTAAATTACATATGATTTGAGAGAACTTCTTGGTACAATTTTGCAATTTTAGGAACATACAAAAAACTTAAATGCATCATGCATTATTAACAGTATATTTCAAAAAAAAGAAAAGAAAAAAAAAAGATTCATTTAATGATTCAATCTAAAATACCACTTAGAATCTAATTTAAAATGTATAAAAGTATAATAAAATGTCATTATATTTTTCATGACAATAATAAATATACTATTAGTATATGTGCTGAAATAAAATAAATGAAAACAAGCATAATTAGTTACATAAATGCCTAAATGAATTTTGATAAAAGTTATACCTTTGAAACATTTCGATAAAAATTAAAGTCTCTCGAATTACTTCAAACTAGTCACAGAATTTTAGGCTTGAATTTTGTTTGTTTTTTTAAATGAAAGTTGAGTCAATTTCAATTTGTAAAATGCAACAATAATGCAAGTCATATGTTTTATGATGGAGAATTAGTGCTGGAAGGAGATCCTTCTGAATCAGCGCTATTTCTTCTTTTTATTGCAATATTAGATGAACCATTATTCTCAACTTTGATAGACCAATGGCTTGAACTATTTTCCTCATCATTTTCAACTTTCAGTTGTTTAGGTTTTTTGTCCTCAGATTCTGAACTATCAGAATCATCGGAATCGGATTCTTCCCTTTCCCGCTTAATTGGCGTACTGTCACTGTTGGCAGACTTCCTCCTTTGGTCCCACTTCTGCCTCGCTCTAAAATGCCTTGGCCTGTATTCAGTGTTCTTTCCATCTCTGACACATTTTGGGCATTCCCAGCTGTTGGGGAGATCTTCGTTTATTACTCCTCTATGATCAGGGCATTGCTTGTCAACACATTCAGGATGAATAATTTCATAGCAAACACTACATTCCATAAGTGAACTGGGAGCATCTTTAGCCATTTTGTGAACAGGAAGAACTAGTTGCTGACCCCATCCATCAAGTCCACAAACAGCACAAGCAGCTGTAACAGGTAGCATAGGTTGCAGACATTGACGCATAATGCAAGTTTGTTTAGCACGTCCTGGACCACCAAACTTAACCATATCCTGACAAAAAGCACATTCTCCACAATCACTTTGGTGGCAGGCAGCACAGTTTTTACATCTGGTTCTCCTCCTTCTTGGCCCAGCTTTAGCTTTAACTTTCGCACCAAGTGATGGCATCTTCCCCATTCGATTTTTAAATTTACTAGAACCAAGACTACCCATTCCTTTAAAAACAGGAACTCGCCTTTCACTATATTTCATGCTGGGATTACAAAGAACAGGGAGCCCTGTGACAGAATATTCCGGGATATCATGTCTATGCTGTTCAACGAGAGTTCTGACATCTTTAATTAGTGCGACTGGATCAACAATTAATTCAGGTATGTTTTTTTTATTAGTTGGTAAAGAATGTAAGTAGGTAACAATTGCTTTAATACCATGAAGTTCAAGTGCAGTCAAGTGAAGGTGTTTAGGAGGTGGATCCACATCAGAGGTATCACGAAGATGTGAATGACCAAGCAATACATGGACATATCGTACTAAAACATACCACAACATTTCAGTGAAAAACGGGTACCTGAATTTTTGCGGTACATGTGTAGTTTCTTCGACATGTGCAATCCTAATTTGTTTATCTATGCCATAAGAATGCAAGAAATTTCCACCAAAAACTAGAGAATCCTTGGGGGTATATACTGCATGAATCCAACCTGTAGGTATAAAGAAGGTATTACCTTCTACTAGAGTAATCCTGCTACATTTTTCAACAGAGTCACCAAAAAAAATGTCACCCTGCTTTCCAGACAATACCCACTGTTCATATAGTTTGATATTATGTTCGGTGGGTGGTATTAACCAAAACACTTTTGAGCCACGCAGAATATGATACCATACAGAAGAACCTCCAAAATCTATGTGAAAATCTGTATAACAACCTTTAACAGACATTAAGCAATATTTTTGAACTTTAGGGTAAAACATATCATCAATTGCATTGGTCGACTCAGTTTGTGCTTCTTTCAAGTGCCTGGGCCAAACACAATCAACCCAATCGATTTGCCTCACGATGGAAGGTGTTTGAATATAGTTCTCTAGCTTAGTATGACTAAATTCTAGAGAAATAACATTTAATAACTTTTCTTTATTTGGATCTTCATAGTACCTCTGCCATTCTTTCATACTCATTTCAAAATTCTTCTGTGTGTTTACATCCATAACATCCAATTGTCTTCTTGAACCCACACAAAACCTTACATCGTTCACACTAAAATTTGGACTCGGAACATGCAAACCAAGTCCTGTTTTATCTTTAAATAATAAGGGGGTACTAAAACCATGTCTTTGCAAATATGTTATTGTGAAATCTGAGCCATTCATCTCTCTGACATAAGATTGACTAAAATTATCACATTCGAGCTTTTCTTGGAGATTAAAAGACCGCTTACCCTCAAGTTCATCATCGTTTATGGCCCAGTCGTCAGTATAAAGCTTTCTTTCTTTACGATCACGTAATTGCCTTTTGAGAGGCGCAGCAGAATTAGTTTTAGCCATTGAACGTAATTTCTTCAAACCTTTTAAATTTCAATAACACTACTTAACTTCAAGGATATTAACTGTCAACAATTGTTGGATCACGAAGTAAACAAAGATGTCTTAATTCTTAATGATTCTCCGGCACATGATGTCTTACGAAAAATACTTGAAAATCCCTATTACACCAATATTTGTAAGAAATGAACTGTATGTTACCGTACTGTTTTTCAAAAACACGCAAGAAACGAAAATGTTTCACGATTAACAACATCGGCAGCCATTTTCAACTTGGCGACTGTCACGGGGGTGCTAAGAATGTAATCATGTGATACAGCTGCTAGTAGCACTGGTTCAATTATTATCAGTATTAAATAAAGGGTTGAAAAATATGTATATATTTACAGCAAAAAAAATATAACGTGCTGGAAAAACGAACGGTGAAACTGCTTTCCTCGCTTCTATCAGTAATGAACTGGACAATAAATGTATACCCGCCTTAACTACGCGTTAATTAATGTTTCAATGAAAAGGAGGTTGGTTCTTTGAAAAAAAATTTAATAATTTCTACTTTTCAAAATTCATCAAAAACTATATATTGACATTTTGATCAAAATATCAATGTAATATTATTAAATTTATAAAGATAAAATTATAATGGAGACAGGAGTTCTTTCGATTATCACTGAACATCGTTTTTATAATTTAAATTACTTTTTATAAAACAAGTAAAAGAGACGTCTTTTAGAGAGAAAACACTTGCTATATTTCATATGTTGTTATATCCATAATTTATTTAAGGTGAAGATATAATTAAGGTTACCTTTTTTATTTTTTAATTACGTATTATTGAAATACTATCCATGTTAGAAGTTGAAGTCTAAAAAAAAGATAGTTTGGTTTATATATTAAATGATATTAGATCGTTATTTTATTTTAGTTCTGTAAAATTATGTCTCACAGATAAAAGGATGAAGTTCATTACTTAACTTGGTCTACCTTTTACTTGGTAATTTCTGATTTAGTACCTATGAATCAATCAAAGAAAATTATTTTTGTGACATTTATTTTAAAGTAGTCACCATTCTTAAAGAGATTTGTATCTCAAAATGAAATAAACTACTGTACAGTTTATAATGTAAAATATCTAGTTGTTTTTTTTTAATATGCCCAATATACAATAGTTTTAAGAACGTGATTTTTTAGTTTCGTGCTTTTAATTTCTTTTTCTGTGACTGTGTTACATTTTTAAGCTTCTAAGTGGAATTACCAATACTTGATGTATTATTTAAACATTTTTTTTTAATTAACAAGGAGGTGATGGGGCTCACCTATTAAAATATTTAACTTTTTTCTATTAATATTTTATATTGTTTGTTTTAAAATAACTGTGTGAGTAGGTAATAGGGAACAAAATGGTTAAAAAACAACTATTTCTCTTTTCAGTATAATGAAACCAGAATCAAAAGCTTGAATTAACTTTCTATTTACTTATAAAGATGCTTAATTATTAAAAAAAAATTTGTGAAAACGCCCGATTTAAAAAATTAATAAATGAAATATGAATTGAATTAATTAATATAAATGAAAATTAACTTTTTTGTGTGCGTGTGTTAAAGCATTATTACACTTGAAAAATGTAATATTTAATATTTTTGAGTTTTTAATGGGAACTCCAAAAATCTACCATATTGATTTGGGAAAATAAAGAAAACTATAACATTCACAAACCTTCAATTTTTAAATTAATACCAGACACACAAGGCTAAAATAAATCTAATGATTTATTTTTGCACAAAATTGTACACTTGGTGAATAAATTTATTAAAAAAATAATTGGGTGAAGTGGATTGTAAGATTCTTATAAACTTTCTAAGCTATTCTTGGTATGCATACTTTTCACTAATAAATTGCATATTTGAACTATAAAAATCACATTTATATATGTATATATTATTCTGTTGGTGAGTTTAAATAAATTGTTAATAATATTAATTCTATTTTATAGAATTATCCAGCTACTATTATTTAGAAAAAAAAATTTTAGGTTCCACATTCATTTTAATTCAGGTATTTAAAAAAGAGAGGTTTGAATAAGATATTGAAAATATATATACATATAGAATTATGAACTGTTATTTAATTAAAACTTTGTCAGATATGGATTTGATGAATCCTCTAAACTAAGAATCAAGTAAATAAAGATGGCATGAAGTCAGTGATTTGAAAAATCCTTAAATAACAAACAAATTCAAACTTGAGCTCAGAGGGTCTCATGCTTTCGAATAATCGAGACAGGGCTAAAATACACAATTAAAGAAGTAACAGGTATACAGGAGAACTGAAAATCCAGTCTTACCAAAACTAATGAAGCTACTCTTGAGAAATAAACAGCCACCAGAAAAAAAAACAAAGGAAGATAGCAAACCACGGGGGGCAACCAGTGGACTGGTGATATACTTAAATTGTTTGTCCATACATAGGGTAACTGGAGTTACTTAAATCATGCCATAATAGAAGGAACAAGGCAAATTACCTCAGGACCTGTCACTAGTGCTGCTTTGAGACATTGGGATTTATGAATAAATTTTCACAATACAAGGCCTGCGTATAATTTAATAGTTTTTGCTATAGGTACAAGTAGCCCTAATTTACATATATTCACTTAATTCATAGATATTTTAAACTTATATAAAACATCAGTTTTAACTGCAACATACTGACAGATTCACATAGCGAAAGCCTGTCATTAAAGTGAAAAAACAAAAACCATTAAGACAAAATAAGATGTGTATTTTTTATTTTATGTTTAATTTTAACTTTATGCTTTAAACTTTAAATAAGATGTATACTTTAAATAGCGGTTGATCAGAAAAACATAAAACCACACATTCTAATAAAAGTTTACTTAAAGATGAATGTTTTATTAAATTAATATAAATTATAATTAATAGATATTTCTAAATGACTACCATAAAAGTTATTTCTTGGTCTTTGGTTTTCAACACCACTGCAGCTGAAATAATAATTAGTTTTTGAAGAGGTTTAAAAGGAAAAGAAAGTTGTACAAATGTAGTAAAATTTTAATAATTAACAAATTGATTTAACAACATAACTCATTTGAAATAAAAAATTGATTAATTATAACAAAAATTAAAGAAGCTGAAAATTAACATGATTAAAATGAACAAATGCAGGGTAAAGTAAAATGTTGTTGCAACATTTATGCAAAGTCTTCCATAGGTTCCGGCTCAGTGTAACGAGCAGCTATACTCTTTAATGAGGGGGGAAGGTTCTCAAGAGTAGTATCATAAATCTGCAATATAAAATAAATTGAATAATGTTGTTTTTTTTCATTCCATACAGAAAAATATTCATTATTATTATAATCAAACAAAAAATATAACTTAATTTTTAAAAAAAAAATACCGAAATAATCCTGTCTATCCTAAAGATCATGTACTTGCATTTATGCTTAAATACCTTGGGATATTTTAAGGGAAATTGACATCTTTAAACTAGGTTCAGTAGTCATGTATCTCCCACCTCCAAACGAACCTCAAGACCCTGACCCTATCCGATGATGACATGAACTGTTTAAACATCAGAAGATGTCAATTTATCTAACAAACTATGAAGGTGTTGAAGTAGATCTAATCAATCCATATGGGCATAACTCTTACATTGCATTATTCTATTATTATTATTATTATATATATATATATATATATATAATATATATAATATATATATATATATATATATATATATATAGTGTGTGTGTGTTTTTTTTTTCTTCCTTCCTTTCCATAACACACTACATTAAGGGATTAGAATCACATAACATATATATTTTCTAAAAAAAAAAAATTGAATGCTAGGAATTCAAGACTAAATTGCACACTTATATACCAACGTAATTCCATGAATAAAAAAATAAGTGGATAAATGATATAAGACATCTTCAATTCACAGTCAATTACAAGATAATTTATTAAAAGATAGTGAATGATCACCAGAGTCCAGAATAATATTCTCTGCCAATATCGCAAGCTCCCCAACATCAATACCTAGTGTCTTGAGGAAGCTCCTCAGTCTTTTCGGAATAGTTCTGTAAGACCCATACCAGAGGCCTCTCACAGTGAAATCTCTCACTCCGAAGGTTTCACAGAATTTCTATTTTAGGAAAGGGATATATTTATCATATATGTTCTTCTTTTCTCTTTCCACTTCACCCACCTGATCGAGGTCATTGCTCGAAAATGGACAGTTGGATCCAAGATCAGAGCAATCCTTCCTGCCTTGGGAAGAGCGACAATATTCATATCTCGTAGAGCCTTTACTGTCAATGCAGTAGACCTTGTCGAATCAGGAGAATTCCTATCCTCTGAGGAGACTTATCAACTCAAACTTGACGCTATGGTGCCGGTGTGTTATTAAGAGGGAGTTATTCGGACATTTTCCCAGCACATAGGCTGGTGTTTCAGACTCTCTGCCGTATTTATGACAGAGGGACCCACCCAACTTCCTTCGACTGTCCACTGGTTCCTGGGACTCCACGCAAAGGTGCGTAATTGATATTGAGTTTTAAGGGGTTGGACTATTCTGATACTGAAAGCACTTGGTTCTGACATATGTACTTATTGGCTTTTGAGGTTTCTTTAAAATAACTTTATCTTGCCACCTACAGCTGGCGCAATCTTCAAAAGAATTTTTTCTTAGCGACTGTCGTAGAGCTCTTATATTTCGGTGGCCCTCATCCACTCCCAGTCTTTCTGTACATTGGGCCATTTGTGCATTTTAATCAAATCTGGACTGGAACAGGACATCTGATACATTAGAAAGCCAATGGAAATGGAACAATGCTGCAAAGGAGCCTCTGACAGAAGATCATTCTCAATCCACGATACCACATCGGTGCTTACAACATCTTCTTTCCAATATTATAGGACGTATCTTTGTAAGGGGAACTGTCTGGAGAGGGTAGGTAAGTCCTAGGAATACGTATTGGTAGACAACGTCGATCTTTTGCTCCGCTTTAAAAGGGCAAGACCAATTTGTCTAAGTTGTTCAATTTGGTCACCATTTCCTTACTTAGTACTAGTTCTCCCGAGAACGTACATCCTAAATACTAAATATCACCAGCCTTTGATGTGTACCGTTCTCTAAGAACTTTGTTTGTTGTAGCTCCCCTTTATCAATTATTAGGCCCACGCTCTTCAGTGGATCAACCTCACCTTAGACCAATCTCGGCAAGGATCCTCTGCACACCATTGATGATCCTCTCTACAGCCCCTTTGTCAAGTGCTGTAACAGCCAGATCATCCGCGAAGCCTGTGAGGTCCGCACATTCTTGGCCCCTGGTTAGTTTACATACACAATGGTTGGAAAATTCTTACTCACAGGTCGCAGCATAGATGGTCTATAGCCAGGTTCAACAACGAATGCGACAAGGGTCCGCCTTGGGGTTCTCCTCACCAAAACAAATATTAATTAGTATTTGTTTTGCTATCTTTGAAACCAAATCACAATGATGATTAAATTTTAAATCCAATGGATAAGAAAAAAGGTATGCCAAGTAAGGTCAGTATAGTTTCCTCACCGTTTTCATTTGCTAAAAAATATCAATATTAAAAGGTTTAAAAATTTTCTTATGAGAATAAAATCTCAGGAAGAAGCCGTTTTTGGAAATTCAGTAATTCCTCAACATATACGGGCTTGATATCCACAAGTTTTGTTAATCAACAAATACTAAAATGCGAAAAAGTTCCAGATTTGCAGATTGTATATTTGATAATTCGTAATTAAAAAAAAAAATCCATTGCATACTAAATATGTATCTCGCTACTGTTAGTGCAAATGATGTATGTAAAAATTGAGTGTTTTACAGGAGAGCAGACAAACTAATTATTTCTTTATGATTTATTAGTATAATTTTATATTTTGTTACCCTCTGCTATTTTTCATAGTAGTAGACTACTTGTACTTAATAGACATATACACACAGTTAATGGGTATGTTTTCATTCATAAAATGGATGGAACAAAAAATCCATAAGAAAAATTCAACTTTTTTTTTTTGTTCGGAGTTAACAAGACCAATACTTTCCATCAGTCAGAACAAAACTAATTAAGCTGGAATATAAAAATATGAGTGAAGTTGACACAATTTTGATATTTAAGGAGATAATCGAGACCACGACGGAGCTGGTTGAACTTGAAATAAACACAATCACAAAAAAGACTTTTTTTTTTTTACAAATTCAGAGTAAAAATTACTTTAAATTTACTGAAAATTAAACGGAATCTAAGAAACAGCAGTAAGTATCATGCCAATAATGTTTGGAATCGACCAAACAATACAGTATAAATTAATTTATGGAATAAAACCTAAAATTTTATAACCCCATAACCTAACTCCCACTCCATATGATCAGTGCCTTCCACATTTCACAGCCATTATATTTTTAAGAATTATTTATATTAATTTTAATTATTAAATGGAATTCAATGAAATTAAATAATTTCTATACTGTTCTACTAATTTCCTTCAAGTTTGGCTCAAATCGAAGGCGCCGTTTTCAAATTATAGGCATATCAAATAACACATTTCCTGATCTGAAAGCGGAAGTATTTTTTTTTGGAGTCTTAGATAGAATTTGATAAAATTGACACCTATTTCATTTTACGTTTACCAATCCCTAAATTCCCTCCAAATTTGAGCAAATCGAACTTGCGGTTTTAGAGATATAGACGTATCAAGGAAAACAAAAACACATTTACGCACATATAAGAGAAAGCAATGGACAGAATTCAATAAAATTTACCCTACATTATTTTTTCACAAATACCTACCTTTTATCCAACTTTGAGCCAAATCGAACAAGCCATTTTTGAAATATTGGCATATCTACAAAAATGCGTTTGCGTGTGCATAAGCGGAAGTGCTGGTTAGAATTTATTAAACTTGATATGGAACCATCTAGATACCAACCCGCACAATTCCTGAAAATTTTATGAAAATCGGATAAACAGTAGTAGGTGATATGCCCGTTACTTCGATTTGACTACATACAGACACCGAAAAAAATTTGATCCTTGATGTCTGAAATGTAAAATGCAATTAGAAACTTTCGATTCTGAGCACAAATTTTTTTTTAACCTCTCGCACGAATACAATGCTTTCCTACCTTCGGTAGTGAGGAGGCAAAATAGATTGATGATTATAAGTATGACCAGTTACCACGATGATGATGAACACCATATGACCAGTAAATTTATGGTAATATGAATGCAGACAACAGTACGACAATAAACTAATTAACAAAAGACAAATTGAAACAGCTTCACACTACATAATTTAAAAAAAAAATAGGGACAGAGAAATAATCTATTTACGGTAACAATGTCATAACTTGAAAATCTTGATTTCTGAACTAATAACAAAGTATTACTAATATTGTGTACTAGTAACTGGTAGAGCAGCGTGTCATTTCCAAGCCTTTAAGGCACACCTTAAAATATTTTTACTTTGTATTATAAATTTACTGAAATTTTCTTAATCTAATGAAGTCAACTATTTTCATACAACACAGCAAATGAATATGAGGTAAGCCTACAAAGTATGATATTAACTTATGTAAAATAATAGCGATGTTGTAATAATATCTATATTGATAGATATCAATATTTTCCTTTTGATAAAGCTCAATATCTTATTAAAATAAGTAATTTGATATTATCGTAATATTGAAAGAAAAACGGCAATATCAGATTTCAATATATTTTTTTGTTTTATTTATTCAACTAGCTGATGACCCCATCATTGACGGATGTATAGTTAAAATTTTAGAATCTTTTTTTGAGATGGATTTTGTATTATGGGGAGAGGAGAATCCAAATTCAATTTCATTAAATTAGGTCGGGAGCGGGGAGAGGGGTTGTTTTAAAATTTTTTATGGCGGGGCTTATGTAAGTCAAGGTTTCGCAAAAACTTTGTTATTCGGCTATTTGCTTAGGCACCACACAACTAAACCGACCACTACTGATCCATTAAAATTTGTTAAGTGTTCAATTTTCATTTATGATGAAGCGAGGTGATTGTGGAATCGATTAATTAATCAAAAAGTTGTAGTCTCTCCACTTCTTTAAACTCTACTGAGTTTATCGCCAGCAAAATAACCAAAATAACATTGGACATTGAGTCACCTACATCTGTGTAAAATTATAACTTAATCTGAATATTGTGGCGGGCAGGGTGAAATTTTTGGAGTTTTTTTTCCTGATTTCCGGCTAAGCCGTTAGCTTAATCCCAAAAATGTATATGACATTTATTAGGCTCAGGAAGTTGAATTGAATGACACCTTGAACGGAAAGATTGGAAAAAAATTGAAAAATAAGTGTTTTATCCGTTTTATGTGACAACCCGTTACAGATGTTCAATATTCCGGATTTTTTCCCGTTGAGTTGTGATAATTTTTTCCATTAGTTGAGTAGTACAACTTTTAAATGTGGCTCGCGATAGAGTAGGTTGGGATTAGAATTGAAGTAACTGCCAAACCGGGATCTCTAAACAAATTACTCAAGAATTCATAACTTTGGTTCTACTCAATATTTTATTTTCATTTAAAGCCTATATTTTAAGTCAGGCAAACCTAAAGGCAATGTCAAAATTTCAAAAGTCTATCATTAGCCACTGCCGAGCTAACCCCTGACCAAATTTCGTTCTACAATGCGGACATCCAGATAGACAGCACATTTTTAAAAGTGGATTTGGTGTCTGTAATGTATAAAATAGAAAGATATCATGAAATGGGTTGCTTCTAAGGGGGAGGACGCTGCGGTTGAAAACTTGGATTTTGCGTCTATCATATCCCATAGAAGAAAAATAAAAGAAACCTTCTACCCCATTCGATGCAAGTTAGACCCCCATTTTCATAACAAGGTTATTGGGCTAAATCAGGACTTAGTTGAGTTAAGGGTGTACCAACCTAAAGGTGTCCAAAATAATTGTAATGATTAAAAGTACTATAGGATTATACTATACCTTAGCTAAAACTTCTAAAATAGAGTTCATACTAATTTCATGCTTCGCTCTTATTCCCCAAACATAAAAAGGTTGAGTTTTTTCTTGTCCTTTAGCAGAGGAAACATAATCTTTCACAATGTACATTTGACGCTCAAATTCCTGAAACAAAAGATAGAAATAATTAACTGAATCAAAAAATATATGATAAACCTATTTAACAAGATCAATTACTAAATAATATATCACTTGTTTATTCTAAAAAGACATTACTAATTAAACTCCTGATGGGGTTAAACATTTAAGTACATATTAGTCAATTTTTATCCTATTTATTCATCATTACTTAGTGATTTAATTTTTCTAAAATGTTATTCAGGACGTTTTGTAATAAACCTTTAATAATGGGGCATATAAAAAAAATATGATTGTTTTTCAACCAAGTATTTGTATTATTATTTCTTTGATATAAAATACAATTAATACTCAAAGTATAATCCATACCCTCATTAGCCAATTGCTCAATCCCATTCTTTGGGATGGCTGTCAAAGAACTACTGGACTTCAATTTCAACTTCCACAAAATTATCAAATTTTTTCCCTTCAAGAAAATGGGCTATGAATCTAAATAAGTAGTAATCCGATGGTGCGAAGTCAACACTATATGGTGGATGAGGCAGGAGTTCGAACCCATGAAGCTCTATAAACTATTCTTTGGTTCGGCAGGAAGTGTGAGGACGTTTTTAGTTGATCAAAAGAGAATAATGCTCTAACAACTTCGCGTACAATCTTTCCATTTGTTCGCAGTAGAGTTCCGAATTCATAGAGCATCCATCAGGAACAAATTTGTGGTGAATAACACATTCAAAATTCAAAAAAACGCAAAGCATAGATTTTTTCTTTTTATCAAATTGTCCCCTTGCAGTAACAGGAATAGCAATTTAACCATGAACTAGCCATTGTTCACAGGTATTCGGATTTCGCTAGTAAACCCACTTTTCATCACAAGTGACAATCTTCCAGTAAATCTCATATCAGAAGGGTTTTCCAATAAATTTTCACAAATTTCTAACCTCTTAGCTGATTGCTGAGGATTAAGTTTGTGAGGGACCAGTCTACTGCTCTTTTTGGAGGGTAGATGGCGACTTTCTGGCAAGTTCGCGAGTACTTGTGGACGGATTTGACTCAACTGCTTTCTGCAGAACCTCATCAATATACATTAATGGTCGCTTGTAGCCCTTCTTCCTTTCTAATGTTTTATCTCCATTGCTAAATTTTTCAAACCAATGCCGCACAGTACCCTGGTAAAGAACACCTACCTTCCCCTTCATATTTAATAATTTCACAAGTTGCTTCAGCGGTTGCTTTTTTCCAGTAATGCCTTAAAATTACGAAAATTTCGTAGGTCACTGTCTAATGTTTCTTCTTTAAAAGAAGGGGCTAATTTTTTTTTTTGAGGGGAGGGAGACTAAACTGAGGCATTTTTGAAGAAGTCAAATGGGACTAAACAAGCTTAGAGAATGCTCTAAACAGATCATTAAGTATTGGTAAGTAATAAATAGGATTAAAATATTTAGTCCTTTTTTTTTTTTTCTGACACCGCGGCCTTAAAAAGGGCAATTGTGCATTGTCCTATACTCAATTAAAACAGGGCAGATGCCTTTGCGAACCTGTTAATACTAATAGGATCAATCAGATCGCAGTGCTTAGGGTCAGTGATACGATCACATCCAAAGTGAATGTATCGCAGTCTAGCCGAATTATCACATCTACAAATAATGTGATAGGCCGTTTCATCCTTCAGGCCACATAGCCTGCAGGTGGAGGTCTCACTTACACCCAAAACGAAAAGGTGATTATTTAATTGACAGTTCTGTCAACCACTTAATGGTACTCCTGTCCATTAGAAGAAGTGAATTACTTCTCTTATGAAAGAAAGGGTTCTACTAGGAATGAGTTTGTTTCCTTGTCTGTTCCGAGTGTAGCATAAATTTATAGCACAGGATTGCGTTAATATGCCTTTTGGCAAAGCCAAAGCTTATCCCACAAATAGGCCCTGCTGCAACGGGCACTAGTGCAGAGCCTTTCCTAGCAAGGTAATCGGCTTACTCATTTCCTGGAATGCTTGAGTGACCAGGGACCCATTCTACCCTCACCTTGTTAGTACTACAAAGAAGGTTAAGATTGCTTTTACATTCATCCACCAACTTCGAGCGACTTGCATAACTATTCAGAGACCCAATTTCTGCTTGACTATCCATATATTGTTATCAACCTATTCACAATGCCCTCCTTAATAAGGGATTTGGCACAGAAATTGATAGTTAAAATCTCGGCTTGAAAGACGGACCTATATATGAATATTCCCTCATTAGGTTTATCCTTTCTCCAGATGCCAGCCCCTGATCCCTGCTCCATTAAGGAGCCGACTTGACATATGAAATATTGAATATGATAAAACGTCATTTTTTTTATAAGCTCTATTATATAACATAGTAAAGTCACCAATTATTGTCACTTTAACGAAATGTTTTAAGTAATTTACCAATAACTTTTTATATTAATTAACCTATATATCTGTATGTTTCTAACTTTTTCATACTAGTCCAAGTCTGTTCAACATATCCCGCTTGTATAATGGCCAAAATACTATTAAGTTTTCGATTTTTTGAGCGCTAACCAGATGAAAAGTTTTCAACAATAAGGAAATAGAACTCTTCGGTTTTTCTTATTCTTAAACACTAGAGGCTTTGGTAACTATGCTTTGCTCTTTGACATAAGTCACCTTTACTTATGGTCCGACCTGTGTCAATTTCTGCTGAAATTTCGACTTCTTCCATGTTCTTCTATTTATGTCCTTTTCATGTTCTCGTTTCTTGTTCTTCTGTTCATATTCATATAATACACTAGGTGTCAATAATTGGGAAAAGTTATCATTTTGAAGATTCAATTATTGACACTCCTAATACCTGTTGTTTTAATCGTAATTTACGTTTGAAAATGATATCACATCATCAGGAAGGAGGTAACAAAATGTGTCAAAAGAATTGAAGCTCATAAACATTACAGGACGAGATAAAATGTTACCTCATCCTCTTAGCAAAAGATCCCGGCGACTGACATGAAATGATAGGGAAAAAAATACGTTTGCCACCTAATTTATCACCCAATAGAGACTTCATCTTGACGATAATCAGTGGATAATTAATTTACTTTTGAAATTGGTGCCAATTTTGAAATCTTAGATGAACCTAAATACTTATTTTATGAAATTTAAGTTACAAGTATCAATAATAGGTATCTTTATTACCCTATTTAACTGCAAAAAAAAAAAAAGATGAAAACATCAAAAATAAATATAATTTAATTAGCAATTAAGTCTCTAATCTGCTGTTGTACTAATCACTTTAATTTATAATAGTTGTAGGGCTAGAAACATGGTAGCGATAAAAACTACTACAATCAGATATAAAAAGTGTCTTTCTTCTATAGAAATTATTCTGAACTTTCAATTTGGTTCCTAGCTCAATCATTTCACATCACACTAACAGTCAAGACTCAGAATTTGTGGTGAACCGATTTGAAATGAGAAAACATACATTAGTTGCATTCATTTTTTTTTTTTCAATAAGCATTCAAAAAGATCTTTTGTGTAAAATCAAGCAAATAAATACTTCAAAATACCTACACGATATTCTGTATTCCTTTCTCATTGACAATCTATCAAAATAATATCAGTTCAACCAAAAGATCAATTCATGCTCTTGCATTCATCCTCTTTAACTTTTATACGCATAACATCACACACTCCTTCCCTCTATAGCTATGTTTGCTGACAAGATGACAGTCTTTTCTCAGCACGAAGATATAATAACGGCTAGAAATATCATTCCAACTTATCTCAGCGATTCAGAGCAGTACATCAATAAATAGAAAATCAGCCTCAATGTTAAGAAATTCAATGCCAAAATATTTACCTTTACATGGCCAAGAGACTCACACAATCAAGTCCTCAACAGTAACAATTTACTTAGGAATCCTCTTCTCCCATCTCCCCCCCCCCTCCAACAAAGCAGTAAAATACCTCGGTGTTCATCTAAATTATAATCTAACTTGGAATCACCACTTCAACACTAAACTAACTCAAATCTACACTAGGCTGGCAATGTTATACCCTGTCATCAACAGGGAAACTAGCCTAAAATCAAAAACAACCATCCTTATTTACAATACAATACTTCAGCCTTTAACGATGTATGGTTGTGAAATGTGTGGTGCAGCATCCTGTATGAAAAGAAAAAATAAACCATCCAAAATAAGATCGTGGGAATTGCAGAAGACGATTCTTGGTTTGAAAGAAGTAGTCAACTCCATCTTCGCAAACTTCAAATAGAAACAATAGAGGAATTAATTAAAAAACGCTTTTCCAGTTATCAGTTAAAAGTGCAGTAGCTTTCAACATAGGAACTCTGATATCATCCCACAGACTGAAATACAGACTTATACAAAAATTCTAATGTGAACTCTATTATATATATAATTTTTATTTCCATCATATGCATATTATATTGTTTTATTATATTTTTATTTTATTTGTTTGAGCTTTATTTATTGTATTATTATTTATTTATTCTGAAAAATTAACTAGTCCATAGTTATAGAGATCACGTATCTTTGGAGGTGTGGTTTGTGGGAGACTATAATCCCTCTCTCCCAAATGTTAAAAATTTACTTATTGCTAATATACTCATGTATGGCTCACTAAGACGAGCTGGGAATAAAGAATAAAACTAAAAAGTCCCTGATCGAATAAAAACAGTCAAACCCTACTTGTATTTGCTTGTTGACATCTCCAAAATAAGGATGATTATCTTGTAGATCAACTTTAACTTTTTGAAGGCATTCTCTCAGTTTATCTATAAAAAAAAAATTAAAAAAATAGTGAAAAAACTTGAGCAGTATAGCTCCATCATTATGGTCATATTTCCCCCTAATTTTTGTTTGGAAAACAAATTAAATTGATTTCACTGCTTTAATGCTGACCTGAGAAAATTAATAAAATTTTAAAATAATTAAACTTCAAATTCCTTCTCATTTATTATTTTAGGACATTTTATAATTTGTTAATTTTAAAATTTATGGAATGGCAAGGGCACACTTACTCCCTTTGAAGATCTTTGACACACAGTGGAAAAGTCGGGGGAAAATATGACAAAAATATTAAAATAAAATACATGAGTTATACAAACAGATTAATCAAACAGCATTAATTTTTTGAAAATATTTTAAAACAAAACAGTAAATTAATTTCAAATGAAATAAAACATACATAGAAAAAATTTAAAAATAGAATTTATTAATGAATAGAAAAAAGTAGGAATAGAACTTAAAAGATGAAATCTATAGGTTTTATTAATAGCATTCGCTCAATTGCTGTAGTAATTATCACAAGACTATAAAAACAGGAATCAATTCAGTGTCACCCCTATATTTACGGTATATTCATATCCCTTTAGGAACTGCATAATTCCACAACATTTTGTAGAATGTTAAATTATCCCTTAACTTCTGGGTGGCATTTTGAAGGAAGGAGTGAGTATTACATTAATTGATCCAGTAGCTCTTTAAAGATTTTGTTGGCAAAAAAGACTTGACAAAACAATCAAATGTTTATTTTCTATCGAATCCACTCTTTGAGGGTTTATGGTAGGAAAAAGAAATTCTACAGTTCAACACTACAGAAATGCAGTTCCTAAAGGGAGGGTTTCCTGATCTCAGTGTTGATCCATGGCTGATGTGACAGATTAAATAGTTGTCATATGAGAACCAGGGACCTTTAGCATAGGATGTCAGTGCCTTTCCCACTGTACCCAATGGCTTAATTTCTGTTTCTCAAAAAATTGCAACTGCTTAAATTGAAGAAACTTTGAATGAATTAAGAATTTCTAAGATGAAATCTTCATAAATAATCTTTTTCATATGCTTTAGTATCACGTGTATTGTGTATGACAGGAAAAATGAAATATATTTGGCCATAGCAATAATGTAACATTCATTGTTTTCTAACAGATTTCATATTCTAGGAACACAAAATTTATATATGGTTCTATATCATCATTTGCCTTTTCGCACTGATGAGTTATGATAGTTTTCAATATATTTTGATTTATATTATAAAAGCTTATAATATTTACATGTCACTCAAGGGTTTAACTATGTAATAGATGCTCCAGATTGACGGGTAGGCACAAAATCAATGATCACACGATAAATGGAATTCCGAGCATTGAAAAAGTGCTCATGGATATAAGCTCTCTTTTTGAAGATCTTGTTTAATTAAGACTTTCCCTAAACTTCCATATGGTCCTTTTCAGTAAATATTGGAGCCTTAATTACGGTGATTTATTTTTCTCGCACATAAGGGATAAACAAATCCTCTAAAAGCCCTTCACAGAGGAGATCAGGACTTTAGAAGACTATTCAATCACTTTCATCAGTTTTCCAATGCACCTGGCCATTCTTGGGATACCATTCATAGATTCTTAGAACATCAGGTTTTAACCCCCCTATCACAGTGGAGCAGCCTTGCATAGTAATACCAACTTAAGACTAATGACAATCATAAAAAAAAATAAAAAAAATCCATATGTCTGTATACCTTCATGTACTTGCATGTTATTGACAAATATTATTGTCAAAAGTAATCCAAGAAGGTCTCGTTTTGGTGATTTTTGCTCATGTATATATTTCTCCAACTTCTTATTCATGGGATTGACCAAAATATACTTCTGATGTTCAACCTCAAGCAGAGTGACCCCATAAATCTGAGAGAAAAATAAATTAGGTCTTACAATAGGAAAATATGAATCTAGATATTAAAAAGTAATGAATAGCTAACATCAGACAACTTTTTTTTAACTTCTTCCATGACTTGATTAGCCACCCTCCCTTTAGCCTTGGTATTATGAAGAATATCACTGCGCTTAAAAGGTCGCATAGTATTATTATGAGCTAAAATTTGTATCACAGCATTATTTATAATTTCGTTTAATGTTTCCTGTGATAAAACAGTTTGGGATTGAGAATAATCTTGAGGTTCATAGTCACTTTCACCATCACTAGCTGTCCTTTGGGAAGAAGTAGCTTTGAAGGGAACCTTTTTGTTGCGCTGTGATGGACCTGGTTGTGAATAATCCTCATCCTCAAGATTTCTTTTTCTTCTTACAGACATTGCTGAACAAAAATAAATATAAAAAATTAGAATAAGTATTACATCTAATTTGGAAACACAAGATAAATGATACACAATACAATGAGAAACTTACTAGTAAAAAAGTAAGCTCTTAGATGAATGTCATTATTGATAGGAAATCAGAATATAAACTTGTACAGCATAAACGTTGAATAATCATTTAGATACAACTTAGTATGTAAACAAAATAATAATCTAGGTGACCTATATGCAAATAATACTGCTATTGACAATCATAACTGACAATAATATGAACATTAACCCGACCTCAAACCGGGCATCTGAATGTTGAATGCATTGCATAGAGTGCAGTACCACCTGAACAAAGAGGTAATAAATGTCATTTTTTACATTAGAGTCCTTCAATAGTTAAATGTTGTAATTATTGTAAACCAAATATGCAGATAGTCATACATCATTATGAAAATATTATGTTCAATAAAAATGTTACCCCATTTGTCCGACATTCCACAATCAATGCTGAAAATAATGTTGTGTATTCTAAAAAGCTTGATAATTGATGTAGAAAACGTTTATTCCTCCATAACCTGGATCGTTTTCAAAATAAGTGAATAATGACAGTTTATAAATAATTTTGACCAAATTCCATGACGTCTCTTAAAATAGGGTAAGTTTCTAAATCTGCACGGAGGGAAATGAATCTTGACAGTCCCACTATAGTAAAAACGCGGCGGCAACCTCAAGGTAGCCGTCAGAGATTGGCATAAAAGATCATGAGGTTTTGGAGGAGTAGTTCCACCCTCCCCATTACCAGTACCAGTACCATCAAGCTCAACAAAACACGCCATCATTTCCTTATCTTATTTAGTACTTTTTCGAGCGTCAGTCTCATGAAAAAAAAAAGATTCTCTGTGCTCAGATATTTAAGAAAACCGCTTTGTTCCCTAAAATATACTAAAATATTTTAATTACTTTCAGTGAATATATTAATGTAGATATAGTTTCTACTATGAGGATGGTTCAGTTTTTTCTGGTTATTTTTTCTTTTATTGATTTTTTGTCACTATTATCTTGAATTTAATCGAATTTATCTATTAGGATCGATGTTTAATTTACTTAATATTTCGTCATTGTTTGTGAAATGAATGATTTCTCACTTTTTTAAAATTATATTAAAAAATATTGGCTTAATCACAAATATTAAGAGAATGTATAACTTAGTAAATGAAATTTTCAATAAGTTCGTTTACCAACATAGACAATTCATTAAGCTGTTCTCATGATTAATTTTAATGTAAATCGTAAGGATCTCAAGATATATTGAATGTTATCAAAATCAGAAACTGAACTAGATGTAAAATTAAGAAAACTAAATGTTCTCTTTGTCGACTCGCAAGCAGCAATCCTCGCCATTACTGACGTGAATAAATGTATGTCGAGTGCTATCTTGGAGTGCAAATCCCTTCTCTACGATCTAACACTCCGAGGCACCAATGTGGTCCTTCAGTGGATTCCGAGCCATTGCGGTATTCCAGGAAATGAGGAAGCGGATAGTCTCGCCAGGGGAGCAGAATTGCCACAAACAGTCCATCCAAAATCCTACGATTCAATTCGGCGAATGGTGAGGATGGTAGTGAAGGAGGAAACAAAAAATATGCACAAAGACAAGGTGGAAGGGAAATGTTATGGATGTTTGATGGAAAACCCGATCCCAGCAGACCTACCAAGAAGAGATGCAGTGGCCTGCTTCTGCCTGGCCACTAGTCACGACTATCTACAAAGTCATCTCCACAAGATAGGCGTGGTTGATGATCCTAGATGTAAATTGTGTGAACAAGCGGAAATGGATGCAGACCACCTAAACGAATGTCCTCCTTTGACGGATATAAAGAATCAAACATATGTAAATGATTAAATACAAAAATCAAACTTATATTGGGCAGCAAGATGTCGGATGGTCGAATGACCAATGACTATGGCATAGGAAAAAAAAAAAAAGAAAAAAAACAACTAAATTTTCAAAAACTTAGTAAATTTAAATGTTTTTTTAAATCAAAGGTGCGTTTAGATATTTCACAAACAATGGGAACAAAAAAAATTATCTAACTCAGGAGTCTCCAAATGCAAGCACCTTCAGTCCGGCCAGCGAAAGTATCTTTGATTATATCAAATTTCCTATATGATTGTATAACATTTTTAGAACAATATTATAACGTATATTATAAAAAATTGATTTTTTCTGAAATTTCTCGGAATTGCCAAGTAAATTTATAATTGATCTAACTTTTGAACTGTGGGAGATAAACTAGTAAATTAATGTATATTCTTGAAGAAAATTTAATTATTCAAAACCTTTTTTCCACATGGCTTATTCGAAGAACGAAGTTAGTGGAATACAGTGGAATAAACATGAAGCAAATATGGTTTTTCAAAATTAGCCATATTTAAGGACGGACAGCTCGAAAACTAAGTGAGGTAGCAAAATGTATGTAATCAATCATACAGCATATATGATCAACTTTAATTTTGTATAGCACGTCTTTGTCGATGCAATGGATAGTTTTCCTGATATACGCGAAAACCCGAAAAAGGTGACCAAGGTGCTCCCCCATCTCTGGCTCACCCCTACTAGGAATTGGAACTTTTAACTATAGTTTTTTTTTTTTTCAAGAAACGATCATATAAATAAAATCTACACTGTAATTGTTTCAAGTGAAAATATTTAATTGAAAAATAATAATATTGATTTTAAAAATATATTACAGAAAAAGGACTGGAGACCCGTTTCGAAAATTTATCAATTTTTCAGGTCTCTAAAATTCAAACAAATATTTTCATAGAAAAACTTTCTATCGATTTCTATTTCTATTCAATTTACTAAAATGTAACTTTATATCTTCTTACAACGGTTGTTGCACCCATAATCATAATAGGAGACCAACTTTTGTTCCAAATACGTAGAAATATGTACGTTTTTAGCAAAACCTGGCTAAAAATGAACGTATAATTCTAAAAAAGATAGCAACAAACAAAGAATAATAAGCAATTGAGGAGGACCCAGACTTTTCTAACCCCGCTCTTAGTGCCCGTTAAGCTCCGCCTTTTCGGTTCCAATTTTCTTTGTGGCTTACCCTCCCCAAATCTATTCCTTCTTCCAAGCACAAAACATTGATAATATCGAATATAGATCGAGATATATCTGTAGAGAGACATAATACTTGTTTAGAATATTTTAACAATATATTACTTTACGAGATTGTTGTTTCTATTTGAAATTTTAATTTGTTATTTTAGCTATACTACTTTAAGTATTCATATAATTTTTTATAAAGTATCAACTTACTAACTTATCTCATCATCTGTTATAACCTTAATGCAAACTCGCCAAAATTTTTGATAGGAACATATTTGGATAAAGTACTCTTGGTTTCAGTGAAAATATTTGTGTAAAATGGCAGTTTGGAGTTCTTTAAGAACTAGCATTAACAGATTGTTAATAAATGGAACTAGAAATGGTATGCATTTAATATTAGATTCCCTCTGTTCTGAAAAAAAATCACTGAATAGTTTTAAATTATTTTTACTGTTGTTTTCATTATTAAAACAGCTTTTGTATCTGTGCAGTTCCTTGTCAACAAAGATTCATGAGTGGAGATCATGGCCATCACAAAGTTATGGAAATAAGGGCCACTCGTTTCCAGTGGCAAAAGATGAAAGATTTGTTCCATTTTTATTTAATGCTAGGAATCATTCCAGTTGGCTTGCTGATTTTTTGTTCTAATGTGTTCATTGGACCATCTACACTTAGAGAGATACCTGAAGATTATACTCCACAACATTGGGAATATTATAGAGTAAACAAAATAACTGATATTCATTGTTTCTGTTTGATTATACTTATAACTAACTGTTATTTGTATGTATTGATATTTGTTTTAGCATCCTATAACCCGCTTTCTAGCCAGATATGTTTATAATAGCCACCAGCTAGAATACGAAAAAACTTTACACAGGCTCTATGAACAGGACGAGAAACAAAAAATAAGGTATTTATTATAAAGATGATAATTTTATGAGTAGTAGTAAAGAATGCATTTGTGTATATTCTCTCGGAACTTAAAACTCTAGACATCCTTATCTAATAATGTTAGATTGTAATTATATACTAGTGATCCTTAGTTGTAATTTTTAATCTAGATTATATGTACTAATGGATTTTCAACTTGAATTATTTTTAGGTGTAGTATGTAGATCAAACAAATACTTAAGCAGATTAAGAAACTTCAACATTTTAAATATCTGTTAATAAGTTGAATTTAGGATTGTAGTATTTGTGAGTTGAATGATGTAGGAATGGGCCAATTGAAACACTGATATCATCAGGTCTATGAACATAAACAGAACTTCACTAGATCAGTTATAAAGGAAGTTTGATTAGAATATTCACAATAATTGAGAAAGAAATTGTTAATGACCATATGAAAATATATGATTTTTCCTATTTAAAATCATAATACATTGGGTTTGTTGACTCACCTGACTACAGAGTTCAGATAAATTTAAACCACTATAAATATGTTCTCAATAAGTGTTGAATGTATCTTAAGTTCAGGTTCAAAGAAAATTTTATCACCATTCAGATAATCCAAAATGTTCAGAGAATTGATTATGGTACAGTTTCTTTTATAAACTTAAGTGCTTAATCTGGGCATATGTTAAAAATGTGTATGTAAAAATCTGTTGAAAACCGCACATCATAAATTTGACCCGATTATAACACTTCTCTTGTCTTCGAATAGCAAAGTAATAAAACACGTAGAAAATCGAATAAGCTTTATCATCACTTATACTGGTTCAATTGCGGTGATTTTTTATTTTGTATGAAATTTAATTACTTTTCAATAGCAGATTTTCATCAAAATCATTAGAGCTGTTTTTGTACTATATTCAATAAAAAAATATGTGTAAGGCCTGATTTGATTCACCGGTATAGGTGGTCGAAACCCTACAAAATCAAAAAAAGAAGCAACAAAATTGGCCATGCCCATCCTATTCCTGAGATAATTGTGTTCCAGACAGACAGGCATTTTTTGGACTCATAGGGTTCTGCAGCTTAAAGATTTGTTGAAAACTGCTCAGTGAAAATTTTCTTCAATTACAATACTTCCCTTACCTAGCTGTAGGAATCTAAATAGAAAATGTATATAAGTAAAAGAGTTCGAACAGTATAAAATACAACTCATGAAGGGTCTTGGCATCAGCATTTAGTAAAAAACTAATTTCTCATTGCAATGGTTGAGCAAGGAGTTGATTTGACTGGAATAACACTTAAAAGATTTTTTGAATTATTGAAGGAAGCTAGTTGACTGTTCTACATATCATGGGTCATGGGTGATAAATAGTCAGAACGCAGTCATTATAAACAATTTTTTATTTGTGCCAACGTTTCTAGCCAAACATGTGGATCATCATCAGGGTGTGGTTCGAGTACTGAAGGCTTTCAAGTACTTCTTTCAGTACTATAAAGCCCTGATGATGACCCGCATGTTTGGATTTAAACGTTGGCACAAAAATTAAAAAAAATTTATAATGACTGCGTCCTGACTATTTATCACCCATTAAAAGATTTCCCCCTTTATTTAATTAAGAATCCTCACTTTATAGAGGCTGGGTTCACTCCGGGAGGATCTCTTGATCCCATGGTTGATCCGTGGGTTATGTACCAGAATTAATAATTTCCTACTACAGCCAGACAAGAACCCTGAGCATAGCACCCTATTTACTGAGCAATTCCTGCAGTTCTCAGCTGGACAGGATTTATAATTAAACTCTGATCTAGAGGTGCACATGAAAATAATTGTTTGTTTGAATAATGTTCACGTTTAGATTAAATAGTCTTAACTTTCATTACTGATGTTATTATCATTTATTTTTTATTATTATGAAGATTATTTTCTTGGTTAAAATTGCCAGATGGCGTATAGCCTGTTCCCTCCTCTATAACAAATTAGAACTTCTAACTTTAAATCCGTGTCTGGTTTTGAGTAGAAATGTAAAGAAGACTGATCGATTTACTCAGTAGCAGGCCAATAATAATTTTTTTGAAATTTCTTTCTTTTTTATTTATTTAGACATAATAATCTGTCTCGTGGACAATAATTATAGTGATATATGAACACATTCATACCATATATACAGAAAATATAAAATTAACAAAAGTAAAATAATAATAAAAAAAAAACTGAACAATAAAAAGTAAAACAACCTACAGATAAGTAAATTAAAAACATGAAAACACAGTCATACCTATATACAATCAGGCAGGGAACCCCAAGCCAGGCCTCTCCCTCCAACTATAGAAGGAAAAGCTGGACTGTGGAGATTCCTGTGCTACTCTCTCAACCTCATCACTGTTGCTAAAGCCAGTGAAATTAGTTAGCTAAAATGAGATGATGGTTTGTTAATAATAAAATCTTAATTCTTTTATCATTTGATAATATTGTTCAGATATTTTATCTTATCATACTTTTCAGGAAACTGCAAAGTAAGGTTTTAGACTTGATGTACAAAAACAAGGATTACCAAGCCTATTACTATGTTCCAGTTGATGGTAAATACCACCGTATTGTTAGACAAGAATCAGAAGAGATTGCCAAAGTTGGTGGATTTGTAGCACCAAAATTAGGTCCTCCAGTTTAAACTTTTGTGTTGTTGATTGTAAATATTGTTATGTAAATAGATGGACTTTGTAGACACCATATTTAATAAATATTTTTTTTGATCAAGTAAAATTTATTTATTGGTTTGTTTATTTACCTCTATTTATTCTCAATGATGAGTTGTTTAATCTGTAAAAAAAAGACTATTTTCTAAATAATATTCCATATAGATCAGATTTTAGATTTAATACTTATAATATTAGTTGGATATTGAAGGATAGAGAATAAAGATTTATTTCGTACAGATTTTTGTTTCTTTCACCAATGCCTATAAGAAAATGAACTAAAATGCTGTTCTCTAAATGCTTATTAAAATGAAACTGATATGATCAATTGGTAGTAAAAACAACTAAAATATATGATATTAAATTTATTTGAAATTTTTGTTTGTTTTATTAATTGAATATTAATACCACACTGAAGGGCATTAATATTAGGGATATATTAATTCACACAATATGTACATACAAATAATAAAGAAAATAGAGATAATAAAGAAAAAGAAATATAGAAAATAAAATATAAAAATTAATATACATATGTACAAAAAATGAAATAATAAATAGAAGCTAAAAGAAATAAAACACATTCACACCTATATAACATAACGACTCATGCTTTGTCCCCCAAATGTGGAAGCCAAAGCAGGACTCCAGGAGATCCCACATGTTCTCTCCCAGCGGCGTCACTGTTATGTATGAATAATAGTAATATTTTCATACGAAATTGGTTACTGAAATAACTAAATGTTGTATAGATATCAAACCTTAACCCTAAATAAATGTCCTAAAACTTATTACTTTGCAATTATCATCCATAATGTTAATTGAACAAAATTGATAATTAAGTAAAATTTTTTTATCTTGTACATATGGGTTTATACCTGTAAAAAAATAAAATTGCTAATGTGGGACACAAAGGAGAAACTTTTTACTGGCAATTATTTTTTTGTATTTTCACTTATAACTCCTAAACGATGCATCAAAGTGAAAAATGTATTTAATAAATTGAAGAACGTTAAATTTTGTGTCGAACAAGTACATAAACTTTATAATTTAGTTACGGAGTAAGGTATAAAACCACGGGCAACCAATGTTGATTTTTATATAATTTGTCAAAAACTGAGACAAATTATTATAAATGACCCTGTAACTTGGAAATGAGTTCCCTCAGAGGAAAAACTTCTAGAGTTAAAGTATTAGAGAAAGTTAGTGTTCACTGAGTACCAACTAACTTAATAAAGGTCACTTACTCCGAATGGTAATCTCACTTAATCGGTAATCTCCCAATGGTTAGAAATTGGTAATGAAGGTAAACGTGGTTTTCAATCTTTTAACAGTACGGGTATCTATTCTACTCAGTTAGTTTTGTTTAAAGTAAGTTATATGCAGTATTAGGCTTTTTTCCACCTCTCAGTAGCAAAGGATTTTGATAAATAATGTGTTGAAAGATACCGAATTTCACAGAGGAATAATGAATCCGGATTCCAGATATATAATTGGCCTACAATAAAAATGTCAGTACTATAACTTTGATTCTATGGGTTTTTCCTCTTAAGGAACTCATAGAATCAAAATAGAACCTGAGTCACAGGGGCATTTATAGTAATTTGTCTCAGTTTTTGACAAATTTTATAAAAATCTGCATTGGTTGACCGTGGTTTGTACCTTACTAAGTAACTAAATTATAAAGTTTATGCACTTGTTCGACACAAAATTTAACATTCTTCAATTTATTAAAGAATACATTTTTCACTTTGATGCATTGTTTAGGAGTTATAAGTGAAAATATAAAAAAAAAAAAAAAATGGCAAAAAATTCCGACTTTTTTGGCTGTCAAAAGTTTTCTCTTGGTGTCCCGCATTAGCAATTTTGTTTTTTTACAACCCATATATACAAGATAAAAACTTTACTCACATTTTTCGCAATGGATTTTTCGTTTCGATTCTCAAATTACTGGTCTAATATTCTTTAAATCAGCTGCCATTTTTGAAAGCAGTGGCTCTGGAATGGCAGAAAAGGTTATTTTTACTCAGAATAACATACAATTTTATAATTTACAATCGAACCTTCGCCTGCGATGAGGTCGATTTTTGGGCCCTGGCTCCAGAGGAGCCAAGATGTTTTTGGAAACGTTTTCCATCATATTAAATGTACAGTTTTGTAAGAAAAGTCGGTAACATTTGTCTCAGGACATTTTTTTCCTCCCAACTTTGGGGACAAACCTATTTTCCTACTTAAAATTCAAAATAATTGAGATAACTAAGAAAGGTATCTGTAATTCGAAATACCATCATATAGCAGTGAAATTTGTCATTGTTCAAAATTATTGGATACAGATTTTCATTTCAAAGCATAAAGAACTTTGCATCCTCATCTTGAGGACGGTAACATTTGTTAAGTTTTTTTACATTCACATTGATATATTCATTCTTGTAATTGAGGTTTATTTTAATGTCACCATTCCATTCCTTAGAAAGAATACAAAAAAGTAATACCATTACTTTATTTTTTCAACATGAAAAAACAAAAGTAAAGCCCAGGGATGGTTAGGACATGGTCAAATATTATAATAATGACCCATAAATGTTTTAACTTAAGATTTCTAATACATTATAATACTAGGAATAAGGGGAAAATATTAATAAAACAATGAATAAAAGGTGTAGGTTTTATTGACAATACTGCGAATACATCAAAAACTATTAATATAAACAATAAGTATTTATAAATACAAAAGTGTCTGTGCGATGGACAGATTTTAGTACAACATACAAAAACTTGAAATTCATCAAGTAAAAAACAAAATTGTTATACCACCACAAGGTTGGTCTTGATTTTATATAGCAGCTTATACTCAAATCAACCAAATCTATACTTTTAGTAACAATGCTTTTAACACTAACTTGTTGATAAACTCGAAGTGTTTAATTCCAATAAAATGGATTATTACTTTTAATTTCAAACATATCTATTATATACATAATCACCTCTAGAACAAATAAATATCACTGCTGGTCAAGTTCTCTCCACACTTAGGTCGAGGCTAATGCCACTGTGGTAATCTAAACAAACTTTTTTTTGCATTATTATATCCAATTGATTTAAATATACACTGCTCAATATAAATCAAGACCCCTGTGGGAAGAGGATGTATAACATGCTGTTACTCAAAAATCTTAATCTATTGTCGGTCCTACACCTATATATATATTTTTTTTAAATTATTAGATTTAGATGAAAAGCTTGCAAGTTACGCTTTTAACAAATTACCACTTCAGTTAAACTGTTTCAACAAAAATTCCTGAGTATTAAAATAAAAAAGACAACATTAGGAAATATTTTGTTTTATAAATTAAAAAATTGAAAAACCACCAGTACATAGTAAGTTATTACTATTCAATTAGGATCCTAATTAACACTAACAGTTACCTAGTTCCTACGTACCACATTCATGTTTGTAAGAGTACAAAATATGTGGAGAAAAAGGCTATACATTAATTACAACAAAAACGGTAGACAGGATTCAAGTCGATAACGTTGTCATAGTAAAACTTAAAACATAAATGGAATGTTAGAACCAAAGTGACAACACAACCAACACTTATTTGAACAACACCTACATTCAAGCTACAGTGATATGCATAAAAATATATGTTCTTATACTAGGAGTTGTGATATATATAAAAATAAAAAGCTGCGACAAGAAAAGACAAAATTGAATTTAATTATAAATACTTTTCACTATAATAATATTAGGGAGGGAAAGGTTCAAAAGGTATAAGAGACAAATATTGGCCATTTTAAAAGTCACCAACCGTTCATTAAAGAAGCCGTTCCCTGAGGGTCTAATTGCTACACAGTGTGCTAATATACAATAGAACTATTATTGTCTTTTTAATTTCAAAACATACCAATGTGCTGTTGTAAAGGTTAATGATGCAAATAGACCCGAAAAAAGAATGGCTAGAACTGATTTTATGAACAGTGATAAAATTTGATGAGACCAACGTTTGCATTACCATGGCATTTGATTCCACATAAAAACTTTTTGTTTTTAAATATATAATATACATTATAGACGTAAGAAGGTCACAATCAAGTGACTGAAGTATTTATAACTTCTTTTTTTTTCCCTTCATGATTACATACAAAAAATAATGCTGAACGGTTTAGGGGTATTAAAAATTAAATCACATATACTCCATATGTGCAATATAATATGTTGTGATTAGTCATCTACTATGTAGCTATAAGAATTAGTTTTTTAGTAATTTTATACTAAAACATTAATAACAAAAATATATCATCAATATACAAAGAAACCAAACTTATAAGTTGGACATCCCCAAGCGATATATTTAAAATAAAATGGCACTTCTAAATATATATTAAGTATATTATCTAAGTCTATTAGCATTCATAGCATCCGTAACATAAATTAAAACAACAATAATAAACAAAAAATTGTGTTCTTAACTCTGTAATGAAAAGCAATCTTCAAGAGTGGACAAGGCTTATTTATTTCGAGTGGATACATTATTCTAGACCCACTTTGAAAAAGTAGGAATTACAAAATGGATGGACAAAATTAAGTACAAAAACCCTGCTTACACCGTACATACCATAGCACCATTAACAATTTTCTCATACATTAGCAGAAGAGGAAATTGAAAGGGGTGCTGACCGTCGGTGAAATACGAAATAGATACTAAGGTTAGACATTTTTTTTAATTTTTTTTTTTTTAATTTTCATTTGAAACCCGATATAATACTACATCAACACCGGGATGTAATACTGAATAAAAAAAGATTTTAAATGGGCTTGTTTAAACTTTATTTACAGGACGAATATTACACATAATACAAAAAAATGAATGAAAAGAAATCGAAATACTTAGCATAACTTTTTTCTTTCAAGAAACAATCTTTGTAAGAGATCAGTATATATATATAAACATACAAAGCCCTAAATCAGAACCATAATGTAAACATTATATATCGAATTTTGAAGTGAAACCCCATTATATATTTTGGTCTCTCTTAACATTCCGCCACACGTCGAAATAACATCCATATATTTCCCTTATAAACATATTCATTCTTCTATACACAGTTTTAAAGATCAAATACAGTATTCTATACATTTCATTATAGTAGTATTATTATATATAATATATTTATAAAGTTAACTTTGTGAAAATAAAATATTCTAAATGTTTCCTTTTACTCCATTTTTCTTCTGTGTATACCTGTCTGCAAGTGTAATGGTGTTTATGGGCATAAGGAAAGAGGAAGGGAAAGGAGGTAGGGTGGGGCAAGATGTTTAGGCAAGAGTCGAGTTGTCCCACTCGAGGTCCTTTAACTTCCCAACGGTGATATGCTCCTCCTCATCTGATGAGTCCAACTCCTCATCTTCTCGATAGCTTGAATTATCATCAGATGAATCATTATCTTGATCTCCTTCACCTGATCTTCGCCCACCAGCCTCTTCTCCTTCCTGGGAATAACAAATCATTTTCATGTTAGAGCAATAAATGATTTATTCTTATAAAATGTAGCTTGCAATAAGTTACACTTTGAAATCCGTTAGGTAAAGGGGATATTCTGACTGATTAGAAAGGCCATAAATCCAACATTATGAAATATAAAAAAAAAGTCAATAAATCAGGAAACTCAAGGGAGGTAGATTAACATAAGCTAAGAGGAAGAAGAGATAATGTTCGGTAATGTAGTAAATATATATTTAAGGTTTATAGGAGACTAGACTAATAATTTAGATATGGAGAAATATCATGGTGTAGGTATGGGTAATGAACATTAAGGACTTGAGATTTGAGAAGGGATGAAGAATTTAGTGGTTTCAGATGTATATATTAGATGATAACATTTTCTAAGAAATGTTAAATGACTGGACAGAAAACTATAATATTGCTTAAATTGTGCGGATGGTAAATAAAAAAGTTTTTTCTATTGGTTTATACAGGGTATCCAGTAAGTAAAGGGACATTTTTATAGGAGTGATGGTAGACCTCAAGAGCAACAAAAAAGTTCATATAAAAAATGGGCCGATTTTCAACAGAAAAGTAGGATTAAGCTCAGTTTTGTAAAAAAAATTATGGTAATTTTTATCCCGTCGAGTAAAAGTACTCCTGTATTCAGCAAAAGTGACTATAATAAATTGTTTCAAAGCTTTTATTATTTCTTGTTATTCTATGATCTGGAATGTATTTTAATAAAACCAATTGCCAAAACACACATTTTATTTATAGGAAAAAATTAATTTGAAAAATACTGATTTTTCGAATATTTTTTCCGGTAAATCGGTTATAAACTGTGTTTTTCACCCAGATCACTATTATACGAATTGATCAGTACTTGTGAGTGACAAAACTAAAGAGTCATAAAATTTAAGGTAAAAAAAAAAATGCTGATTGCTTCAATTATTTTAATGAAAATGTTAATATTAGGTTCAGGAGCATTTAGCTTGTCACTACGAACTTAAAGCTTATTAACCGAAGAAGTTTTGTAAAAGTGGGGTAACAGTAGTATAATTGGTCGATGATAAAAAAAAAAAAAAAAAGGCAAATAATTAATGATTTTTCTAAAAACTAAACTTAGCTTAGTTTAGCCGCTCAAAAGTCCTCTGTAAATGGTTTTAACAATGATAAACTTTATGTTCATTTAAAGTAAAGTTTATCTTGTTTACAATGAAGCAATTATTAATTACTTCAATTAAATATTTCTTTAGTTATTGCTTTCGAATAAATAGAAAACACAACTCACTTAAAAATCCACAAAACTTGGATTTGCTACTTTTCTGCTTAAAATTGGCCCATTCTTTATATGAACTTTTTTTGTAGATCTAGATGTTTACTATCAGTCCTATAAGAATTTCCTTCTACTTACGGGACACTCTGTAAAATTTATTATATTTCAAGGTCTACGATTTGTTGTTTTGGGGATAAAATCTAAAGGAAAAGCCTTTTTAGTGGTAAAGTCTTATCAAAGAAAAAGCTAAGTGAAAGAAGTAACTGAATTAAAGAGGATTAATTTTTTTTCAATCGATTAAAAAGAAAATAAATAATACCTCTTCCATAGGATTAACAGTTATATTAAGCGCAGAATCATCCCAAGCCATTTCTGCATCATTCAGCTCTTCCTGTGCATGTCTTTGATGAGCAGCCCGTATCCTCACAACTCCAAGTACAATCATAACGACAAGGAAGCCAACACAAACCACCATTATTATAGTAACAGCATGACCTGAAATTTAATCAAAGTGTAAAGCTTTATAAATTTAAAAGACATTTTTATAAGTAAAAAAATATTGAATTAAATATTTTTAAAAATTGAAGTAAAAAAAAAAAGCTCGAGAGTAGTATCAATTAATACATCCATCCCCCCATCCCAGTTATGTAGGTAAAAAAGCCGCCCAAATAATATCTGCATTGGTGATATAAATACACTATGATTAATGTGTTATGCCTGTATTCATGCCTGAACTATTTTTTTTTTTTCAATTTAAAGAAATCATATATTTATCAACAATTTTAGAGTATTTAGAAACTAATATGTTGCAAATCATCCTAAAAAAAAGTTATGTCTTACGAACCTTATTTTTGAACTGAATTAGAAAAATTCAATGAATTTTGCTGATATTTAGATAGAATAAGACTATTTTTATTTTTATAACAAAATCATTTTGTAAAAATTTACTTCGAACATCAGATAATGAACCATCAACTCCAAAAAACTGATGTTGGCATCAGTTTATAGCAGATCCTACATGGTAATTCATGAATGAATGTCACAAGAAGTGCCAAGATTGCTTGGGATCGCTTTGATCATGAAGACCCTTACACATTCAATCATTACTGATCAATACTTATCGTTTCTGATACCAATTTAGCTCAGTTATAAACAAAGAAACAGCATAGATATGCTTATTTGGACATTTTCATTTATAATATTGGGCATCAAGAGAAAAACGGAGATATAATAATTACTTTCTAGTGCCTGAAAATCGTTTAGACCAAAGTTAGAAAAATATAAGCCAACTACATACAAATATCTACGAAAATTATAGTGAAAATAATCAATTTGTTACGAAAAATGGAAAAATTAATGATAAATAAACACAACAGTTACAGATTTTTTTTCTATAAGTAAATTGTGAAGTTTCCACTTTTTTTCTCTTCAATTTATTGCCTACTTGACTATTTAAATAAAAAATAGTTGAAAATGGTTAATAATAATATAGACTAGGGATAACTATTTACTTTTATGAAATTATTTACTTAATAACGAGACCTAGGTAAACTAACCTATCTAGTAGTAAGGTTAGTCTCATAGAAAATCGTTTTGACAAAAGTTAGTAAAATATAAGTTTATTACTTACAAAAATTAAGGAAAGGTATTGCGAAAATAATAAATTTGTTGAGGAAAATGGGAAAAAAACTGATAAATATACACAACGTTAAAGTTTTTTTTTTTCTTAAAGTAAATTGTGAATTTTCTACATTTTTTTTTTTAATTTGTTGCCCACTTGACTATTTAAAAGAAATAGTTGAAGATGGTTTAAAATTATAAGCAAGGGATATGAAAAATTATTTAACTATTTACATATAATGAAAATCAGAAATTTATAATGGTTGTGAGGCCTAGGTAACCTAACCTATCCAGTAGTATGCTTAGTCTCCCCACTACTTTTACCTTAGTCTCCCCTCCACTTCTCGTGAATGAACCTTTGATTTCCGGATGTTCGGAAATCTGCAGCGCACCACCATCAGTACTTCATTCACTACCTTACACGATAATTCGGAACGTCATTAGTGCCACGGAATGCAATTCCGAATGACCGTGTAGTGTCCGCCTATAAATACATGGTAATAAAATAAAATACCAAATCTTCATGTACATAGGGACATGAAGCTTGGTTTAAGGAAAAAATTGAGTGTTTAAATATAATCCTGAGTTTACATATGATCTTATATAACTCTAGTAAAGGGACAGTACTTTTTCACCAAGTAATGAGCATCTTACTTTAATAATATAATAATGAGCAACATAGGTAAACTAACTTGTTGCTGAAACAAGGGGCTGCCTCTCGTAGTGCTCGATAACGGCATGCGGATGAACGTCAACATGATGCTGTGCGACTTGAGCATGGGCAACTGGGATCTTAGTGGCTTGTTCCTCAACAACAACACCTCCAGGCAGAGCACCACCAGCAGTATTTGTTCTTGCTCTTGGGTGGATCACTGTCAACTTAAGTAGACAAACAAATTTAATTAATGAACGGCACTATCTTCTACTAAGATATTACTAAGCATTTGTCCTACTTACAGTTTGTACGTATTCGTTGCTAAGGAAACGACCATTCATTTCAGAACAAATCAATTTAAATACACGGTTAAGATAGTAAGCTGGCTTCCTGTTGGTATATTGAATCTGCCTCAAAACCTATTCAAATAAACAATAATTGCATGAAATATATTAAAATACAATAAAATATGAAATATTCATTGAGATTGTATTATGAAATATCTAGTACTAGATAACTTTTACTAACAGAGGAATCCGATAAAAAGTTAACAATAACCAGTTTTTAGCCCTCATTTTCATTGATACAATTAAAGGTAATACTGATCATGAAGTGTATAAGTTAAGATGTAAAATAAACAAAATTTAGGTAAAACATTTCCAATAATTGAGCAGCTTCTTAGCCAGCATCAGTTTCCAAGTAAGGAGCAACAGTTAATTAACTTGAAAAAAGGTTTAAATAAAATATTGCCCAACGAATAAAATATTGCCCAAAAGAATGTGCTGAACTATTTTTAGTTTGTTAATTTTTCTTTACAATTAGCTTCTAATAAATTTGCACCAGTAGGTAATGTAAATAGCATTTTGATCTGATAAGATTAAATTTATTTTAGAGCTGCTAAACCTGATACCCAATAAAGCTGCCAATATCAACATAAAAGTAATAGTAATTTTTAAAAAATAATTTAATTAATTGAAATTAAACAAAACCCACATTGAATAATGTTAAAGTAATAATTATTAAATGTCAAATACAATTTTCTATCCACACTTTATTGAGTATGTCTTAATACTTACTTGTTGATAATTGTAGATGATATTTGAACCAATAAGTGTAGCTCCATCCTTACTAAGCTTGGCTGTAATACCAAACTGCGTTATCATGTTATGGGGGACGGTCAAAGTCTCGTGGTCTGGATTTAGTGATGGGTAGACAGTTACGACGCACGAATCTAAACGTTTCTCAGCTGACTCATCGGCTGCTACATAATATAAATTACAGATTAAAATTATGAAATCAATGATACAAAGCTATAGAAATAACAAATAAAAAGAAAAATATAGACAAAATGACGTAAAAGTAAATATTGTTCATCATCGTAAAAACTTATCCCTAATGCAATCCCACACAGACAGACATAAAATTCATAAACATTAGTATTAATAATAATCAATATATATAATTAAATAAAGATTAATTTACGAAACAACACATTGCCCATCCACAAACGGGAAATGAATAAGTTAATACCACTTACAGGAAAGACAACAAATTACAGAATCATAACACTTACTATTTTTCCATGATTTGCCAGGTGGTGACACTCCAACATGAACGTCAGTGAACACTTTGACTCCTTCTCTGAAATCATGATAATCACTGGCCAAATTGGAAGTACCGTTGATAACTAATGAAGGCTGCTGTGGCGGCAACACCATGACGTAACTCTCTACATTTGGTACTTTGACTGTCCTGCCTCCATCACATCTAAAACATTTAATTATTTGTATAAGAATATATATTTTCCCAAATATTTTTAATTTCAAAAACTCTTAATATTAAATAAAACTTACGTAATAGTGGTTGATAAGTGGAGATTTCTTCTTCCGGGTGTAGGGAAATCTCTTGAGTTAGTATATCCAATTTTTTTAATTAGTACTTCAAGATTTGTTTTGTTGTCACCCTCAATCGACAATTCAGTCAAATCTAGAAGAAAAAATCCATATACACATATATCAATCAGGTAAAATATTATTAATTTTTAAAATTATAAGACTGGAGGAATAATAATAAATTTTTTTGAATCCTTTTAATGCCATTAGATAAAATTTAACAGCTTTAAGAAATTATAAAAAACATAAGATGTTCCTAGTGAAGTAGTCCAAGTAAATTTTTGTTATGAAAAAGTAAGTCAGATTCGTTTTTAGCATTTTTATAAACTCTAACATAAGGATTATTATAAAAATTTTGATTTTAGGAACGGGTTTAAAGCATTTACATAGTTAAATAAGTCCCCTTATAATTAGTTTCATATCTTAGTCAAGTACAATCTTAAACCAATCTAAAAATTGTACCAAGTACAATCTAAAAGGTGTGCACCTCCAAATTCAGCAACCGTTAGAGTTAGAGAAGGAAAAATAATTACGAGTTCAAATCAAATCACAGTGCCCAGTGGGACTTTTAACTCGGTATAATTACTCTGCCCTCCCTCTGGCCCAGGGGAGCCCGTGTAGCCTATAAAGCAAGGAAATGAGAGAAAAAAAAAAAAAAAAATTCGTGATCCAGTAATATTGCCACCCATAGCTCATGTATTCTATCATTACCTGAAAAAAGGTTGGCATAATCATAAGTAAAGATTAGGATTACAGTAATTTTGATTACATATTACGATTATAGTAATTTTGATAGCCTGATTACAATTACAGTGAATCAGATTTCCGATTAGAATTGTAATCAGGTAATTGTGTCACAGTTTTGCTATATTTATAGTGCTGATGTATTAAGTAATAAATTGGCTTAGTAATTAAGTTTTATTTTCAGTTGTAATCATGTGATCATTGATTCAGATTTTGCCCATCTCTGCCCTAAACATACCTCTACACCTTTATCTAACTACATATTAAATGTTCTTTATTGTTAAACCAGTATCCTCATTACACAGAGCAATTTTTTGTAATTAAAATTGATCTTTTAGATATGTTATCTGGTGACATTTTTTGTTTTTTCAATGTGTTTGCACTAATATTTTTGTTAATTGAAATGGAAAAAAAGTGTTGGACTGATGAAAAGATGGTCGCATAATAGGGAAACTGTTATTTACCACGGTAACTATACTATGTTAATAGTATACATACCTTAGATATTGTTACATATTCTCTAGCATTTACGATCTGTTCTTTATTTAAAACAAACCTTTTATTGAAATTAGTCATATATTAGAAAAATAGAGAGGACAAGAATTGTTGATGCAACCAGTAGCTTAGCTTAGGGCAAGGGTCTTCAAACTATGGCCAGCAAGCATCTCTAGTCTTTTTTCTCCAATCTCCAATCAAGTTTCTTTGATTTTAGTAAATCACTCAAACAGAAGGTTGCTACAACATTTATTGCATGAGTTGTTTCTCTCAGAAAGCCCATTTTCTTTTTTATCAGAAGCCATGGCTTGTGGGACATGATGGAGGTCTCAATGTAACCCGCGGGACAAAAAGCGTGGAAACCCCTGGCTTAGGAAATAATCGCAGTGTTTTTCCCAATCCTTGCTCAAGTATCCTCTCCCTCCCCCCCCCCCTCACGCCTCCGGCCTCCACTCAACCTCTTAGTTTATTAACATCTTATAAAAATAAATAAAATAACTAGATACAAAGAATCGTTTATTTAATAGACTTAGATATATTAATTGTACTGATTAAAGCTATGACTATTATAATCTGAGAAATACATAAATTAAAGTACTACAGTTTCTGAAAACAATCCTTAAAAAAATACTAATAAAATCTCCAAAAAACAAACTAATAATTCATTTAGTTAACTAAACATATTACTAAACTTGAAATATAATTAATGCAGAAATAACTAACCGCTGTTGGTGAGAAGTTCCATTCCTGGCTCTAGGAGCTCCATTGGAGGAACATCAAGGCTCTCTTTGCATTTATGAAGGCAGCTGAGCACCGAAGGCTTCTCGACTTTGTTTAACAGGACAGAGAGACCAGCTAGGTAGCCGTGGAGGTGGTGCTTCATTTTGTTTTCGGATCCTGTCAATTCAGAATTTATTACTTTCAAAGGTAATAATGATCCTAGGAAATAAAAATAAAATTATTAATCATTAAGAATACATAATAATCTAAGTAAAAGAACTTGAACGGTCAGAGTTAGCTCACTTACATACATCTAAATGTCAATCACATTTAAAACTAAAAAGAAATAAAACTTCAAACTATTTAATGAATATTCTTCTGGTACCAATTTGCTTTGGAGAATATGTACTTTTTTTTTTAAAATTGCAAATAAATTATATTTTTGAGGAAACAGTTACAGAAAAGACTGACAGGATAGAGTAAGAAGTATATTATGATTTGTCAAGAACAGGGAACCAACATTATCTACTTGAGGTAGTTACTTTTTAAAAGGTGATAAATTAAGCAATGAAGGTCCATTATCCAAAAGATTAATGGTTGAAATTAAGGTACCACACTCAGAAGCAGGATAACTACTCAGTTAGTACTCCAGTACTCACCTGGCGGCCTGGACTGAATGTTGTGGGAACAAGCCTCAGCCAAGGCACGGAGACAATAGCAAGACCTCTATACCTAATGGTTAAAGAGCATTCAAATAAGAGGAACATCTTTTAGGTTATTTCACGGTCTACTAGCTATTCCTAGAATTTTTTTTTTTAACCAAGTCCAGAAATTCAGCCCCTTGAGGATAATGAGCATAAATTCTTGATACAAAAAAAAAAAAAAAAAACAGAATAAAATTTGCGATAAATCACAAATTTTTCGTTGTAATAAATAATTGCATAGAACTTACTTTTTTCAAGAATGAACGAGTTTTTTTTTTTTAAGTTATTTTAGGTTTCTATCATTCATTATTAAACCTATCTTCAATAAATTATATGAAAAAAAAAATAAAGCAGTTAATAATATTAAAAAACCAACCTTGCCAGCAGGCACCGACAGTAAGAGTAGTATTAATGCCCTTGGTAGGATGGAGAGGCCAATCATCAATGACTTCAGGGTTTTTCTTTTCTGATTTGAAAAGTGATCCGTCGACATAGAGTTGAACTTCAGGAAACTGAACTGAGACGGCATAATGGTGCCATTCATCATCACAAACCTGAAATAGTAAAATACAATTGATTAATTTTCCAAATACATATATAAATACGATCAATATTAATAACAACAATGGCTTTAGAGTGGAGCAACCGAAGCAATCGCCCAGGGGGGATCTAGCAGTAGCGGCATTGCCATTGCCAACCACTTCAAGGGCGCTTGCCACTTGTTAGAAATTAAAAAAAATAAAATAATTCATGTTAACCTATCAATAAAGCAACTGCATAAGAGAAATGTTTAATGGAATAAAATTTAACTATGATATAATACAAAACAGCTTAAGAAATAATTTTTTTGGAGGGGGGGGAGGGAGAAGAGATGTCATTGCCCTGGGTGGCGAATACCTAAGGCCGGCACTGAATATCAAGAACATTTTGATCTGAAGAAAATAGAAGGAACGAATGCCTGATGGAATTAAGCCATTAGTATGCAACTATATTATCCTAGTTGACATTTTAAAGAAGCGGCTAAATCTTTACTTAACAATTATAGTTTCGGTAGTTATCTTTTATATGCAACTATCAATCTTTAATCTATGGAATACAGTTTGTGGAACATAATGCAGGGAAAATTTATACATTGCTTAAGATAGCACAAGACACAAAAATATTTTATTTAGAGCAATTTATACATTGTACAATGTAAAAAAGATAACACACTAAACAAGATTTGATCTGAGTAGGAGCATTGAGATATTTGCCTTAGAGAGCAGAGCGACAACTAATTGAGATCCTGGGGTGTTTTAATATTATAGACTGAATAAAGTTTAGACAAATCACACTATAACTTTTTTTTTTTTCTGACATAAGAATGCACCGCAGCCTCAAGAAGGCCTATTGTGCGTCATCCTAAACTCTATTAAAACAGGCCAGATGCCTTTGCGAACCTGTTAATACTAATAGGATCTAAAATAAAATACCTTAATTGCATAAATGTGGAATAAGCATGTGAAGATTATAATTAAAACAAAAATAATTAAAGGGATACTTTTATTCATAAATGTTATTTTATTTATACAAAGCAGAGACCTCAATTGAATAAATTATCCCACACATGGTTATTGGACATATAATTTTGAAACAACAGTAGCTAACAATAACAAACAATAGTAAAACTTTTGAAACACAAGGAAACGAATATAGACAATAAAATATCTGAATAGTTATTAAAATAAAATGTCATAATAGTACTGTCATCTTACCTGGGGTAGATTCCATCTCCATTCAGCAGGTCTAAAGATATTCAAATCTCCTTCTGAGAAATCTCTTCTTAGCAACAAAATTAAACGGCAGTTCCTCACAAACCAGGCATAATGGTGCCTATTCATTTCTACAAAAATTATATTTGTATGTATATTTATTTATACATACTTTAATTCTCTTTATTTCTTAATTCTTACATTTAAATATTAATAATCTTTATAGTAATAACTAAAACTCACTATGGTCATCAGCAGAACAAAGAATATGTTCCTTAACATGTTTATCTTGATTAGGATGGTTCTTATGCTTCAACCAGGTAGCGATAGTGAAGATTGGAGCCAGACCATGGTTCAGTACTTCATTAGAGACACTGACGGCTGAGCTGACACCATCAAATTCAAATATTTGATCACTTTCATGCCCATCATCAGTTGAAACACCTTTAGTGTTAGGAGCCAGAAGTTCAATACTGTCAGCACTAGCACCTGAAAAAAAAAGAGTTGAATTATATGGTTTGGAACAAGGAGAAAATTATTTATATATTCGAAACACAATTTTTTAAAATAAAAAATTTGTAATACTAGTAAAAAATAATATTTATTAGGGAGGGGGAGAAGGAAAAAAAAAAAAAAAAAAATATATATATATATATATATATATATATAAAAACAAAGGCTCTCCATTAGTAGCTGGCTGCACTGATATGTTTATCTATAAATCTACTAACATGATACACCATAGTACCTAGAAATATAACCTGAATAAAATTCAAGGATATTAATGCAGTGAACTGTAAAATACAAGGCACTATAAGACACTAGCTGATCCAAGATTTAATTTTGTGGGAGGCTTCAGCCCGAAACCTTTTTTTTCTCTGTATATAACGATAATTATTTTGGATAAAAATAAAGATACTAACTACCTACATGAAAAGGTGTTTAAGGTGTTTAAGTGATTCTTGAAGTCCTATAAAATGTAATTACAATAGTGCTTTAATAGATAATTTTTTCTCCATAAAACATGGTTACATTTTACCATTTTGGGAGGGGAGGGGGCTTCAGCCTTTTTTCCAAGAATAATTCTGGATTTTTTAATTCAAGCATCTCTCTTCCCCACTCACACAAACCATATACCATAAACACCTACTTCAAAAATCATAACATGTATTAAATTACTTATTGGATAAGTAAATATTGTTCTATTCAAAGTAGCTTATATTAATTTTTTTTAAACTCAAATTTTAAATTAATTAATAGCATACTAAATAAATCTCGAGATTAACACTTTAGTGGCCGTTTACACACATACGTGTGAGCGACCAATAAAAAGAGTTAATATGATGCAGTGCTGGTATCACAAAGTGAGCAACCATTAAAAAAAGTTTATTTATTTGTGAATGGGAAGAAACTGTTATAAGAAGATAATTTTTTCATATCGATGGATATGATACAATATGCAAACAAAATGTATTACAGCGATAGTGTTATGGAGAAAAAGGTACTAAAATAGAGTCTGTTATTCTTGCTATTACCCCAATTCCTTAATTAATGTTGGAATATTGAAGAGCTAAATTTATTTTCTTAGTACCTTTTTATTAAGAAAACATAATAATAATTATAGAGGTTTTAATAGTAATTAAAATGTTGCAACAGGAAAACCAGCAGCTACCTTCTACCTTCCCCATAGGAACTGTTAAAACGTTACAAGCTTGTTGGATTAACAAATAATGTGATACGCAAATGTTGAAACATCAAGATTAAATAGTATCATATTATATTTTATACCAATTATAGGTTTATGTGAATAACTTATTCTAAGCATTAATAAAAGATCTTATAACTTATAGTTAAAAAGATTAAATATAATAAAAAAGAATTATTATTAATAAGTAAAATTAAATATGAAACAATTAACTAACCACAAATCTTCCTCTGGCTGGCAACTGAGTAAGTGTCCCGATCACAACCCTTGTCGATATGCTTGGTGGCTAAAGAGAGCTTGGCCTGAACCGAATGGACAGCGCAAGGCATATCACACAGCTTCAGCTGGGCGGCTGGGAACAAGTCCTCACGACCACTGCTTGGAACGTAGTCAACTCTCTCTGCGATTCCTGCAAAAGGCAAATGACAATGAAAAAGTTGTTCAATAGAATCAAGAAATTTTTAAATACAATTTTAATGATTTACTATGTAAAGAAACAAGGGAAAGGGAAAGGGGGGGGGGACCTTCAGCTACCTATATTATAATAAAACAAATTTTTAGATTGATATAGTAATAAGAAAATAATTATTAGTGCTCAACAAAAACAAGACATTAAAAATTCTGATGGAACATAAAGTTGATCTAATAAATTTCCATACCTGTAAATGGTTTGACTGTAATTCAGAACTAACAAATATTTTAATTTACTAGAAAGAAAAAATAAATTAATAAAATAACAATTAGTAGGGCAATTGAGATTAAAATGGGACTATGACAAGGGGATGGACTATCTCTCATTTTATTCAAAATAATGCAAGATAATATCATGAAGACATTCTGAGAAGCCAACAAGAATGGAGCGAGGCTAGAAAGAGAGAATGACAAGGTAGAAGTTAGATGTTTAGCCTATACAGACGATTTAGCATTGCTGGCAGGATGGTTCTCTATCTCTAAGATATCATTAGAGAAAACAAAAATCATGACCAATAACCCAGAAACTGAAAAGAAAATTAGAACTAAATTCAGGGATATCCAAACTATAAAACTTTAAATACCTAGGAGAACTCGTACAGTACAATGAGAATAATTTACAGTTGATGAAGAACAGAGAAGAAGCTTTCCAAAAAAGCAAAGATAAGAAACAGTAGTTAAACCTGTAATGTGGAATGGAGACAATAGGATTTATGAGTACTGAAAACAGAGAGGAAGGTATCCATGGACCAACAAGGTGGGAGATGAGAGATGGACCAACTGGCCTAGAAAGAATCAAGAATTGTATGAAGATGTCGAAGATTTAGAAACATCAATGAGGAAAAGGCGCTTGAAATTTTTTGGTCATATGAAAAGAATGAGTAAAGATAGGATAAACAAACAGATAATTACAAAAGTAATGGGGAAACAAATCCTGAACAGATAAAGGAAAAAATAAAACTTGGGATAAAAGAGGAGAAAAAAATGGATTTGGGATAAAAAAAAAGGAAACCTAGATAGGGATAAATTCAGAGGAACACTGAATAAGATGAAGGGGTAGATAGGAAGGAAGGAAATGGACACAAGAACAGAAAGAGGAAATGAATTATTGATAGAAGTTAGTCGACTGTTCTACATATCAAGGATGATAAATAGTCAGGAGCAGTCATTGTGAATATTTTTTATTGGTGGCAATAAAATATATTCACAATGACTGCGTCCTGACTATTTATCACCCAAGAAAGAGGAAATGAGTGAATAAATAAAGAAAAATTGAGCTAAAAGAAAAGCCAAGAAATAATGATATACGCTCGGTCCTCAGCTGGCCTATATATATATTAAAAAAAAAAAAAAAAATTAAGTAACAGCACTGTTTATAATATAGACTGAGAAGGCTGACTTTAATTTTATGAATCCACAAAATAGATGATCTTGACCTTTCTTCTCTGGCTCGAATTGATTATTAGCCTGTAGGATAACATATCTTTCTCCTTAGAAACGCCAAGTGTAATTTAATACCATTAAAATAACATTTAAATATGTGATGCTTTTATTTATATCAGATAGTATCACATATATGAGTGCGGGTGTTTAACAGGAGCCATCAGAAGTTTTAATTACAGTGCTGTTATTAATATTTTATGGACTACTCAAATATTCAAACTTTGATATATATCTATAAACAATGAGCAAAACAATAGTAAGTTCAACTATTATTAATTTATTTATTAAGTTAGACATACAAGTTAAAAAATATTAATTACCTTTCCAACCAAGTTTACAAATTCGATTGACTTTAACAGTGACCATAACGGGTTGAGATTGTTTCATTCCACAATCATAGGCAACAACAGATAAAATATGGTTATGACTTCTTTCATAATCCAATGGTTCAGTGTTTCTGATTGTACCTGCAAAATTAAATTAATGTACACATTTATTTAAACATATGAACAGTCTTTTTTTTCTTCACCCTACCTAGCCAAGCCATTTCTGGCACACGGGTTTTTCAGCAAATTGTACAAGGGATCTGTGCATGCCACTATTCACCACGATACAACTCTCTTTATTTTGTTTATATATTTAGGAACAACAAAAACAGGGATTCCGTGGAGTAGCCTGGTAGGCAGCTTTATTTTAATTTTATTTATCTATATATATTTTGTTTTATTTTCTTTTTCTATCTTTTTCTTTACTCCTGTAGGTCCATTGGCCTTTGGAGTGACAGTTCTTCCCCTTCCTCTGCCCAAGTTGAAGAGCGTAGGGCCAACCATTTCCTTATGTACTCCGCGATGTGAAGGTAGTTATCCTTCGCCATCAGTCCTAGGAGATCTTCTCCAAGATTGTACAGCCCAGTTTTCCAGTATAACCAGGCTCAGTGTTGGTCCATTTTTGAATATGTCAGCACGGCGTGTTCCGCTGTGTCAGAAACCATGCATGTGGAGCAAAGAGGGTCAATATTCTTTTCATACTTATCCAATTTATCTCTAAATCCCCTCCCCCCAAATATGAACAATCATCAGTTAATTAATTATACAACCTATGAACAATGAATTTATTGACACAGCTTCCTTAAATTATTAAGTTTCATTTCAAATTTTAATTTACAATGTTTCAACATTAAAAAAGGAATAAAGAAATTTTAAAGCTTAAAATATAATCAAATTATAAAAATATAATTCAAATCAAAGCAAATATAATTCAAAACTTTGAAAACTGAAGTTTTTCTACTGCCCAAGTTATCCTTAAAAGCTGCAATATGATCTTTATGCATTTAACCAAATACAATTTTGTCCAGATTACTTTTTTATTTTTCTATTTGCATCACAGAACTTGGTCACCCTGCCCTCATGCTTCATAGAACTTGTAGATCTTTGGCAGCCTAAAACCAGCTTTCTCCACTAATGCCCATCTTGGGCTGCTGCGTTACAGTTTGCTGTCTAAATTTACTCAAAAATCTTTAAATTATTCTTTCTATAGTGTTGGTTAATGTCTAGTTCACACACCTGTATACCATAACTGGCTTTATCATAGCATTGTAGACTTCTAGAGATTTTTTGGGAATCCAGTATCTTCAAAAAAGAGACAAACCTCTGTTTTTACTTCTACGCTGTTCTACTTTTGATAATTCATCATTTATTAAGGTTATTGTGGACTCAAGGTATATTAATCTGTCTACTCATGAGAACTATTTTCCAACTACACAGAAAATTTGCTCAGATATCATTATAGATTTGATTGATTTTAATTTTATTACTGTTATTAATAATAAATTGAACGTTTAGAGGGCTAATTTACTAAATTGACAATTTTGACCTTAATTATTATTGTTATGGTACCCCTAGCATTTGATGGCGGCACCTAGTTTGAAAACCCCTGCTCTAATTATTAAAATTTCCAGACTTTTGGCATTTTTTAAAATAAAATATCCTGATTTTCAAACAACAGGTCCATCAGAAGTGTTGAAAACAATTAGGAGCTTATAATAATTAAAAATACGTAAAGACAAAGGCTAATCTCAGAAAAATTGAGAATTTGACTAATTAGTAAATAATAAGTTTTTGATAGACATAAAATTTTATATTCGAAATATAATAATTTCTGAAAATTAAACAAGAATAATATGACAGTTGGGCATCAGACTTAAACTAATTAATGTAAGGAAATTTAATGCTTCATTAGATTCAGTTAATATGGTCACATCATCTGCCCAACAATTCCAACCTTCCATTAGCCATACCAAAAATATAGGCATGGTAAAACCTTTATAATAGTAAAGCTGTACTTCCAATTTAACATGGCTTGTTGTCAACATGCTCAGGTCTCATATAATTCAGGTAGGTACTCGTAATTATTAATTGTAAGTTAATAGAGCCTGCATAGTAAATTTAAATATTAATTATAATACTTAAAAAAAAAAAGGAAAAATACTTTCTTATTTTATAGAAAATTATATGGATTAGTTTTTCTTCTTCATATTTTGTATCATTTAAATTTATGAATAAATATTTAAAAACTGTTGACTTCTATTTTTCTTCAATTTAATCATATTTAAAACAAAATTTAACTTACATGGGGGTTATATTGGAATTTGATAAGAAGAAAATAATTTTATTTTATTTTTTATTTAACATTCCATCAGAAGTGTTGAGAACAATTAGGAGCTTATTATAATTAAAAATACGTAAAGACAAAGGTTAATCTCAGAAAAATTGAGAATTTGACTAATTAGTAAATAATAAGTTTTTGATAGACAAAATTTTATAATTCAAAATATAATCATAAAATATAAGAATTTCTGAAAATTAAACAAGATTAATATGGCAGTTGGGCATCAGACTTAAACTAATTAATGTAAGGAAATTTAATGCTTCATTAGATTCAGTTATTATTGTCACATCATCTGCCCAACAATTTGAACAACAGCCAAATGGCAATTGTTTCCAAGGCACAGGACACATGTGGTTACGGAACTAAATTAATGTTTTTCAAAGTAACAATAAAAAATTAATTTAAATTTTTCATTAGTTCTTATTTCAGATAAAATAAAAATCATTGTTTTTTATTTATTTTTTTCAGCCCGTATATAATTTCTTGAACTAAGTATGTACTGAAAGTATTAAGGAAGAAAGCAAGTATTTACTACTATTTATCAGTTCCAAATGTGTTAGCTTTCAAAAAAATAAATTATATCATAATTCATAATGTGAGTTTATCCAAATAAGAAATTATACTACGTATTAAAATGATAATTTTAAAAATGCTGACATGAGATTGGATATTTTATACAGCATTAATAATCATGGTATAACTAGACTGTTATTTTTAATTTATAAGAGAATTAAAAAAAATAATAAAAATAAGGCAATCATATAAAAAAATAATTTTTTTCCAAAAAAGTTATAATGGTTATACTTTAAAAATCGAAATATATATTTTCATAATTTCATAAAAAAGAAAACTGAAGTATTCAACATGAGAGTGAAATTACCTTCGTTATCAATCGTGAAAGGTTGATCAGTGGTCAGAATTTCATACTTGCATATATCTCCAAACTTGGGAGTGCAATCCCTGTCAGTCGCTTCAACCCTAACGATTTCAGAATACAACCTTCCCTCATCTACCTGGCACACATAGGAGGGCTCCAGGAAAACAGGGGCAAACTCGTTGATATCCATAACTGTGATGTGAACAGTAGCACTGAAAATAATAAAAATTAATTTTTTTTGTCAATAATTTATGAGCAGAATAATATGATATATTGATATAGTTTAACAATGTCCTCTGTTAGAATGTGAGCTATTGTACCATAGGAGCTGACTTTCCATTCTGTTTGAGGAGACAATGTTTTCCCCTCTCCCAAAAAAAAAAAATATATATTATGTATTATGTATTTTTATAAATAATAAAAATATATAAAAAAAATTTATATTATGTATAAAAACTATGAGTTATAATAAAATAATAATTTTAAGACAAACAATATAATATTATATACAAAAATAAATTTATATATTAGCTTGTGTTATTTTTTTTTTCGTATGGGTAAATTTGAAAATATATTAACAAAGCAATAGAATTTATTAAATATTTTTATTTAAAGATTTGAGACAGTGAGATGAACTCTCCATTCTTCGATGGTTCAAATTTACCATAGAAAATGTGAATAAATCTTCACATGAAAATAGAAGCATGCACATGAATGAATAATAAAATCCTAGAATATGTTGCTATATATAATTAATTATCTTTCAATATAAACTAAAATTTTAAGGCATAGTAAGATACTTGGGTACTTACTTCCAGGCCTTAGCTTAGTCATCCATTTGACTTTTTCTATTTTCTTAATTGACTTTAGTTTAAATTTATTATTCACTCATGTAGATTAATTGTTATTGATTTTGATTTTATGTTTATTCTTCGCAATAATGGAAGGGGGGATGATATTCTCAACTCCTACATATTTTTATAGGGGGGCGATAGCACTACCTCCCTCTGAAGCAGGAGCATTTTTTTTCTGTTGGCATTACAGAACATGTAGATCTTTTGCAGCCTTAACAAGCCTGCTCTCCACCTCTGCCTGTCTTGGACTATTTCCTTCCATTTATCTGCACGCAGCTCTGTTGCATCTTTGTCGATTCTATCCATCCATCTTCTTTTTGGTCTTCCAGATGGCTGAGAGCTACATGCCCCGCCCATATTAAACTTCGTGCCTTCATATCATGGGATATTGATTGACCAGTTTCTGTAAGCAATTTTTCATTGGTCTTTCTTCTCTATGTGTTAGTACTCTGATCCCAGATCGCTCAATACTTTTTTCTAGGGTGCTGGTTAGTATCCAGGTCTCACAGCCATATATTAGAACTGGCTTTATCATAGCATTGTACACCCTTAATTTGAGATTTATTGACATTTTTCACGACTTCAGAGGGAGAAGAAAGCTCTGTTTGCTAGTTATATGCTGGTCTATTTCTGCCCTTTGGTTATTCATTGAGATTATTGTGGAGCCGAGACATTTGAACTTTTCTACTCTTGGGAAAGATTTTCCTTCTGCACAGATCCTGTTATTGGGGTGGAATTTTCAGCTTATCATCATATATTTTGTTTTATTTTCATTTGCATGTAGGCTGATCTGTTCTGCCTCTCTTATCAGATTATTAGGCGCATATGTATTGTACCATAATTGAATAGTTTATAGTATATTTTCATTGATGCCAAGAAGACTACAGGCTTTTATAGATTCCAAGGGTTATAGATGCTGCTGGTAAATGCTACTAGTATCCAATTCATAAAAAATCTTGATTTATAAATTTGAATGTAACACAAATAAATACAAATGAAGCAATACTTTTTTTACCATTAAAAGTGAATTTTCTTTTTTTACTTAATTGATACATTATGTATTTTTCTGAATCTTCTACGAAATACTAATTATTAAAAAATAAATTTTCGATTTTTTCAAATGAAAAAAAATATTGTTTGTCAATGCTTCTTTGACCCTGTGTATGTGTTCGCTATTCTTTAAATTATTACAGAAACAATCTCTGTAATGAATAAAAGAGGAAAACTAATTGTGATAAAGGATAAAATAAAAATAATTAACAATTATGAAACATATAACTGAACATTTCATATGACAGATTGAAAGAATAATGTCTGGTTTTAAAAAAATAACAGATAAATAGAGGTTTACATAATAGATATAAAGAGGCAACACTTAGCAAAGTAATTCTTATATTATTTGACTATGATAATATCATCCTATCACCCAACTCAGATCCCGAAATAACATCTTTAAATTTGCAAAGACGCCTCTACCTGATTGAGGACTGGTATGGAGGATTAGGCACTCTTCTAATGAATACTAATCAAAAATAAGAAAACATAAATAATACAATTTAAAAACAATATTGGAAAAATTTCTAATTGATTTTGATGATTTTTTTTTTTTCCTTTTGTAGGGAATTTAGTAATATTTAATATAATCATGGGCATAACCAAGGGAAAAGTGTGTAATTCTTTAGTTATTCACAAATAAAGTTAGTAATCTTTAATATAATCATGGGCATAACCAAGGGAAAAGTATGTAATTTTTTAGTTATTTGCAAATAAAGTTTCGTTTCTTAAATAACTTCTTTGCCTGAATTTTCAGGGTGATTGGACTATTTTGTCCATGGGCCCATGGTTGGGTGGATGCGAACCCTATGCCTTGCGTTATCTCGAAAATAGTACGTTTTTGAAGGAAGGAACTATCCGGGTCTTGCTGTATGCATCAAAATCTTCCAAGCCCAATTTGCCCCTAATCGATCTACAGACTCATCAACGTTCTAGTATTAAAGCCTAGCAAAATGTTTGTATTGACTGTATTTATTTTAGAAAGAAAAACAAAAGTGGAGAATACGATTTGCTAACCCCCAATGAAATTCTGAATTTAATGGTACCCCATTCATGGTATTTGAGCATGATAGCAGCTTATTACAAAACTGATTTAGAACCTTACTGTAATAATATATGTGGGGATATAAATAGAAGTGTTTTACTAAGAATGTTTATACTTCAATTACATTAGGGATATACATATAAGTAATTTAAATATTTTCTTAAAACTTATTACAATTTTGAAATCATTTAATCAGCATTTTTAAGAAGAATTTTATAATGGTTCAACAATACATTTATTTCATTTAGGTCAATGTATAAAATGCTTTAATGATTGTTTCCCCCTTTCCACTCCCTAAAAGATTAAATAGATACAATTAGACAAAGATTTATTAATAACAGATTCGGAACAGGACTGATAAATGGCTGATATATACAATAAATCAGATTAATTACTATATTGATACAATTAGAAACCAATAAAGAACACTGTTTAGAATGGATAAAAAAAAAACCTGGTGCAGTGCACACATCACACAACTTTCACTAAACAGAACTAAGTATTTTCAGAGAAAGAAGAAGTGAAAGTAAAAATTATAAATGCTATATTGCTTTATATTTTATTGTGGGTATTTTTATTAGTACAAGTACCTATATACTTATATAAATTATATGTTTTCAATTTCAAAGTAAAAATGAGCATTTGTATCATGGATTTTAAAGTCCAATTCAAGCTATGAAAATGGCACTCCAACTACATGTTACCATAATAAATAATTAAAACGAAATTTATTAAATTTAAATAACAATTTAATTAAACTGACTCAATGCTCTTCACACTAAATATAATCTAATTATTATGTGAATCAGTAAATTATGTAAAAGAGAATCAAATGAAGAATTTGTTAAGCTCATTTTCATTAAAAACATTTTTTTGTTTGTTACAATAACAGAAAGATAAGAATTAAATATCTAGATTTAAAGTTGGTAGATTTATAGAAAAAATTAGATAAGTTAGAAGAAAAATACATGAGCTGAGTAGTCCGTAAACTACCTAGTTCTGCCATAAATTCTGTTACAAAAATTGAACTTTGTTTATACCTTTGGGTATTATTTAGACAATCCTTACGTCTATCAGGTTATTTTCTTTACATGTCAGCATAATAATTCCAATTACTTTGTATATATTAGTTTTTCTTTCGCTCAGTTAACATGGAGTGGGGTGATAAAGAAAACCAAATAGCTGTGATCACCTTACACAAAGTTGGAAAATGTATGTCGGAGATTTTTAACACTTTAAAACATTTGAGCATCAGCTGTATGTTCGTGTACCGCACTATAAATAGATATAATGAGACCCTATCTGTATGTGGCAGATCTCCCACTGTTAGAACGGCAAATGCAGTAAGAGCAGTGGCTGCTCTAATCAGAAGAAACCCCATTCGAAAATAACAAACCATGTCTCGGGAAATGGAAATCTCTGTCAGATCAATGTATCGCATAATAAAAAGTGACCTTAGGATGGGTGCATCCCACGCCATGTTAAATGAGCGAAAGAAAAAGTGATATATACAAAGTAATTGGAATTATTATTCTGTCATGTAAAGTATAGTACAAACAAAGTATAAACAAAGTTCAATTTTTGTAACAGTATTTATGGCAAAACGAGGTAGTTTACGGACTACTCATGTATTTTTCTTCTAACTTATCTAAATTTTTCATCTACCAACTTTAAACCTAAATATTTATAATGAAAATGAAATAAACAAATTCTTATTTTTGAAGAATGACAGGGCAAAGGCTTAACCACTTCCCTACAAAAAAAGTAGAGTGGATAGATGCAAAGTGCTCCTTGGCCGTTACACCAATGGTCTTCATCAAAGATTTTGTTTAGCGATGAGAACATTTTTACAATTGAAGAAAAATTTAATCACCAAAATGATCGTTAGTACGCACACAGCTCTAATGAAGCCCGAAAGTCATTGGAAGAATGAAAAGAGGTCATCACCATTCCTCACTGATGGTTTGGTGGGGAGTTTGCTTTGATGGCAACACAAAGCTCCATTTTTGTGAAAAAGAGGTAAAATGATAATCTATTTGCTGGAAGTCATTGGGTTTTCCAGCAGGATTCTGCTCCAGCTCACAAGGCCAGGTCAACTCCGCAGTGGCTGCAAAAAAACATTATTTCTGCCTCGGCTTGGGCCTCAGGAAGCCCTCATTATTGGCTTTGATCCGCACTGGAGAGAATGGTATGCCACACAGCACATCCTAACTTGGAAAGCCTCAAACAAGCTCTTGTCCGAACAGTTGAGCGCTTTCCTCAAGAAGTGCTGCGTTTTGCTATTGATGACTGGCCACAGAGATCAAATGCCTGTGACAAGGCAAAAGGGAGACATTTTGAGTAATTTCTTTTTTGTTTTACTCTCTATAGATATAGATTTTATTTTCTAATAAATAAAGTTTTTGAAAAAAATAATTTTTCTGTTGAAATCTGTACATATTTCCTTGTAACAATATTTATGACAGGACTAGGTAATACCTCTACTATTAACGATAGATCCCCATCATGGAAGATGTTTTAAGACCAATCAATTGTAATATAAATGTTATTCAGAAAAGATTGCAATGAGATAACAAAATAAAAAATTCTATTAACTTAGTAAATCAACATATGCACAAATATTAGATTATATTTTCAAATAATAGATTTATTAAATTACACAACTGTGATACATTTTATACAAATTATTAATAAGCTATTCGGTAAAACTTGTAGTTGCTACTCGTATGGAACTTTAAAAAAAAAAAGCTTGCATTTTAGTGGTTTCTGTAAAATCTTTTAGGAAACATATTTTTAAGAAAAATTTCTAAAAAGCTTTTATGTAATAAAGTTCTAAATTTAAGGTAAAAGTTAAATTTTTAAAATTCATTTCAGTTCTTAAAAACGTTTTGTTAAATGAGAAACAAACAGTATTTGGCCTTAGATTGGAGTTATAATTAGTCTTGAATGAATTACTTGATTGATGTTTGGTTGAATAGCTAAGAATAAAAGCTATTTTTTAAATTGATATTTTTTCTTTTGGCAAAAGCAACAGAACATTAAAATTAAAGTTTTGCGAAACCTATACTTGAAATTGAAGAGAATAAGTTAAACCATTATTAAGATCTATATTAAGAATTTATTCAACTGAACAAACAAGATTTCAATGCACAACAGGGTTAATGAACTTCACAAGTAGTTTCAAATCGTATAAACAAGACGAGATTAAATGCTAACAAAAATTATTTGAAACAGATGAGTGGCATAGCAGAAAATAGAAAACTAATCCTCACTTTATGCCATCTAAATTGATTAAATGGAAAAGTTCAAAATGGCTAACAGTTAACAGTGATAAATTTTAATGAATTAAGTTTATAAAAAAAGAAAAAATAAGATACATCATTTAAAGTAAGACAAACACAATTTTTTTTTCATAACCTTTCTTTTATAATAGATTGTCTCTTATGTATACTTTTAAATATATTTTATATACATTTATGTTCCTTGTACTGTATCTTAGATACATCTTAAGGTCTTACTGAGCATTCCTTTGTTCCGTTTAATCTTTATTATTGACTTTTAATCGGAGTGTTGGGCTCACATTTATCATGATAATTTATAAAAATTAAATAAGGAGCATTATTTTATAATGATTTGTCTCATAAAAGAACACCAGGTATAGGAGAAAATATATATTTTTTAATAGTAGAAGAAAAAGTATAAAAAACTGATATTGAATCATTAAATTAATATGAATGAAATCATGAGAGAAAAGTGGAAGTAACAAGCCAGCATGAAATAAAGAATAGTATTAATACTGATAAAAACAATTTATGTACATTATTAGAAAATAGAAAAAAAATCAATTGTTAAAATTATTTACTTAAAAGAGTTAATAATTTGTTAAGTATTTTAACATCCTAGCCAAACCAGTTTAACAATTAAAATAAACAATTCGGTTATGATAAATCAGGAGGAAATATTACTTCATTTTTAAATAAGAATTAGATGTATCAACATTTGTTAAAATATCTTAATATTATGAAACATTTAATTAGCTTAAGTGTCAGAAAATCAAATCCCAAGTTATTTATCTATTTACAATATCCTAAACCCAGCTAAATTAAAAAATAAATTTTTAAAAAAGGGAAAGAATATTTGAAATGTTTATATTTATCTAGACAATTAATTATAATATGATCACAATATTGTAAGCTAGTCTTAGTTGAACTAGAGATTTGAATAAAAATCGTAATCTAAACATTAATAAATTGACAATATTAATTTGTTTTCAGAAATAAAAAATGGCCAAATTATATTTTATACGTAGACTTAAGACTTTGATAATGAATACTACTGATGATAATAAATTAATTAGATCCAATGAAACCTATTTCACAACTGGAATGTTCAAATGCAGAAGTTGACATTCTAAAATACAGATCTTTTGTAGAGCCAGTTTTCAAAATGACAAAGAACCTGTCCCAACACCCCCCTACCACTTCAGTTGAGGAATTATGTCCTACTTTCCATATTGTAGTGGTCTAACCAGGATGGCCCATAAGGTGATACAAGAACCTACGTGTCATAAGCACTGCTAATAACGGAAATTGTAATTTTTGAATAACAGATAGCATTAATCAATACTGGAAAAATTAATGAAGATCACTAAAACATATTTAATGCATATAAAACATGGTAGTACTATTATATAGCACAACAGGAAATGATTGATATTTTACAATTAAAACTGGAATAATACTCCAAAGTAAATTGATATAGCAGCACTATATGAAAAATACATTCAATTTATATTGAGAGGAAATACTAGTAAATATTCATACTTATTAACAATACATAGAAAGATAAAAAAACAAAACAAATAATAAGGTTCTTTAATACATAGAAGTATCATTACAACACTTTTTGGTGAGATGTTTAGGGAACACAAATTATTACAGTTAACAGCTGGAAAAGCTTAACACAATAAAACTTCAGGTAATAAGAAATTGAGTTTTGAACAATTACAACTGAATTTTAAGGTTTAAAAATTTGTTAATGAAAATAGTAGGGCAAACGGCAACATAAGCTCAATTAGTAATTTCCTGATTAACAGGGAATAGCTCTTTCAAGGACTTTTACTGAATTACATAGATTGGAAAACAGTTAATTAAATGGTTATAACTAATTACATTAGTCATTTGGATTTAATAAACCCAGGAATTTTCCAAGAGGGTGTGTCATGAACTTAAAATACTCAGGAGTCTTAAAAGGGGCACATTATAAAGAAACTAAAAGTTTTACTCTATTTATCCCAGTCAGAGGAAATATGGACTTAGAAAATAAATGAAATTAAATAGTAATAAAAACTGTGGTTTCCCTAAGGAGGCGGCTAAGTTCAAGTAACAAGAGATATTTAAAGAATTATTATAGAGCTTGATAAATATTCAATAAATAACAAAATAATTAAAATGAAAAAAATTATCACCAAAATCCAAATAAACATTAACTAAATATAGATGGTAAGTAATCCTTAAATAAACTACCATAGGCAAACTTACTTTTCAGATTGAAGACCAGAACAAGAAACAGCAGCAATATCAAATTTATAATTTTTTCTTTTTTCACAGTTTAACACTCTCCGAGCTTTCAATTCTGCTTCACCGTTCTCTTTCAAAATAATCTAGAAATAATGAAATCAAATTTAGTAAATAAGAGAATATTTCAAATATTTATAATTATCAATACTGGAATAAACACTACCTGAAAAGGTGCTTCACCATGATGTTTATTTACGATGTGAAAACCGCAAATTTTTGCACCAACACCTCTAATTGTTGGGGTAACTTCAACAACAGTTTCATTTTCTTTGACGAGTCCATGATATCCAGCCTCTAGATTTTGCAATGAAAGTCTGGGAACTAAATAATATTACAGATCCATTAGAAACTGACAGGTGATCAATAACAAGAAAAATAAAAAACGTTAAATAAAACATAAAGTAAATAAAGTTAGGTATATTAAATATATATATTTAAAAAGAATCAATTTCAATGATATGAACTATAAATACAAAAATTTAGTGACAGTCAACTAAGAATGAACAACTGTTGATTAAGGGAATTAATGATACTAGTTATCACTCAATTAATGTAATTATTAATATATAATCACATAAAAATTAAAAAAAAAAGGCAAGGTAATAGGAGACCAGGTAGTTGGTATACCAAAATGGAAACTGTGTCACAGAGCCTTTGTGCTCTGCCTTCAACTTTTCACCGGGACCGACATTACTTAGCTACATAAATAAACAAAATAGATAAACCTTCGAATAAATAACTATTTTACCTCCATCTAAGAAAGGTTCGGGGCTAGAACTGGAAGTAAATGCTTCTCCAAAAATAATCAGATAAGCGGCAAATAAGTATAGCCCTTGGTAAATCATTGCGCCTTAATCCATAAACTAGTTAAAACAGAACGATGCACACTTGGCACAAACGAAACTACACTAAAACATAATTGAAATTTCGTTACAGAACGTATGAAAATGTCACATATAAGTAACAAAATGTATAGATTCCGTGAGTCACTAGCCACCAGCACTGCGTCTATCGATTAGCTAACTTGTACTGTAGAGTGCGCTGTATGAATTATTCCTGTCTGACAAAAAACAAGAAATGATAATGTGAAAATTATGGGTTCGGTATTTAAACTATCCTAGATCAAAAATGCAGTTGAATTGCATCCATATTTTTAAAATTAAAATAAATGTAAGTTACTCACAAATGGAATATATAACTTATTATCTCACTTTTAACTTGGGAAGAATACCTATTTTAGGAAATTGAAGAACGAAAATATTAGTTTTATTAAGAATTATTCAAATTTTATTTATGAGATTTTATTAGTTTTTGCAAAAAAAAACAAACAAACGATAAGGAGAATGCTATCTGGTGGCTTCTTATCAACCTACTAATTCAAAACTTTCTCTTTGAAGCAGCTTTGTATTTCAACAAATAAGTATGTAATTTCCTTTAATGTAACTTATACAATTTTATTATATTCGTTAATTTTTCAATTCTTATTTTAAATCTCGAGTAAAATAAGTGCAAAAAAACTTTACTAGCGTTGTTCTGACCCCTCCCACCGTGCACCTGCCATGGCAGGTGCAAAAACTGATCTTCAGGTGGTTTTGTTTGCACACAGGAAATGGTTTAAAAAGAACTTTAAAAATTTATCCTCACTTGACCTCATCTCATAATAATATTGGATTTGAGCTATTTATTCCAATATTATAATACAGAAAAATATATTACATAAGTATTCATAGTTTTTTTACTTACATTATCGATTTAAAAGTTCTATTGCTAAAGTCGAAATGAATGTACAAAAAATAAAAATATAGCTTAAGTTAAACCTCGAGGGATAACACCGAAAGTAGCTTTATTCGGTTTCTTAAAGAAATTTTGATGGAGCTAAATTTTTAAATATGCTATTGAAAATGTCGGCGTTATTTATCGATGCAGAAACACAATGTGTATATGAAAAGGAGACACCATTTTATTTATTAAAACTAAGTGAACACTGTGTTTATTTACAGAACACAGAGAGAAAATTCATCTTTACTACATTTTGCGATAAACTGACGATATGTTTCTTCATAATAGTGGAAGATTGGTATGTTATCAGTTTTTTTCAGAACATTCATCGTTTGGCTGGCTTGAAACCTGAACAGCACCTGCGAAGTTTTTTTGTGGCATTTACTGCTGTACATGACCAGCACTCGAAGGAATTTCTATTGTAGTCTTCGAAGAGGATGTTACCTGCTGGTGCCCTACCGACTTCAAAGAATTCTGTGGAGGCTGCTATGTCAATACATGTTTAGTTATCACTAAGTTTTATTAGTGGCAATGAGCAAAGGTTATTCACTAAAGCATTTATCCATTAGAAATTTGACAGTTACAATCATAGGGATCTTCACGATGTAGACAATTTTTCTTAGGTATCTTTAAAAAACCTATACCACTATACCCTGGGTTTTGGTTTCAGTACTTTGTAAGGAAGTGTATACTGTTTCTAGACTAAAAATTGAGCAAGAGTGATGGCGAAAGGCCACAGGGTCGAACCACGACAGCTATAATAATATAAACAGTTATCTGCAAAAGCTGGAATTAAATCCTGATATGGGAGAATAGGACATGTGATTGTTTAAATATAGCTTAGATCACAAATAGCTTAGCTCACTTACAATAACAAATATGGACCAATGTGAAAAAAATCCCGTAAATCCTCTTGTGGTTTAATTATATTGTCTATTTTTGTTTGTGTGAATAATTGCGGAATACTTATATTATTTTCAAAACTATTAACTGAGAGAGGAGATGATTAGATTTCATGTGTGACAAAAACATTTACGGAACATTATCCAGTAACTCGATAAAAGTCATTACACTTTAATAGTTCAGGAATTGATTCCATAAATGCAAAAACCGTCTATACGAAACCTTATCAGCAATCTATGCTATAATGAAGACGATTAGCCTTATCACAAAGGTTGTTAAGTACAAGATTGTATGTGCTGAATATATAATAAAAATATGTCTGTTAGTGAATAAATAAACAGTATTATAATGGTAAATTAATAATGACTGACGTTATTATTAATTAATTAAATTTATTTTATAATTTATAAAATAAAATATAATTTCGCAATTACATAAATAACTTTCCCGTTTTAGCTATAGACGGTTAATGTTGTTAGACAAATCCAGTAATGACTACCTATGGGCCAATTTAGTTATTTATGAATCTCCATATCACAAGTATAGAATGAATTTTATACATGGAAACTTCGGATAAGTGTCCAGAGAATTTGTAGTCGTGGCGTTGTCGAAACCAAAATAGAGCCTGCATACATCCCCGTATTGTTGGCCTAGTACGGAATAGCGCCGTACAGGAATTATTTTAATTCATTCTCAATTTAATTTTTATGGTTTTAAAACTTCGTGAGACGGAATCTTAGTATTTAACGGATCTACTTGGGGGAGGGAGGAAGGTACTTTCGGTCCACTTGCGGATCCAAAATTTAATTTGGGGGAAAGGGGGAAGGCTTCAGCCGATATATATATATATATATATATATATATATATATATATATATATATATATATATATATATGTATGTATGGATGTGTACATATAAAAGCTTTTGAGCTGAGTCCATTTCCCTAAAATTAGATCTTGGATCTACTGTACCTGTTGTGTTTAAGAAAGTAGAAATCAGTATCTATTAACCAAACTTTAAATCTTTTGATCATAATATAGGTCCTGTAAATTTTTTTTTTTAATTTGTAATTTAGTTTATGATTCCTTAAATAGATTTTTAATTTTATTTATTTTAAACTGTGAAAATTTAATATTTTCCATTCTACTCAAACATTTATGGTGATGTCATAATTTTTAAGTCATTCGACTTAATTCGATATATATCACAGATACTACATTCTATATATTCAGATTCCTAATTTCATCTATACATGATGATACACTCTAACATGCATTGAGTGAGAATATTGCTTGAGTTAGTTAGAAACAATGTTATATATATTCATCTAATTACATTCATTTAATGATTGGAACTTTTGGTTGTGTATTTTAGGACACACTAATCGTGATTTCTATGATCGTCTATCACGAGAAAGAATTCACATGTTGATCCTAGACGGTCTGACATCAGCAGTAGCCTTAGTCCATGGATATTGACCGATTTGTCCATGTCCTTGAACCTGAAGGTTTGAATGTAATTTGGTGGAGTAATCGCTATCGCTTCGGTTCCAAGGGGATCGAAGAACGGCTAGTCTGCCGCTGCATCTTAGAAAAGGTTTTTGATTACTTGAGTTTGGATGGGGACGGGCTGATTGACGCGTGTGCAAAACAATTGTCCTGCAATCTGATAAATTGAAGATCGCGGAGTTTGAGGCCCGGTGCTGGGGGGCTTTTAATTCTTACATTAATCCCCGCCCTCTCACCTGGTCCGAAAAAAAAAAAACTGTATTGTCGAAAAGGCGAGGTAAGGTAGAACAAAAAAATTGAGTCTGGATCTCTCTGTTTGGGGTCAGTGATAAAAATGTCAGAAAAAATTACTATAGCATGCTGTACGTGGTCAAAGATCACTATGTTATTATAATAATCTTAATTTATTTATTCAATTTTAAATATTTCATCCAATCCTATCTTTTTGTCTATGTTTATACGATTATGTTACTTGTCATGTGTGCGTTCTAATTTTGAAACTTTAGCATTCGAATATCTTTTTCTTTTTTTTTTTCTGTAAATTTCAGAGTTTGTGTTATATCGATTCATTGCAATATATATATATATATATATATATATATATATATATATATATATATATATATATATATGTGTGCGAAATGTGTGTATATATACACTGTATAATAGTGATTTTGTGAGTGTAGTATAGTATTAATACTGTATGATAAGAGATATGGAAAAGGAGGAAAAAGAAGATGTATATGTATATGATGATATAAATATGTAAATGATAGATGTATATAAAAGACACGAACAGGTCCGTACCTATTCCCGTGTGGGATTCTTACCCACTAAAACCAACATCCCTTCACCTGTTCATTTCCCTCGACGGAACCACCGTAAGGCATTACTTCATGGAGGGGAATGGTAATATGCCGTCTAATTTTTTTATCGTCGTGAGACATTTATCTTCTGCCTAAAGGCCTGTCCTCAACGAATCTTGTGCCTACCTATTGTGACAATGATAGTCTCAATTTTCTTCCTACTAGCGAAAAGGACCGCCTCAGTCTTGTGATTGTCAAGTTGCAGGCCCACAGAAGACATCCAACCTCGGATAGAAGCAACAGCTTGATTGGCAATCAGGGTAACTTCTTCAACATACTTCGCCACTACCACCACTGCAACATCACCTGCGAAGCCTACAACTGTAACTCCTTCCGGCAATGGTAACCTGAAAATCCCGTCATACATAACGTTCCATAGGAGTGATCGTAAGACGTAACCCTGCGGAATACCACCAGTAACATTATATCTCCTTGGTCCAATATGCAAGTCTGAGTCATAAAACAGAACTCTATTTCTAAAGTAGTCAGTGGTCACCTTCATGAGATAACCAGGTCCCGCCACAGTTCGTAAGGAATCCAATATGCAAGGCCATTTGGCCATGTTAAATACATTTTTGATATCTAGAGTGATGATTGCCGCAAAACACTTCGCTGCACTTCTTCATCTTACTTTGCTTTGCGGACAATGTCAATCACGAGTCCAATAGCTCTTTTCGAAATCCATATTGAGCCTTTGACAGACCATTTGCACTCTCAGTAAATTCCTGTAGCCTGAGACAAAAGATTTTCTCAAAAACCTTTCCTATAGTGTCCAGCAGACAAATGAATCGATAAGTCGACGGGACCTATGGCTTTCCTTTACTCATCTGTATCAGTACAAGACGTTGTCTCTTCCAAGGTACCGGAAATGAACCTTTGTGGAGGTAATTAAAAAGTTCCTTAAAAATGTCTGGCCACTTTTTGAGGGCCACCATGAGAACGACATTTGCAATGCCGTCCAATCCAGGTGCCTTACCATATTGTAGGTCTGAAGTCTTCTTCATCCTTCTTCATTGATGAGTGGGAAAACAGTATAGGAATAGTCCATACACAAATAGTTGGCAACTGCTCCGGGAATAGGGTTCTGACGATGTCCAAAACCGGTCGCGTGGGAACATGCAACAAACCTTTGCTTAATTTCTTGAGTGCTGTATTGTAGGGCCTGCCCCAGGGATCTGCATCAACCTCGTCACAGAGCTCTCTTCAGCAACGTCCTTTATTTTCTTTAATGGCTCTTTGGAGTTTTCTTCTCGCATTTCTGAACTCGTCCTGAATAACGCTAAACTCTGGTCGATGCCTTGCTCTCTGGTAGTGTCTTCTTGTCATCTAGTGTGTGTGTGTAATTCAATTATAATTAAGTGCTATGTCTGCATATCGAGCAACCCTATATAGTAGAGCAGCACTGCTTTAAATAAAGTATTTCTCTCTTACCAGTATTATCTGTTGACTTATAAGACCTTCTGATTCGAGTTGATGCGAGTCATAATTATGATTAGTATTACCGAAGTATAATTAGTAAAAGACTTTTATCAGGAATATTGACATGCCAAAATTTTTAATTGAAATTCGGTAAAATATTATTTTACACTTATAGAGTCTGAAGTATTATTAGTGACAATAAAGACGAAAATAGGGCACAGTAAAGGCGACATTTATGACAAGAAACAATATCCAGTGTAATATTGTGACGGAGAGCCCCAATAAACTGGACCTGACCTGGCAGGACGAAAATACGTTTTATGCTCCAAACTCCTGTTTAATACATTGCTGGATATTATTTTGTACAAGCTTAAAAATTTTGGCTAAAGAACCTGCTGAGGTGTCTGCTGAGGTGAAAAAAAAATCCTTTTCTTCAGATAGTGTTTTTATTACTTGGGGATGATTAACCGCATAACAGAACACAGGCGAAAAAACTATCAGAATAACTTCGAACTTTTATTGTTTCATATATAATTAAAATCTTATGTTAGCAACAATCTTGCTATTAAAATAAATCTGTAATAATTTATTTATAAATGACTTCCAAAAGAGTGTTCCAAGACTTTAATAATATTAAAAAAGTAGCGTACCACCAGGTACACTAAATGAAGGTACTGCTTTCCTCTACACAAGTTCAAATAGCAATGTAGGACTTCAATGGAAATCTTGGGCCGTCGTCAGAAAAAACTAAGTTGTGTGCTTTGGACCAGACGATAGAAGTGAAAACATCAACAAGGCTAGATTAATAATATGAAATATAAATTATAAATAATAGCTCATTATAAAGAAGATGAAATGCTGAAAATTTCTTTCGCTTACAGTATGCAGGTCCGATTTTTAGTTTCTGAGATATTTTAAACTACCTCTTCAATAAAACTCGCTATAATTTGGTTTTCGACACTATTTTTCCCTTTTCGCCTCTCTCTAACACGGCGTCGCATTAAGATACAGTTTTGAATAATAGCTCATTATAGAGAGGAAGATGAAATAATGAACATATGCAGGTCCGATTTTTATTTTTTTAAATATTTTAATCCATATGTAAAAATACTTCAATTAGTCAAATTCAGCCGACTTTACCCAAGCGTTACATATCAGAAATCTGACAGCTGAATCTAATTCACTCTCCACAAAAAAGTGCAATCCGAGCCTAAAGAAGTTTTGACTTCAAAAATAACAACTTCAGATATCTACCTTGTACCTAAAAGCCATTGATTATTTCTTCCATTCTTTTGGAATTAGTTTTATTTTATATTACTTCAGTAGCGCGCTCTATATCATCAAGCTAAGCAAATAGCTCAAAAGTTATGAATTTTATACGTTGACACTTGATATATAAGTTGTTTGCTGCGTAAATGGGCAATATTTTGTCTGCAGACTAGTGCAGTACAAGGTTATTTCATAAATTGATTACTTATAGCTCCTTTTACTGAATCCTGATCAATGATTCAGATAAAAAACAGTAGCTCTTTTTCAAGTGAGTCATAACTCCTTCCTCTCTCTCCTCCATTCCTAAGCTGGACGTAGATCCTTTTACTGAATCATTTATTCACGAAAAAGGTCTTTTTGCTTAGAATGAATCTTGCTGATCTGATTCATGGTAAGAGTGGTTTTAGCCCATCACGGATGTATATTAACATACACACGCACACACACACATGGTGTTTTACATCTAATTATTTTCCTGTTTTAATAATTACCCCTTTAACTGATTTATAATTTAATGAAATAAATTTATAATCAGTAAGTGAAAACACGCTACATTACATATTAATAATCATCTTTTTGTAAAGAAAAGGAAGACATTTTATTTCATAATGGGGCTTTAACTTATTTTTTCAGATAAGAGGAATGTGGGAATTGAACATGAGGCGGAGTTCATCATGCGGGAAATATAGTATTCTCAGATTCAATTGAAAAAAAATAAACCTCGTAACTAAAAATAAATAAATAAACTTCGCCACAATATCGAATATACCACTTTTATTTTCACTAACCTATATATGAAATATATAGCAAAGGAAAGTATTTTCAAATCTCAATTTTCAACGGAAATACACATTTTGTCCTCTGAGTCCAAATAACCAAGACCCACAAAATGGTCTGTATGTATGTTAACAGGCTAGCTCAAAAACAAAAATTCGCACGAAAGAGAAATTGCACTTTATATTATTGATTTAATATATTTTTATGATTTTCATGAAAACGGCTCTAACGATTTTGATTAGATTCATTACATCAATGTAAAATTAAGCAATTTTTAATATAATGTAGGTTTCATTCTCATTGATGTTCTCTAGCATGGCTAATTTTCAATATCAGCTTACCTTAAAGTACCTTTATTTTTTATTTTTGAAAACAGTAACCAATTTATATTGATCTCTGATGTAAAAAATAGTTAAATATAAAATATGAAAGAATTTGATAATTAACTAAAGGAGAAATAAGAGATCGTAACGGAGAATAGTTGTAATTGAGGAACCAAAGGAGCTCGCCCGAAAGATTAGAACAGGCTTACACACGTAACAAGAGCTTAATATAGTAATGATTCTGACAATATTATGTACACATATACATTTGCGGTTTTCATAAATGCTATCGTTGCTATTATTTAAAATTTAATTGTAAGCGATATAAATATTAAAATTTATATATATAAGGGTACTTGAAAAAATAAAAATATCCACAATGGAATATAAATAAATATAGGGTTTATTATAATTTTTACTTTCATTTTCCCGTTGCTTTGAAATACTTATTTCTAATAAGGAGAGGGTGGTAAGCGAAATTTGTGTGATGTACGCACCGCACCAGATTTTTAATTATGAAACATGGCTTGACATTTTTTCGCCAGCCGTCTATTATTTTGTCGTCGTAAAAATGTTTAAAACAACATGAATCTGAATTAAAATTACTCATTCGGTAGTGATACATTTTATCAACTGTATTCCCCAAGGAGACATCTGATTGGAAGATAGACGCCATGCTATACCTGGTCCATTTAGCCTCAATGAAACAAGCGCCACTTCGTTTCCGGGCAGAGAGAGCTGAAATTACTCCCCAGTGGAAAACCGGAAAATGATCATTGCTCTCACGTAATGATTTGAACTGAAAGCTCCCTTCGAACTCTGCGTATGCCATATCTTCACTATTTTAAAAGTTTTTTTTTAGATGTAACTCAGTCATATAGAAAAACATTATTAATTGCGCAACACTTGACGTAAAATACCAATATTTGTCTAGCGATAATAGTTAACATTAATTTTCATGTTTGATCATTTCAATATTGGCCCTTTCGAATACGCTAAAGATGGATCCCACGAAGAAAAACGTTATATTGAAACAGCCCATCAATTCAATTCAATCTTTATTAGTTTTAAGGGAAGAACCCTATAAAATGGAGTATATCACAAAATATCAAACATTATTATCCTTATGGAAATACAATTTCTTTTTTACACTAAATAACATGTATTACAACCCTTTTAAGCATAAATTAAAAATCATATTCGGTAAAGATCAGACAGTTAAAATAGTTCCAATTACCAAATTTTTAAAAAAATTTATTTTAATGAAATTTACAACTGTATTACATGAAAAATACAACAAGTACATGGTGAGATTGGTAACATGAATGTACAACATGAAGAGAAACTACCCATTGGTAGAACTCAAATTAAAGTTCTATATTAGGTCCCGAGGCCATCTTCTTTTCAGACGCCTCGAAGGGTTATCAGGGGTCGAGTAGGAAGCAAGGTTTGAAACGAGATGGTTCGGATGGTTCTGCAGTTTGTTATGGAAGGATAGGTATCTGGATTGGGCCAAATCGAAAACATATGGAACATTAAGGTCTAAATTATCAAATTAATATAAAAACTAAAATCGTCAACAATATACATAAATAAATACAGATAAAACAATACAAAGAATAAATACACATTTTTTTAAAATATTAATATTAAACTATGTTTTAAAATTAAATTAAAATATTGCCCCTATACCTAAGAGAACAAACAAGAAAAATACCCGGTCAGATTACCCGGTCAGATTGCCATAATATGCAGAGGACAATATTCCAGATTATTCTACCAATTCTTCATATTTTGATATAATTGAGATAAAAAAATATAATTTTCTTATATATTCTGCACTGATTGGCTTAAATATTTCTATCCTATAAAGATTTTCCATACCCTTGTAAATTCTTAACATTAAACTACTGTAAATTGGGCATTTAAATAATATATGATGAAGTATTTCGTTTTCTTTAGTTTTGCACTCAAGTTGTGGAGTAATTTTCACAATTTTATTATGAACAGAAATCTTGATCATATATTTTCCTTAGAGTCGGATCTGCATTAATAGTTTCATATATTTGAAGTTAGTCTGATCATTATTAAGAAAAAGCTTAAATGTTCACTATAAGATGAGCTATGCAATGTTATTCTGTCCTCGCCCTGCAGATGTTTATATTAATTTAATATCCTGTTAATATTTGTTCTAATTATGGCTGAGTTGGTTTCATAAACTAGATTTCCTTCCCCAATAGTATCTAATAATACTTTTAGCTGAGAACACCAATTATATTTCGATAGAGCAGGATTAGCCAAGTAACATTTATTTCTTAGCTTTTCGAAATATATTTTTGGATATCTACATTCGTCCATATCCACAAACTTAATCAACCAATTCAATGAACACTTCATAATATTGAAACCAATATGAGTAGATCCTGTTTCTAAACGTACTAAAAAGTCTGGGTTGTTTTACATATCGAATATGTCTTTTTATAGAAATTTGTGTTGACCTTTTCTGAGAGCTCCGTACCGGAGACTCCGTACTTAGGCACAATATAGCAGAGATGTATTGATGATAGCTTTCTTCAACTTATCTCTCACCTTCCAGGAGTTTGTTTTCGCTTTAGAACAAATGTTTATTATACTACCTATTGTCGAGTTTGACTTTGAGATTGACATTTTAACTGCTTGAAACAGCCCATAATTTTTACTTTCCTACCTATACTAGATAAGGAAAGTATTGCTATCGGGTCAAATTTCCGACATGCGGTTTTCGACGGATCTATACGTTTCACAGCCCCCTGAGTCCGAAAAACACATTTTTAGCCATTGGTCTGTCTGTCTGTCTGTCTGTGCCAAGATTTTCTCGGGAACTACTGAACCGATTTTGTTGCTTCTTTTTTTATTTTGTAGGGTTTTGACTACTGATGCCTGTGACAGAAATACGTTGCTCCATGCGCAATAGCTTGCGCGCAATAAATATAAAACTTGTTTTTCTGTAGACTGTAGCGCGAAAACGGCTCTAACGATTTTGATGAAACTTTTCTATGATGTTCTAACCATTGTCCTTTCAATTTTCGTATATAGACTAAATTCCCGAACAAAATTCAGGAAAAAAAGTTATAAAGAAAAGAAAAATGTTATAGGGCCTAACTCCCTAAGTATATATTATACGGTGAAATTTATAATAAAACTTTTGAAAGGTAATTAAATTAACAACAAAACAAAAGAAAAATCTTCGGAATCGAACCAGTATTAGCGATGATACAGCTTATTCTATTTTTTACACATTTTTTTAACGTATTTTATTACTTTCCTACCTATACTAGGTAAGGAAAGTATTGCATTCGGGTCAAATTTCCGACATGCGGTTTTCGACGGATCTATATGTTTCACAGCCTCCTGAGTTCGAAAAACACATTTTTAACCATTGGTCTGTCTGTCTGTATTATAACTATAAATATATATATAAATATTAACGAAGTTACAGCGATTCAATTCCCAATGAAAAATTACGAGTTCATTTTCTGGTGTCAGAAAGGGGTGAATAAGAGAATAAAGATGACTAAGTGAAATTAAGTAATTCTGTTGCCCGCATCACACAACCTTCACTATTTGCTCTACTTTTAACAGAAATTATTGTTTGACAATATCAAGCTATGGCAAAAAGTTTTTGATCAGCAATATTAGTGAGTATTCAAATTTTTACACTGATCTACCTTAAGCTGATTGCTGTATGTATTTATTTATCAAATAAATTGCACTCAAATCTTTTGTTTGATTAATTTTCATGAAAATAAATATAGTTCAATTCTTTTTTGTTTCTTCATGAACATATGTAAAGATATAAAAACTTTTCTAAAATAGGTAGGAAAGTTGTGTGAGTGGGCACACCAGATTTTTTTGTTTTTAACTTATTTTTGTTAAATAACTAGGTCGGAAAATCCGAATGTTTGATAAATCCTGGCTGCAAGAGGCGTATAAACCGAGGAGTAATTCTGAAATATATGACTGTAGTAAAGTTACCTTTATTGTCTATTTATTACCCTAGAAATTCCGTGACATGGAATTGTTTATTGTTAAGTTGTGAAACACGTTTTAGTGCTTCAGGCAGTCGCACGTTCAAAGAAGATGAAAATTATCAAATACTTTTGGAGCGAAAATTTTTTAGTCGCGCATAGACTGTTTTTTGGATATTGTATGAGGGTGAGCCTTCAAGCTCGGCTATGTAACGCTCATTCTAAGTAAAGTCGACTAATTTTTGCATTTGAATTAAATTAATGTAGACACTAAAAAATGGGACCAGAATACAGTAAGCAAAGGAATTTTTCAGCATTTTATCTTTTTTGTTATGGGCTATTATAGTATTAAAAACCAAATCATTAAGATTTTTTTTTTGAAGATTAGGATATAATTTTTTTTTAATATACATTACATCATGTCATAATGATAAATTACATGTTTGTGCTTGCAGTAACCTTACACATGACATACAAGTGGTTTGAATGCTATTTAGAAAATTGAAACCCATTTTTAAAAAAATCTTATCTCAGACAGATAAGACTGACAAAGTAATAATTGTTATTATTATTTTCTATTAAGGATATAATATTAAATTCAAAGGATAAAGTATTAAATTTAAGGATATAATATCTTCAAATTTAAATACTATGTAAAATTCAAAAACTAATTTGCAGAAATCAATATAGATTTTTTTAATTAACCATAAAAATAAGAATTTAAGTGTTTTTATTCGATTATCTGTTGCAATCGACAGTGTTTCAACTAGTGTTGCCCAAAATCGGTCTTGGTCTTGCAAGGCCGCCTGACTGTTGCAAGACCAAGACCAGGACTGGTAAAAAAAATGGATTTTTTAAATAAAAATTAAGGCAAAATAGTTACTAATACTTGACAATCTTAGTTACTATATGCAAATAATTGGTATAACCAATATACGTTTGCATTTAACTCCCCTAATTTTTCATTCGGGCTTAGTTAGGTTTCTCCAATCTACAAAATTACAGTAATATCTCTATAGTAATAAGCTTATGAGTAACTGCAAGACCGTTGCGAGACTCTTGCGCAAGACCAAGACCATGACCAATACTGAGTTTGCAAGACCAAGACTCGTCTCGGTCTCGCATTTGGGCAACACTAGTTTTAACAGATAACTGACTCCTGTTACAAAAGAAATATTTATGCTTCATATTATTTTTCTCGCCATGTTGATGTTTTCACTCCTATTTGGTTGTCTAAATCGCACACCTTATTTTTTTTTATATAGTTCTATTGAATCACGTATAATATTGACTCATAAAGTTTTATTTCCAGTTGTAATCATGTAATCATCGATTCTGATTTTGACCATCTCTGGCTTTGAGGGATAATTTTTTCTTGACGTGTAGTTACATTTAGTAGCTGAAATGCATGCGTTATAATTTAAAAATAATACAAACAAATATTATTCCATTTTGGGGACTTGAGCCCGAGAGCTCTCCGCTCTAAATACACCAGTGGTGCAGCTGCATATACACGCTAATCACGAACAAACGGTAAAAGTAGTTGGAATGAACTAAAAAAGTAGGATAAAAAAATAAATTATACATGAGTTCCTAGAATATAAAATTAAGCGTAAAAGCATCAACCGTTATTGGCTACAATACCCAGAGGTTTCTTGGAACAGTGTGCTCAGGCCGAGGGAATTCCACCTTCAGGGCTGAACCCCAAGCCATATCTCTCTCGCTGAGTCACAAGAGAGAGCTGTCTTCTTATTATGCAGGCGCCAAATATGGACTAAAAAGATTTTTTTTAAAGCAGTTTAAATTCACATTCTAAATGTTTTTTTTCTTTTGTTATTTATACGTTTTTGTTTTTTTATTTTATTTTATTTTTTTTATTATTTATGAAATTTACAACTGTGCATTTAAAATACATTTCGCAAAACGTGATATAGACAAATACATGACATGACTAGGCTTGTAGAGAATCTACTCATTGGTAGCACTCTAATAAAGTTTCTAAATTAGGAGATCACGAGGCCATCTTCTTTTCAGACGCCTAGGAGGGTTATCAGCGATCGAGGAGGAAGCGGAGTAGGAGGATGGTTCTGAAGTTTATCATGGAAGGATAGGTATCTTGATTGGGCCAAATCGGAAACATATGGAACATTCAGGTCATTATGGATTATTTTATTTGTTACAAAGTAAGAAAGATCAAGGATTTTACGAAGGATTTTGGATTGTAAAGATTGGATACGAGAGGAATTCGATGGTTTAGTGGAGCCCCTAGTCCAAGTAGGTGTTATGGTCATGTATATGAGTCTTTCGTAATTAATTGGAAGGTTAGAGCATTTGTCTTGTAAGTGCTGAAGTAGTCGAAAACGTCCAGCGGTTTCTTGTCGTTTCAGTCTGGTATGAGGATTCCAAGTTAGACGTTTGTCCAGATGGAATCGCTAGGAATCGGATTTGTTCAACAGGGATAAGTGGGGTATTATTAAAGGATACTGTAGGACAGGAAGTCATAGGTTTACGACGATGGGTCTTTGTTTTAATTATTTAGATGAAGAGCATATAAACAAAGAGGATAGACTTTAGTTTTGTTTCTATCAATACGTCTGAACATTTTGGTCATTAAAAATTTAATAATTACAAAACGGAGGGATATAATTTAGTTTCACAACTCTCAATATTTCGTTTAAATCTCGAAATCCAATTACACGATTCGGTTGCCAAATAATCAAAGTATTAGTTACGGTGAGTAAGGCACAGAGGTGAGGGTAAGCGGGATTAGCGCCTGCAAAGTAGTCCACGTTAGAAAAGGTTGAACTTCCTAAAATATCTCAAAGATTTCGTAAATTACCACAAGTTTTTTTTTTTTTCTTTTAGGCTATACGGGATTTTCCTGGGCCGGAGGGTGAGGGAGGGGAATTTAAATTTCCCTCCGGCACCGGGATGTGAACTCATACTTTTTTAATCTTCTGAAATCTCTTATCCGGATGCCAGGCAACTCGCGGAGCAGTGCACACGCTTTAGCCCATTCGGCCACCCCGCCCCGAATGACCACAAGTGTTAAAAAAAAAAAAATAACAAATCATTATATTCAGAAACAAATACCATAGTATAACTTATCGCTATTGTTAATGCAAAAGGTCATTTGTAAAAATTTTCCATTTATATTCATTTTTTACTTAATGTGACATTTTGTATCTGCAACGGCTATAACTAGCGGCTATGCAAAATAGAAGAGTGAAATAAAATATGAAATTATACTAATAAAGCATAGAAAAATAATCAGTTTTTAATACTCTCATGTAAAACACTCAATTTTTGCACTAACAGAAGCGAAGTAATATCTTACTAGGCTTTTACAATTTTTTTTTTCCATATATCACCCAGGGGAGGATGTCACTTTTCAGGAAATTTTCAGATTGTACATCTCGATTTATCGAGAAATAAATGAAGGACATTTATAATAGCGATCAGAGAGCGCCTTTCATATTTACAAAAAAATATTTAAAAAATGAATTATGTAATGTCAATAAAATATGTACATAGAAATAAGAACAAAATAAAATAGTACAAAGAGAAAACTAAAAACAATATCAAGTATTAAATTTGCAACTAAAACCCAACCATAGCCTTTTTTACTTTATATATATATATAAGCGGTCTTTAATATAATTGAGGTCATATCTCCATTGATGTCAGTATACAGGGCTTAAATGCTTAAATGTTCAACATGTCTACCTCCAAGTACCTTTGATTTGGTTTATTTTAAATAAGTAAATATCTCTCATTATTAAGAGCTACGAAAAAATGCTGAATACAAAGTTTGACAGAATTTGATAATTGAATAATGGAGAAAAAAAGGGAAAATGTTTATTAAGGTCGAAAATGAATTTCCGGAAATACTAGTCAGAAGGTATACGTATAATATGTCGTTGGAAAGCTGAGAATTTTAGAAAAAACAATATTGTTACATATAACAAAAAAATTTTGTTTAGTACTTTGCTAAAAAAAAAAAAGAATAGCATTACTTCAGTAACACATTCAAAAATCGAAATCCAAAACAAAGGCTTTTCAGTAGAACATAAAAAACATCTATAGACCATACCATACCTCTGCTCCAAATTGTTCGACTTCAACGTTTTTTTTTTGTTTTTTTTTTTAGGACATTTCATAAATTTTTAAATAACCACAATATCAACAAAAAAGTGTCTACTTTATTCGGAATCTAATTTTACCAACCCTTGTAATTTTTTTTCCAGCTTCTTTTCGTTGAAGTATTTTATATAAATAAGTTTAAAGGGCATCGAGAAGAAGACTTTAGACAAGTTTCATTGAAATCGGTACATTCGTTTAGGCGCTACAGTCTATAGCAACGCAGATTTTTCGGACGCCATTTCGAAAAGAAAAGGTAATGTCGCTGAAAGAGGATCATCCTCGGGTGACCTCTGACTTTAAATACAAATTTAAAAAAAAATCGGTCCAGTAATTTCTAAGAAAATACGCGGACGGCGGACAAAAAACTTTGTATTCGTTTTTCGACTTCTACGTATCCTGAAACGTAAAACCTCAAATTTTGAGAGGGGTTTAAGTTTTTGAATTTTTTGTTCGATTACAATGGTTCATTATTGAAAATAATAAACAAAAAAGAAAACTCAAATATTAAATTTACAACAACCAAAACAAAATCAAAGCCGATGACAATGTATGCAACAAAAAGATAATGTAAATATAGATAGATAGATAGAAAAAAAACCTTTATTCTGGGACTAAGTCCCTTTAGAATAACAATAATGTACCAAATAATAGGATACTACTGGCCTAAACGTTTGAAACAATAAATAAAATTGATAAAATAAAATAAAAAGTAAAGAAAACCTTAGGTGCACAAGCTATATACAATACAGATAAAACTATGTACAGAGCGTTTAAAATTATGAACAAAACAATTAAAACTATGAACGAATCACTTGACCTATGAACAAAACTATATATACGGGTTGAACAACATAAACATACACATTGAGAAATGAAGAACGAAAAAGAGATAGAATGAGTTCATTTCATATAAAAAAACTTTACTTGAATATATATATATAAAAATAAACAGTTAATTATAATTGAATAAAAAAAATGTATATATTGAAATTCCTACGTTGATAGTAGGAAATGCATGTACTATCTCTTACCAAGTATTATGATTATATGATTGATACACAATACATATATAGTATTAATAGTTAGCTGGTATCTGACTGTTTTTGGAACAGGAATTGGAATAGGAGGTTTTTGAATGTGTACAGGGAAGGGGCATGTCGAATTTTGATCGGGAGGGAATTCCAAAAGTTGACAGAGCGGGCTATAAAGGAATTTTGGAATAAGGCAGATCTATGAGAAGGGATGTATAGGTCAGAGAGTCGAGATCTTGTAGTGAGGGAATGGATTGAGGACTTAAATTGGAGAAGGTTGTAAGCATAAGAAGGACGATGATCGGTAATGTTTTGATAAAGGAAAGTGCCTAGGAAATATTGTCTTCTTGAGGAGGGGAAGAGCCACCCTAACTCAGTGTAGTGGTGGGAGACACGGGAGCGTCTCGGGGTCCCAATTACAAATCTTACGAAGCTATTCATAAGTCTTTTGAGTCTATCACGGAGTTCCACCGAGAGGCCATCGTACACCACACAACTGTAGTCAAAGTGGGGAAAGATGAGAGAGGAAACTAGGAGTCTACGGGTATGTTGGGGTAGAAGATGGCGGAAGTGATGGAATAGTTTGAGGGTAGAAATTGCACGGCGGGATATATGAGAGATATGGTGATTCCAGGAAAGAGTTTGATCTATGAGAAAGCCTAAATTTTTAACAAAGGGATAGGAGGTGATGGGCTGGTAATATAAATATATTATATAATATATGTAATGTTTTCAATAATTTAGTCCAATGTGAGTTTAGAAGTTATAAAGTAAAACTTTGTAGGCCATGTCGGGCCCCCTTCGAAGCCTAGGGCCCGGGCTGCCCCCCCCCCCCACTGTTGGGCCTGGCAATATCTATATTGATTTAATGTTCATCAGAAATCCAGATGCATCGTTTATGCAATTCACGTTCTACTCTTCCTGGCTATAATAAGCTTACAAATTTGTAATTATTTTTTATTTGATATTTTTTTTAAAATCTTGGCGAAAAGACAATGGTTTAATTACAAATAAACCACTATTGAAAATATATTAGTTGTATTAGAAAATGAGATATTTCCAATAATTAGGGTAGTGATTTTTAATAGATTAAGCGAAATTTAATGACATTTTTTATATCAGAATATAAAATAAAAATATCTACATAAAAATGTAATATACATTCTGTATTTCTAGTTATTTTAAATAGCATTCTAAAATATTTAATTTATGAACTCCGTCGAATTTTTAAACTTAATTTACCTATTCCACGAAAAGGGTGAAAATCAATGGCCAGTATTAAACTCAGGAGGGGATTATACGACGGAGGAGGAAAATTGAAAATAACTAATTTCCAAGTATCGTTATCATTAAAATTTAATTTTATCCTGTCAAAACCTATTAAAGATCAGAGAAAACGAAATTGGTCTCCGATATCTGATTTGAAACTCGAACTACTTAGTGAAAACTGAAAGTGCTTTTCCCTTCAGCAGGATGGCTGTTATGTTCAGATACACATTCCGTAATATTATTTCCGATAGGAATAATAAAGTATTTATTGGGAAGGCATAAGAGAAATAAACGTATTTCCTGAAAATTATTTCCATTGGTAATTTTCCCGTTTTATAGCCTGTGCCCCATCAACACCGTGGTTTTCATCTCGTTGATTGAACTATTATGGTGGCGTGTCACCGTTGGAATTAATGGAAACAAGTCTCATTGAATATTAATTAAATGGAGCTTGTCGGTTACCACCACCTGCCTGCCGTTTTAATGGTACGTAGGGTGTCATCAATTAACCATTTGAGGTTAGATTTCCATAAACTGAATCTAGGAAATTTTATTTATTTATTTTAACTATTTAATTATCATCGCTTCTTTACATGCTGCTGAAAAATGAATTGTGAGTGAGATGTTCTTAAATTTTTGGATTGATGTTAAAAGTTGTTATCAACTTTACTGTTGCAAGTCTTAGAAGAGAAATTGATAAAAAGAAATTGGTTTCAGAAAAATCACCTTTCTATAAAAATGGTTTTAGTGGCCGTGTCATAATTTATTTTACATAGGCAAAGCGGGACAGACTGTAACGAAGCCTCCTTATTTCCAGAATTATTTCTCCTTTATTGTAGCTACAAATTGGCAAAAGAATAGTAATAATTATGTAATAACATAAATTGGCAGTAAGACTCTTACATAATATATATTCTTACAGAAATTAAAAACAGGTCTGAACTGTGGTTTCATCCCGTTTATTTTATGTTGATAAACAATAATACTGGTACTAGTGGAGGTACTTAGTCCAGCAAGTGGGCCTATTGTTCCTTTTTGCCAACCCCAAAGATGATACTACCAGTGGTTGTCTATTGTACCACTATTCTGTCTGAAACCTTTTTGTTCTTCTAATGGAGTTCAAAAGGTTGGGCCATTTTATGGAGGCAGCTTTTCATACTTGGTTCCTTCTCCTCCCAGAAGTCTGTATCTGAGTGACGCAAATCGGTCACATTCCGTTATGAAGTGAAGGACAGTTTTAGGTGCACTTCTGCAAAGATTACAGTCGTAAAACGTAAATAGTAATTATTATTCTTTAATTGAAATAAAATTATTTTAATAAATCTGTTGGGCAATATGTATAAGGTACATAATTGGGTTGGAAACACAGAAGGTCTTTATATGCATCATAGTTTTTCATCTATCGTAAAACACCTCAATGTTCCATATGTTTCCAATTTGTCCCAATCCAGATACTTATCCTTCCATAATCCTTCCTAACCATACGAATCCTCTTGTTTCTAACCTTGCTTCCTCTTCGATTCCTGATAACGCTCCGAGGCGTCTGAAAAGAAGATGGCCTCGTGATCTCCTCATGTAGAAATATTATTAGAGTACTACCAATGGGTAGTTTCTCAACAAGCGTGTTTCAAGTGATTCTATTTCTCTGTACAAATTTACTTGATGTATTTATACTAATACAGTTATAAATATCATAAAAAGTGGATCACATGTTAAGAAATTAATAATAATATAAATAATGAATAACGTCAATAAGATAAATAAATATCAAAATTTTTCCAGTTATAACCTAAAAAAACAATCTGTACTCCTACCATCCATGAAGAATCTTGGATTCAGTACTTTCTAAGGAAGCACTGCTTTAAGACGGTTGTGCAAGAAGGTGATCGGGCCAGAATCATGCTCAACCGTCAGGTTTTCTTCCCCCATTAATTATTTAATTAAGAGTAACCAATTTATAAAGGCTGGGTGTGCCCCAGGAGAATCTCACGACCTCAAGGATCGATCCACGCCTGATGAAACAGAATAAGTAATTACCTGATATTAGTCAGTGGAATTCAGTGCCTTATACACTAAGTTACCCCGCTTACCTATTATATGTAAATAATATTATTTTTTATTATTTAAAGAAAAAAAATTATTTAAATTTTTTCTACTTTGACGGGAAAAAAAATGAAACCTCATTCAAAATTCTATACTTTGTTATTATCAATTTCTCGATAAAGTTAAATTTAATATTTATAATTAAAGTTTTTTCTCGCCGGCTACCGGAGCCTATTGGCTTTTTAATCAAGCCTTTGATAGGCTTTGGAGGAGTTGAAATTAAATTCCAAGGCTGATAATCCTTGGACAATTTGCGACTTGAGAAACCGGAGCCGATCAAGTTGTGATGATGAAGCAATCCGTTACAAAGGTCACCAGCTCGGGAGAAGGAAAGGAGAAGAAATTATCTCTTATACAACGCTATCTTATTTCGCTATTAATCTATTTCAGCTTTCAAGAAAATAATTCTATGAGAGATCATATGTCCTTTGCATTAGGAGTTACTTTGATTGTGTAGGTACGACGTGTTTGTGGGACCAAGCATTAACAGGGAAGTGGTGTTATTTATAATCCTTCTCTGTTCTTTTAAAATATTAATGAGTAATGAAATCAACAATTTAATAATATAAATAAGAAAAAAACTCTTCAACACACAGAAATTGAATGTTGGGTTATGATTGGAAAAATTCCAACCACGAAGCCAATGTTTCGCCAATTTAAGTATCATCAGGACTACCGTGTCCAACCAGTGGAGTATGTGATTGATTATCATGAAATGGCGATGATGAATGCATTGGCAAAAAGTGTATGGTTTTCCTATTCTTTATCAGCATATTGGAAAAAATAAGGCTGTGGTTGGAATTTTTGCAATTATAAAAAAACGTGTACCACTACATTCCATGAAGGGTCTTGGGTTCAGTACTTCGTTAGAAACTATTGTTTCGAAGCTAACAGTTGTGTAGGGAGGTGATCGAGCTAGGATCACGCTCAACCACCAGGATTTCCCCCCATAATTAATTATTTAATTTAGAGTACGCGCTCTACAGAGGCTGGGTGCGTGTGCCCAGCTCACTGCGTTACAATTATACCCTAACAATATTTATGATCTTAGTTACTTATCCTCATAAACAGATGCCAGTGATTCCAGAGATTTTTATTAAATATCTCTTTAAGAAAAAAATGAGATCTATTGATAAAACTCAATATTGTGAAAAAGTAGGAGAGCCGGATCCAGTAGTGTTTTTTAAGTCTCTTTAAAACTCCAGAACATTCCCAACATTCTCTAATAGTTAATTTATTAAATGATTCCTTACAAGTGGACTAATTTCTGAATATAACTCAAAGAGAGAATTTAAAGTTTTCAGTCGCAATATTTATTAGGAAAAATAAATATCATTATTCAATGGGCACTCAGCCATTGTGGTATTGCTGTAAACAGTGCATTTAATATTCTAGCGAAAGAATATTCTCTATTACCCCAACCAAGTCCATTTGTACCTTACACATCGGCTCAAATTATGACGAAAACAGTATTTGAAGCCGAGGCACAGGAAAAGTTGAACTTAGCCTGCGATAAAAAAAAATTAAATTTCTTATGAACAATAAACTCACATACTACCTACTACCTAGAAAACACGCAGCGGCTTGTTCACTTGACGTCAGAACCGTTACAGACCACGACTATTTGAAAAAAATAAAGATGCAGAGTGGAAAACGTGCCCACTCCGCAACGGTGGTAAGATGGACGGTGACCACTTCGACACGTGTCTTGTCTTGGAAGACTTAAATAGGAAATGTACCACTGACAATGCTTATAGAAGGAGATCTAAACTTAACTCAACAGTTCCAAGTATTGAGGCTAAAAGGACTTTAATAATCAATAAAATAAAAAATATTTTAACCAGGTAAAGTTTGCGTTTGTAGAAACTAGAATCTTTCAGATTATAAGAAACTATATCTATTTTTTGTAATGTTTAAAACAAACCACCTTCGACGCAGTTCCTATCCACTAGTTTATTTTAATTCGATAGTACAGTCATAGTTGTTAGGACACTGATCTTCCAATGCTCAAAATCTCAGGTTCGAATCCCGGCTCACGGCAGAAAAATATTTATTCTATTTCATAGCCTGGGGTAAGGAGACCCTCCTGGGCCCACCAAGCCTCTATAATGCGAGTACTCAATTATTAATTAAGGGAAAAACCTAGCTGTTGAGCGTGATCACAGTCAAATCACCTCCTTGCACAACCGTTGACTAAGAAACAGTACTTTCCCTAAATAGTACTGAACCCAAGATTGGTTGTAGTGGTACAGGTTTAGGTCATTGGTGGTTTAATTTGTTAATAAAAATAAATATTATTAAATGCTGTAATTATTATAGATGTATTCGTGTATCATTGAAATATTCAACTTTTACAAACTGTAGTACTTAAAAACAGACGGAATCAGATTGAATGGTTCCCTAAAATGCCCCTTTTCTTTGAACCTAACACGTTTCCTGTGTAATCACCACGTCAATTTATAATATTAGAGTCATGAACTATACTTAGTAATGGTGATTCACTTTTCTTAGTGCCCTGATCATTTGGTTGCCGCTAAACCGTTTATTACTTTCCAGCTTCCAACACCCTACCCATTCTTTTCCATGGTTGTTTCTAAGCCAATCGTTTATTGTAAACGTATAATAAAAGCGAGTAAGTAATATGATGCCAGTAGATAGTAATAAGTCTGTTACACCACAACTTAGCAATCATTATTGTGTTATATTAATAATAATAAAGCTTAGAACTCGACTGTTGGTGAATTCGTCAAACTGGTTACCATTTTTACCTCATTTCTAGCGATTGTATATATTAATGTACTGCTTTAGAATGAGTGCTTCGGTTCAGTTTACTATAAATAATTCCTTTAACTTAGTTTATTCAACTTATGTATTTTTTATTAAGTAATTTGTAATGCTAGTTAGGCTCATATTGGAGTAGACGACTAAGTTCTGTCCGACTAAGTGACCGGCAGAATTGCAAAATAGCAACTGGTTCATTTCTAAGTCTAGTAAGTTAACAGTCAAGGTTAACTGCTACTTGAACTTATAAATGTACTCCATGGTTCAACTCTTTGCTACTGTTATTTTTAAAGCTGTTATTCTCGAATTTAAATAGCGGCTGTAAACTGCTAAAAGAAGATAATAGGTTTTTTTTTTAAATATTGCCAATTACCCAATTATTACTAATTACGAATTTCGAGTCTGGACTTTAATAATCAATAAAATAAAAAGTAATTTAACCAGAAAAAGTTTGCGTTTTAGAAACGAGAACAATCTATAAGATTATAAGAAAATATATCTATTGTTTGTAATGTTTAAAACATACCACATTCACTTTTCGACACAGTTTCTATCTACCAGTTTATTTAACAATAATTCCATACTGTTTCTCCTATCAGACATAGTACGTTATTTTGACTTCTTCTGATATGGAAGACTAGCGTGTAACTTATATAACTTATAGCATGTAACTTATAACTTATGCTTAAAAGACCAGATCTTAGCGGTATGGTCAGTATAAAAACTACTGAATAGAAAATCACAGCAAACTACATATCTAAAAAACAATCTGATACCCACCTAGACCTGGGGGATAGCCAAATCTTTTAATATTAAAATCACCTAATCATTCCAGTCCAAACTCGTTTGAACTACATCCGTTGAGTAATTTTCTAAGTTTCATCTGAATCTTCACTCACCGTCTAAAAGCTTCTCATACAATCCCTACCTTGCTCCATCCATTCCAAGTGAACTCTCCCAAGATTAAAATGGCACTGGCCACGAGAAGTTTTTTAAATATGTAAGTATGTATTGGAATTTTGGCCACGGCCACATAATGTGTGTCTGTGCCTCCACTTCCTAGTATTTTAATACGGTATTGAGAAGGCTCTGCTTTTACCTCCACGGGGAATGGAGGTAAAAGCAGGGGATGGGAGGAGTAATCTAATTTGGAGTTTCACCAGATGATTGTATATAGTGTTTTATTTTATTTAACTATTTTATTTATTTTTATTACTTATAAAATATTATACTAGAGAGGGCGCCTATGATTTATTTATTTTCCGACTTCTCTACTCTATATATATATAACGAGCAGACCGACAACCTTTGAATATCGAGTTTCATTTTATAACATTTTCTCAAATTCTAACTACATCCCGTAATTTCATCAAGTCAAACTGAAGCATATCCAGAGGTTTCATAATATATCGAAATGTGTTTTCATCGTGAAAGCACAAATAGAGGTGATGATCATGTGCTAAAATATAATCAAGTTCCTATCTTGGGAGAAGTCACAATTATCTTATAAAATATCTTTTGAATTTGTTCTCGAAGCACCGGCATAACTTACCACAGCCTAAGGTCTAATATATTTTGATTGAATATTTAATAGTTGACCGTTGCATTATAAAGGAAGGAGATGATCCGGGGTGGCTGTCATAAATAGGCTAAATAGTGGTAAAACTATTTTATTAAAAGCCAACGTTTCGACCCACCTTTGCAGGTCTTCTTCAGGGTTAGAACGGACAAGATTCAAAAAGATAGAGAATTCTGGAATTTACATAATATTTATACAAAAAAATCATAAACAATGTGAATAAGCTCAGCTTACTCTGTTCATATTTTAATGTACTTACTGTTTATAATTTTAATGAGCTTATTCACATTGTTTATAATTTTTTGTCTAAATATTACGTAACTTTATTTATGACCGCTAACCCGGACCATCTCCTTCCTTTAATATATTTTTAATTTTTATAAGGAAACACTTTAGTAATCCTTGAAATTATGTCAAGCAGAATTCAGAAAATAATTGCATTATTTAAAAAATAATTTGTTATCGTTAAAATATAAACCAGAAAACATTTTTGTTAATCTGTTATCAGCCTAACTCTGAGTATAATATCAATATGTAAATATTGATCTCATGATTGATTATATTATATATTTTTTAATTAATAGTTATTAGCTTATTTTGTTTCCGATTATCATACGCAATATTGTTTTTTGAGATTTCATCAATATAAGCGATGAATGCCACATTACATCATTCTAGCTATTGATGAAATTTTGTGAAGCAGCTGATAACAATTACTAAAAAATAAAATAACTAGTACGGTGCTAGCATCACACAACTTTCACTTATTCTTCCCCTCAATTATGAGCAATAATAGAAGAAAATAAATATTTCTTAAGTAAGTAAATAAAAGTAAAAACTGAAAATGATGATAAACACAGATACACAATTTTTTTTTTATTAAAGAAATTTACAACTGTATTAAATAATAAATACAAAAGTAAATATGAACAAGTAACATGCATGTACAACATGAAGAGAAAGTACCCATTGGTAGCACTCAAATTATATTTCTATATTAGAAGGTCCCCAGGCCATCTTCTTTTTCAGACGCCTCGGAGGGTTATCAGGAATAAAAGAGGAAGCAAGGTTGGAAACAAGAGGGTTCGGATGGTTCAGAAGTTTATTATTAAAGAATAGGTATCTGGATTGAGCTAAATCGGAAACATATGGTACATTAAGGTCATTATGGATGATTTTATTTGTGACAAAGTAGGGAGCATTAAGGATTTTACGAAAGATTTTGGATTGTAGGGATTGGATACGAAAGGAATTTGATGGTTTAGTAGAGCCCCAAAGCTCGATCCCGTAAGTCCAAATAGGCCTTATTATATTAATATATATGAGCATTTTGTAAATAGTTGGCAGTTTAGAGCGTTTGTCTAGTAAGTGCTGGAGTAGTCGGAAACGTATTAGTCGTTTCAGTCTGGTATGGGGGTTCCAAGTGAGTCGTTTGTCAAGGTGGAGTCCTAGGTATCGGATTTGTTCAACAGGGATAAGTGGGGTATTGTTAAAGGATACTGTAGGACAGGAAGTCATAGGTTTACGACGAAGAGTAAAGGTAATTTGATGGGATTTATTGGAGTTTATTTTAATCCTCCAGTTTCGACACCATTCTTCAAGATTTGTGATGTGTGATTGGAGAGTTTGGGATGCAATTGATGGATCGTTGTTAACTGATAGGATACGCGTGCCATCGGCATAGGTGGTGATGACACTGTTGGGATGGGTTGGGATATCAGCTGTATAAACTGTATGAAGGATAGGACCTAGGTTACTACCTTGAGGAACACCATCAAACTGAGAAAAAGGAGAGGAAAAAGCATTGTTATGCTTTACTTTTCGGTAAAGTAGGAACGGATAATAAGGAAGTATGTAGGTGGTAGGAATTTTCGGTGTTTGTACATCAGTCCCGGATGCCAGACTCTATCAAACGCATGTTCAACGTCGATAAAGACTCCCGTGCAGTACATCAGATACACAAATAAACGTATATAAATCATGGATCCCATGACTCGTATGACAAATAATATCTGAAGAGAAAAGTTGCAAAAGAGTTGGTTAAGGAAACTTCTATTTTTTTTCAAAAAATAGTATGTAGATTTAAAATTAACATAAAATTAAGTGAACTATATCGCTTTTGGTTAATACTTCCCCGGCATATTTCCAAAAAAAAACTTCAATATCACTTTAATTTTTGAATACCATCGAGTCATATTATTTCCTTTCCTCTTTCTCAAACTCTTGTATCGGAATTTGAAGTGAAGTGTTTATTTGAGCAGTGCGTGTGATTACGCGATTTGATTGTAGCAATTATGAATTTCAGAAATATTTCCCGGATTTGTTTGATGACAAGTGAAGCGATGTTGTATTTTTTCATCGAACGCTTTGTTACAAGATTCATAAACTGCTGAAGGTCAGGCTAATAAAGTAAAAGTTACAATCCGGACTTGGGAAGTAAATAGACCATTTAAATGCTAACTACAAACTGGGAAATTTTATGTCATCTATATTGTTAAAAAACAAGATAAAAAAACAAAACATGATGACATTGAATAAATGTCTTGTATAACGCGACTTTTATTTCGAATAAAAGCATTCTGCAATTATAAAACAATATTTAAGTTATAAATATCCTTTTATTTTCAAAAGAATATTTTCTATCCTTTTACTAAAATTCTGTTATGTATGATCAATAAATGAGTAGCTCCTGTACAGGTATGATAGGACGTTTTTTCTCCCTCTTCGCGATGCATCACCGACCTGAAATGCTTCCAATTCAATAGGCTTTTATTCCTGTAACACTGCTGCCATAGTTATATATTTTTAATTGAAAAATATTCTGTTTTTTGATAAAACCATTGGGGAATTCAGAATAAGCTAAATTTATTAATTTTTTTGTTAAAAAAAAAAAAAACATCCTCTATGCTCTCTACATTGTCACAAATAAAATCATCCACAACGACCTTAATGTACCATATGTTTCCGATTTAGCTCAATCCAGACACTTATCCTTCCATAATAAACTTCTGAACCATCCAGACCCTCTTGTTTTCAACCTTACTTCCTCTTCTATTCCTGATAACCCTCCGAGGAGTCTGAAAAGAAGATGGCCTCGGGACCTTCTAATATAGAAATATAATTGGAGTGCTACCAATGGGTAGTTTCTTGTGTTTTCAAATATCAGACTTAAAATCTTGATTTGATATTATTAACTAATGTTTCCTAGTAAAATTTCCGAATTTTAAGGTTTTATCTTTTTGAATTTAATTAAATATTTAATTAGCTTAAAAATATATATAAAATTTTGGCTAAAACAGGACCTGAACTAAGTGAGAGAACAAAGGAAGAATTTAGTGGATGGCGAATTTCAAAGTAAATTTTATTTTTAGGTTAATTAGAAAATATTTGTTTCTGATTTTTTCGACGTTAATTCACTCAATAAATTGAGGTAGTGTTATATGATGATTATATTTATTTCGAAATATATTACTCATAAACTGTGATAAAATACTGGCTTTTAAATGGAAATGGGGTACAGAAGCACCTAAATGGGCAAATTCACGGTGCATTTTTACGGGGTTTTAAATTTTTGAGGAAATTCAAACCAGAGGACAAAGGCAAACATAGAACAGACCTCAGCAAATGTAATTATTTATGATCTAAGATTTTTTTAATTCTATTCTCGCTTCCACTGTGTTTAAGAAGAGGATAGCAATAAAAAACATGATGGGATGGGAACCCCTGTTGGGACAAACTTAATCTTGACTCCTTTGAAAAAAAAAGCGATTCTTGTCTTGAACAGAATAGATCATTTTAAGTGAAATATTGCTAAGAAGATTGGATTCAATGCGAAAAAAAAAATTCTGTAGGATATTTTATTTTAAATATATTATCCGAAATCGGAAAGAATCTCTTTTCCTTTAAATAAACAAACAGGAAAAATCCTTCCAATTCGAGTCGTATTCATGAGTTATGCTAAAATCACTGAAATATTATAATCTGAAGCTTAATGGGAAATGTAATGCATTTTCTTTAGTCTCAGAATAGTATATTATTGGAATAGGTTACTTTAAATTCTAGACTAAATTAACACTTGACAAAAAAAAAAAAAAAAATAATTTTAAGGTAACCATCTGTCCAAATATAAAAAAATGTATGGATCACAATAATAACAACGCTTACACACTGAAAAATAAAATCATTAAAAACTTTGAAGCTCAATATTTTTTTTTTACGAATGACAGCTTCTCTATTATTTATGTAATTTTATTTCATATCTTATACCCAGAGAAGCTTTAGGTAACCCTTACTTTTCTATTTAAAAAACATAAAATATTAGAACTTTGTCCGTTCTTCATCTCATATAATCTTTTTTCAGAGAACAAGACACCTCGGTGTCCAACATAATCTTACTGAATACTTAGCTTTTAGTGCTGAGTAAGATGGTGTTGAGGGAAAATATGAAAATGATAACTAATACTTCTCTGGGTATAAGATATGAAATAAAATAATATAAATTATAGAGAGACTGCCAGGAGTAAAAAAAATCCTGATCAACAACGAATATAAACCATTCTAATATTACCTAATATCAATACAAACATTCAAAACCTGTGTACCTTCAAATTTGATTACACATTGGTATTTTCATTTTAAAAAGTTTACTAGTAGAAAAAATATTTTTATTTTATGCAGAAGTTACTAAAGCGTTTATGTGCTTTAAAGCTATTTTCTTTTTGGTATAATGTGGCTGAAAACTGACTAAATAGTTTATTAAAAAAGTAGGTTAGAGATAAAAAAAATTCATAAAGTAATGTAAAATTGCTTTTGCTATTTATATATCTCAATATGAATAACAAAATGAACTGTAGTATTTTTCAAAACTGTTATTTGAAATTAACCGTTTCTTTTAATTTTCTTTGTTGTAATTAACTAGATTTAAATAATATGAATATAATAAAAAAATACAGAATGATTGGTGATCTTGGCGAAGTAATAACAAACCATACGGCTTCGGAGAGAAAAAATAAAGAAAATTTTCCTTCCTTTTCAAACGGCGAAGAGAAGAAAACCCTTTCAAGGAAAGGGCTCATCATCGATTGAGTAAACAAATAAAGAAAAATAAATAAGAAAACTTGGGCAACCATCTAAGTTTCCTTATTTCCTCTTCAGATAACAAAATTGAAATTGAAAAAAAAAAAAAAGAAAAGCTATATAATCGTATTGCAAATTATGAGATAAAGACCATTTATCCGCTTTTGAGTAGACAGATACAGCGAAATAAAAGGAAAGATAATTAGAGAAAATGAACTTAAGATAGTAAATGAGGATTGCCTTTGTTGCAATAAAGCGTTTTAAGTCAATTAAGTGTTTAAGCACTTTAAATGATTAATCCATTAATTTTGATCTTGTATTTTGCACAATTATATTCAATTCATAACTGTAATATTCACCTGCGATTCGAATAGCATGTCCTGACATATGAGAAAATTTAATATCATGATTAATTTAATAATGTCATAGTGATAAAAATGTATTCAAATAAATAATAAACTGGTAAAATGTGATATATATATATATATATATATATATATATATATATATATATATATATATATATATATATATATATACGCAAAATAACGTTATTCATTGCCATAAAGAACACTTAATATACACCTTAAAGATATTTTAATTTGTTTTATCTTATTGAACATTATTGCAAGTCTTTATTGGAGTATACAAGCTTAAATGTATTTATTCAAATGTTTTTCCATTGATTATAAATATAATAATGTAACAAGAAATGGGGCAATGTTTTTTTTTATTTTATACAATGTAATCAGTTAATATGTACACTATATTTGTTACATTTCAACATTATACACCTACCTCAATAATAAAGTATACTATCATAGTGAATTACGACTATTTTCTGGAGAATATTTATTTAATGGAAACCATTCAATACAATTTGGAAATGAGAAAAAAAATTGAATGTAGATAATTAATTCTGATAAAGACGAAATAATTCGTTAATTAGTAACTGAACGATAAATATTAAAATTTAAAATAAATAAATAAAATCTAAAACAAAAGGCAAATGATAAAGACAAAAAAGTGTCGTTTCTGCACTATTAGGGAAAACTTTCATAATTTTTTTAGAGAAAATATATGAATTAGGTGTTGATATTTGTTAATGTTCATAAATAAATAAATAAATTTCAGATATATTTTTTGATTCATGATTTTTTTAGGGAACATTTAGTGATTATAAAGGGAAAAAAACAAGTTATTTGCTGATTTAAATGACTGAAATGTTACTTAATGACTCGCAATAAATCTGCCGATATGATTTCGATAACCGCTGTATCTAAAGGACCCTTTAGCAACGATGAAATAAACGATATACAATATATTTTTAATTTATAAAAATTCTCTGATTACATTTGTTATAATGAGGTACTAAAACTCATGAATTTGCTTTCAACTTGAATCTTAAAATAATTTAAACACAAAATCGACAATACGAGGTGGCCTTCAAAAATGTTAGCCATTTGGCGTGACCTTTATTCCCAACATGTCAATATAACGAGGTTATGTAGGTCAAACGGCCCAATATTATTGTCGGTCACATTTTTTCTCGATTTTGTGATCAAATTATTGCACTACTTTAGTGGAAAGCAAATGGGTATTCATGAGTTTTAGTGTCTCATGAAAATAAATGTAATCAGAGATTTTTTATAAATTAAAAAGTTAGTTCACCCATTTGTTCATTAGTTTAAAGTTCCTCATTAAATTAATTAACTTAATGAGAAAACGATCCAATTCTAAAAATTTTTGTAGATTAAAAAGTTATAGGTTACTATAACACAAAGCTATCCACGAAGTTATGGACAGATGTTTATAATTTGATAAAAAGTGGTCTGGACCCCGGGCTATAATTGTTTAATCTTCTCTTGTTTGACCTTTTTCTCGATTTTACGATCAAACTATCTTACAACTCATGTTGAATAGAAATGGGCGTTGATGAGGTTTTATTACATCATTAAATAGACATAGTTTCCCCATCTCCAGATTGAGAACACTCCATTTTCGAGAATATTTCGAGAAAAAAAAGTTGTTGGTTATGATAAGGTGAAGCCATTGAAGAAGTTTTAGATGGGTGTTAATAATTTGATAAAAAGGTTCTGTAACTTAGACTATTTGGTTCATATAATCTATGGACGGCAGGATTATTGGTAAATACGTCACGAGATGAACGAAGGTCAACAACATTTTTACAATGTGTCCAGTGTTCCCGTTTATCCAACTCGGCGTCGATTTAGCAGCAATAAATAATTATACGACCGAAGGGGCCCTAAAACTGGATGGCGGTGGTTCAAAGGGTTGGCATCCCTATAAATCTCCAACCCCCGAACCAGGTTGGATATCCCAGTTGGCTGAATTTATATTATATCATGGCCGTCTTTGTGTAGCTCAGGGGCGCAACCCGAGGTATTTAGTCTGGTATTCATAATACTCTGTCGGCCGTCCACCTCCATTTGAATTTCCAATAATCCTACCGGGGTCTAAAATAATTTTAAACACTCCCGCAACTTATTATACATTTTTTTTTAATAGAATAGAAAATTAAACTTTATTCTGCGAATAAGTCCCCTTAGAATAACAATAATGAACAAATACAAGAGAAAATACATATGTGGCCAAAAACTAACTTAGTAAAGATTCTACCAATATATACCGATACAGTAATTTAAGTAATAGTATGTAAACCACTCCAAAAAAATAAAATAATAAATAAATGAAAATAAAATCGATTTTTGTGATAAAACCTAAAAGATAGTCTAACAAATAAAATCTAACACCAATGTTAATGTGTAACACCAAATAATTTTTAAAAAATGTGACAAATATTTAATTTTTGACAAATGGTGCCACATAAAAAAAAATAAAAATATTACTCTGATGATGGGAAAATTGTCCCGAAACGTAAGAAACAACAAGCATAAATAAAAAAAATATGAAGAAAGTTGGAAGTTTTATTGCCTAAAATATGAAAAATTGATAAAATCTAACTCAATACAAAATGTAATAATTTATACAGTGATTTAAATAATAACATGCAAACATTAAAAAAAAAATAAAAATAAAAAATTATAATAATAATAAATAAAAATACAATATTCTCAGGAATACTTATAGTTGTATTGCAAAAAACGTAATAATAACAAAAATAAAATAAAATAATAAAGTAAGAATAGAAAAGCATTGATTTAGATTTTTTTTTGTTATTTAATGAAATTTACAACTGTATAAGCAATACAACTAGTAAAAATGTACACATTAGAAATAATGACATGCCATACTGGCCAGTGGCACTCCGTATTTAATTCTAGGTCAGAAGATCACGAGGCCATCTTATTTTCAGACGCCTAGGGGGATTATCAGGAATCTAAGAAGAAGCAAGGCTGGAAACAAGTGGATTCGGATGGGACTGGAGTTTATCATGAAAGGATAGGTATCTGGCTCGGGATAAATCAGCAGCATATGGAACATTAAGGTCTTTATGAATGGTTTTATTTGTGACACAATATGGGACATTAAGGATTTTACGAAGGATTTTGGATTGTATGGATTGGATACGATAGCAATTCGATGGTTTGGTAGAGCCCCAAAGCTCATCTCCGTATGTCCATATAGGTCTTATTATGGTTAAGTAGATGAGTCTTTAGTAATTAATTGAAAGTTTAGAGCGTTTGTCTAGTAACTGTTGGAGTAGTCGGAGATTTAGATGTTAAACTATAAACATTGGGCTAAATTAATAAAAACTAACACTAAAAATTCTAACAATAGATATAGTAATTTAAATAAAAATATGTTAACAGTTAAACAAAAATTCTTCTCAAGCATGATTATAGTTGAAATGGAAAAATAAAATAAAAAATAAAATACATATATATAACCAGAAAGACAAAAGCAAAACCTGAAGTGAAGAGAAAAGCATGGTAAAAATAATAATCAGACTAGGTGAAAAAAGTAATAATTGATTTTTTATGCTAAGTTAAACAGTATGAACCCCCATTTACTTCTCATAAATTCAATTCATAAAATTAAATTTTATGATTGTGAATCGTCTGATTAGGACGTAAGGAGGTATTGGAGAAGAAGGTATTTGAAAGATGACAGGGAAGAGGCATGACGGATGTTATGTGATAAGGAATTCCAGAAAGTAATGGAGTATTCTAAGAAGGTAAGTTCACAGGTTTTCGTCCTATGAGAGGGGATATAGAGATCAGAAACATGGGATCTTGTTTTAGTGAGCGGACTGAGGGTTTAGGATAAAGGAGACAGTAGATATAGGAAGAGTATAGTCCGTGGTACAGACCCTTTTTTATCAAATTATTAACATCCGCCTGAAACTTCGTAAATAACTTCATCTCATCGTAACCTACAAATATTTTATTTGCTAAAAATCTGGAGGGCGGCAAACTTTGTCTATTTAATTAGGTACAAAAAACTCGTGAATACCTTTGCACCTTTGCTTTGCACCTGAATCGCAAGATAATTTGATCACAAAATCGATAAAAAAAGGTGGCCTAAAAAAATATTGGACCGTTTGTCCTCTATAACCTCGTTATTTTTACAATTTGGGGGTGTAGATCACGCCAAACGGCTGAATATTTTTGAAGGACACCTTTGTTTTATTGATTTTGTGCTTATATTATCTTACGTTTCAGATGGAAAGCAAATGGGTATTTAGGAGTTTTTAGTACTCCGGTGGGAGGACTCACCTTTTGGGTACCTATCTACCCTTCTCCTCCAGCAAAAATTTGGTTAGTTGGGCTTATGTAGGTTATAATAATCGATTATGAGTATTATTAATAAATGATTTATTAAAAATTATTTCATAATATACGTCCAAATCCCTTCCTGTCCGTCGAGGTGGGTCGACATTGATTGAAACGTTGGTTATTAGAAAAAATAAATAAAAAAATTACTGTTTTATTTCTAAACAGACAACTCTATGATCGGTTTGGATGCCGGCCAAAGTGTTCGAGAGTATTGACCACCCAAGATCATTGGTCTTATATCGGAATGAAAGCGATGGGATAAAAGGGGAAAATGAAGCCCATTTGAAAATGAACCTGGAGAGGGGTTCAATGATGGACAGAAGAAAACGAGAAGAGCCTTGAAAAGAGACTGAAGAAGAGCAGCTGGCGGAAAAGGAGGATGAGAATATCTTTTTGTTCGATAGTTATGTTACCTAACGAAGAAAACCTAATTTTAAAAAATAACCTATTGATCACTTATCGCTTCGTCTTCAATATTCATACCGTCGGGTAACTCCTCTGATATAGTAAGCGACAATTTTAAAATTTGGAGTAGACAAATATTTAAGTTTTGAACGTTTCTTTTTTTCTGCCTCTCGGCGTAGTGGAGCCTATATTCACCAAAAACTTATCCACATAACTCCTTTGCGGATAATTAATCCAGCACAAGAGGCACCTTACCTAGGGACAACAGGATGTTTATCAGGTATCGGGTTCCCTAGATAAATTGCTTCACCATTGTATAGTTAATGCATGTTATCTGGTAGCACTGCTGAGGGGTTGTAAGGAAAGCAGGTTGGCTTGGGTGAGGTCACCCAGAGAGTAGCAATTCTTTGTTTGTTGTTATTGTGTTGTTCCTGTAGAGGAATAAAAGTTTTTTGTGTATTTGTGGTGTAAACGTTTATCAACAAAACCTCATTTGTTTCCTGAAGTGATTTCCTAATATTATAACCATGACTAGGAGTTCTACCTGCCCCTTCACAGTAGGTCATCCTCATTGAGCCTGAGAGTACTGTTTCCGTTGACCTGTTTAAACATGGCTCTTCCAACATCACGAGCAGATGTGTCATGCAAATCGGTACATCTCTCCGCCACCCCCCTCCCGTAAAAGATGTTCTCTATACAGCTCTACGTGGGCCCCTTCTCTAGTCAGCTCACCGAACCCAACCCTCCCTGGGGATTGGTCACCACCACCTCAGACTACCCGAGTTGCTTAACAGGTTCTACCAACGGGTAGATGCGAGTGGATTTGGGAAGTCTTTATATATTGGTTTGTTTGTATCTGTATTTTATATTTACTTAAAATATTTGTGCAGACCTAGATATGATATTTTCCTGGAGTTGTCAACCCTTTTATAAAGTATTTCTGTTCAATCTCGAGGTTTTACTATCAGCTAAATATCAGGAGCAATATATTTGTTCCAAAACTTGTACTCTGACAGTTTTCTTACTGAAAATTCGTGTAGGAAATGACCTTATGCTATTTACAACATTTATGAAATTAACCATACATAACAATACAAGGTCGCATTTCAAGCGTAACGAAATATAAAAATCGTACAATAAAAAAAAGTTTGATCTCTCAAACTCAAACTAAAACATAAGTTGCCAATTTATACTAAGGCAGTAAAACAAGAACAGTTAAATCATACGGTTTATAATAAAATAAAAGGATAGATAGTTGGTATCTAATATTTAGTATTAAATTTCCTTGTGGATTATAGCCATCAGATTGTTTTGTAATATTTGCAAATTACTCTCGAAGAGGTAGATCCAATTAAATTTATGATTCGAAATCATATCGAAATAAATTTGGTTATCTCAAATGAAACGATAACATTCCACACTGTGTTTTCTTACTTTATCTTCTACCAGGTTGTTGAGTTGCAACAGTCGACAGCTCATCCGTTCCAAATTGAATGAAACGCGAAGATAAAATACTATCAATCTGATAAAAAATAAATGTTAAAATTTTTAAATTTAGACATCTCAAGAGTACAGCCACTTGAGGTTCGATTATCGAGCGCCGAGATTCCACAAGGTATTAGAAATATAAGTACATTATGTTGGAGTGAAACCTTTAAACCTGTCAATCGACGTTGCCACCTAAATTAATTTTCATCCTCCTTCAAATCTTTGATCAAATTACGTCTACCTTTTCCGCCCCCGGAAGGACCTCGAAAAATTCTGTCAGATCCATTTTAGTTGGTGAGATTCTTAGGACAGCACAACTTTATGAAATTTCAGGCTAATAAGGAGTCTCATCAATCAATGCACACCATTGTTAAAAATAAACTCTGGTATTTTTTTCCCATTTAGTTATCAAAAGTAACTTTTTAAAACATCATGCATCACGATCATTTTTTTTTCTTTACATGATCATATAACTCCTTTTTTTTCATGAGATTTGTGATTTTTTTTCTTTGAATTGTGTCATGTTTATTGACTGAAACAGATTTGGTTCCATGACTGCAGTCAAATTAAATTTATGGTCATATCACCAACCATCTACCTACCGTTAATTCGATTCTCATGAAATTTTCAGAGATTGGATAGGTTGATACCTAAATAATCCCATCTCATTTTCATGAAATTTTATTTAATGCTTTCGCTTGCGCATGCGCAATAAAGAATAGTGAAATAAGTAAGCTATATCAATCTAATCGAACTCCATCCACAGCTTCTTTTCACATGTACACATTTTCTTTTATACTCTTACATCTCAATAATCGTAAGTTTTTTTACCATTTGTTACGAAGTTGAAGGGAAGTTAAGGACTGGTGAAAGAATGACCAAGGAGGTATCAGTTTTATCAAAGTCTATCCAATACATTCAAAAAATACATTCTACCCATAGATACCTGATGGCCCGTGATTCTTCGCCAACACGCCAAACTTGTGGGACTCCTCTGACAATGAAACACATTTTAACAGAATGTAGAGCTTACGAAACATTTTGACTCTCTTGTTACTTGACAAACGATCTACACTCCATTGTACAGTATAATACGAACGAGGTGGATAAACTATTTTCTTTTTTTAAATGTTCTAAACTTGAAAATACAATCTAGTTCTCGAAGAAAATAAGGCAATAATGACCCTAGTGGTTGAAGCCTTAATATATATATATATATATATATATATATATATATATATATATATATATATATATATATATATATATTAAAAAAAAAAAAACTTTCACTTATGGCTGGGCAAAGTATTTTACTTGATACCCCTACGTTTTGAAAACTTGCTCGATTTGGTCCAAAGTTGGAGGTAATTTGAAGAATATTGTACGGATGGTTTATTATAAGTTTTATCAAATCCCATTGAACAACAAGAGGATATAATGGCTTTGGAATGTGATAACTTGCGATGATATGGGAAGGGTGGTTTTAAACGTTTTTATATAAGTTTTCAAAAGGCATGTTTCTGTAGCCGAATCCATGTGACGGGTATAATAAACCTTCAGCTATTGATTTGGTTTGATGAGATTTTCAGGGGTTGTGCGTGTTTGTTACTTAGACGGCCCAATATCAATTTTATCAAATTCCACCCAATTCTTTGGCCTAGACATGCGTTTTTCTTACAAGATTAACCGAAAAATACTTTAATATAGATTTATTCTCAAATGACAATCATAGGTCTTGAAATATAGGTAGTTATGTAACGAAATGAATGAAGATGGAGTTATTCTAACTCTACTTGGTAAACTTTTTTTTTTAGATTTTACAATTTCTCATTTTTTTTTTTTAAATTATGATAATGTTTTTACTAATAATTTTAATGTATAAGGATCTATGATAAATTAAGTATATTTTACTATGCATAATCTTCTTCCCTCACGTTTGATTAAGTGAAGTATAACTTTTACCGATTTAAATATTAATCGAAGCGAGGATGTATGCACAAGGTAATGGCTGAAGAGGATGATATTTGTCGCGCTTGTTTAGGACGCCCATGGGTGTCGTTTGGTTTCATGTCTGATAAATCTTGGTAGAAACAACGGTTCTAGTTTATAACTGCAATTCACAACAAGTTTGGCCAGATATTTTAAAAATGGTTTATCTCTCACTCTTCTTCTTTCATATTGGAATTGCATTATTCTATAGCTAGTCCTTAAAATTATGGAATTGATAACTATTAGAAAATATCTTTCATTTTTTAAAATTTAGTTCTATATGAATTTTATTTATATATTTAATATTAGTATATAAAAATTCATTATTTTTCCACTAAACCAACTCCAGACTGCATTGTAAAGCTATTGCATATACTTAATAGTTGAGGTTCCTCAAAATACAAAAATAACATTTTTTTTCATAGATACAAATTCGTTAATACTAGTTGGCCCGTACGAAAAATTAGCTGAAAATTTTGTTTAGTGAAGAATTAGTAAAACAATATGGACATAAATAGATCTTATGTATTATGTAAGGAAGGAATTAATAGTTTTTCCTTGGTCGATTGTAATATTCCATTTAACATAAAAGACCAAATTTTTTGTACAAATTGCTTTGTTAGAACCTATTTTTAAACGCTGACTGGAAAGATAATGAAAGTAATAAAGACAAAATAATGCCCCGATCATGGAATTTTCTAAATTATTAAAAAAATATAAAATGTAAGAACAAACAAATGCCTTTAAGAAATTATAAAATTAACATATCAGCCAGGAAAAAAAGTGTAGTAGACTATTCTACTCCTAAATGCAATATCATTAAAGAGGAAGTTATTATTAAGTATACCAAAACGAGTAGACTGTATCTTTGTTAATAATTGTCCGATTTTTACGATTCTTTCTAATTATCATGGGCAAAATCCAGAAAAAATGCACACTTTTTTAGTTATTCGCAAATAAAGTTTCTTTTCCTTCATAACTTTTTTCCCAGAAATTTTGGGGGGGGGGAATAAGACTATTTTTCGCATGTGAAGGAGAAGAATATTTTCAAAATAAGTGTTCAGTCATTTGATTTGATGAAGAATTGACGAAGTTATAGTGTACTGAGAAAAAAAAAACACCTTTTAGAAATAATATATAGGATATTAGTTTGTGTAAGTGAGCTGAGCTATATACTTTAGTGTGATTTAAACAATCATACTATGTACTATTTTAAAATTATGATGTACATATAGGTACAAAATGTAAGGTGTCCAGAAAAAAAAGAAGAAATCTGGTGCGGTGTACGCTCCTCAGAACTTTCACTTACCACTCTACCTTGACTAGAACTAGATATTTTCATATGAAAGGAAGTGAAAATTAACATTATTACATACATTACCACAAGGATTCAAGCTATCATATTTTCGATAATTTCTCCCTATCCTTTACTTTAGCTATTCAATATTCTATTAATATCTCTAGATTGCGAATTCAGATAATTTCTAAATAGAAAACTCGTAAAACGAACAAAAATTGAATAAAAAGTCTTGTTTAGTCTTTCTGACGCATTGATTAAAAAAAGCTCATGGTAGCGGTTTGCCGATAAACTTATCAGTGTCTCTCAAAACAAAGTGGTGATACAGGATTTCGTTTGAAATAAAAGCGGCTGACTTGAACATGGTGATCTAGAATTTTTAAGTTTTTCGAAGAAAAAGTCCTTTTTACAATTTTATTCATGTTGTATTTATTCATTTTATTCGTGTCATCCATAAAACATCCCAAAGTCAGCTCAAATAATATGAGGTCTAATAATGAACTTTATTATATTGCTCTAACTTTCTATATTATAAATCTCTACGTAGATACTCGTTTATATATATAAAACAACGAATATTATAAAAATTATTATTTTCTGCTAATTCTTGGAATCGACATATAAATTTATAACTTATATAACTTTTGAATCGTTTAAGATAACCTAGTAAAATAATATATATTCTTGAAGAAAAGTTAATTACTAAAAACTTTGTTCTGTATGGCTTAATCGTATAAAGAAGCAATCAGGAGTTAGATAGTCAAATACGTAAAAAAAAAAATATGTAAAAACTTTTTTTTTTTCCAAATTAGCGAAAGATGAGGACGGATATCTGGGCAACTAAGCGAGTTAGCGATCCTATAGTAAATTTTATCAGCTTCAATTTTGTATGGAATGTCTTTGTCGATGCGATAGATAGTTTTTCTGATATAAACAAAAACCTCAAAAAAGTGACCTTCTAAGCGCCCCCCACATCTGGCTCACCACCTAAGAGTGGGGACTTTTAGTATGTTTACCTCCTTACTAGTCCAAATAATGCCCCAAATTCAAAAATTGTGTCTCACGCCATTTCTTATATTAATTAATTGACTGGAATATAACCCCATTCTACTGCTAAATCGGTTCCGTATCATCTTTTTTTAATCATTCATTGATGACAAGTAAAAAAGTATTATTTCTAACCTCTGTACCTGTTGTAAAAATTTTAACATGCTGCCAACAGATTCGAAATGTATCGCCCATTGTAGAGGCTATAGGTATAATAGGCAAAACTGACAAACATACGAAATTAGGCTACCGACCGATATGAAAGCATGTAAGGGAAGCGCCTTGTAAAATTTTCTTCAGACGCCTACTACTCTATATGACATTTATTTTGTTACTATAATATTTAATGTAATTGATTTAGTTTAATAAAAAGTATATTTATACACATAGAATACCTAACGAAGCTAATACGTTTCTTTAACAGTTATTGTATGATTTTAAGAAATACTTGTTTAAATAAAACTTTGACTCATTAACTAGTTAATTTCTAGTAGGTTATATTTTGAATTTTATTTGTATGTTGAAGTTATTTTATTTTTGGTTTTATTTTTTATTCACTACTTTATTTTTCAACTATAGTTGATTGAGGTATTGTGAGAGGGTAAGTAGTAAAAGTGAACCAAAACCTGCAAATTCGGGTCGAAACGTTGGCTTTTAATAACACAGTTTTACCGCTATTTAGTCTAATTATGACCGCCATCCCGGACCATCTCCTTCCTTAATTTTCAAATTAATTCATTTTATTTATTTATAAAGTATCATATATCCAATTTATTGGGATCCACATGATTAAGAGGTGTGGAAATTCGTCATTGGGGTTTTTGAAGTTATTTGCTTCCACTGATTAAACTTTGTGTAAAATAGTTCAACAATATTTCGTGTCAATTATACAGAAATGGACTTTGCTCCATCATGATGCATTATTCATTACTCAATGATATAATCTTCCATTTAGGCTATTTATTACTAGCACTCCCTCTCTCGACAGCTTCAATAACCAAACGGTTGATTACAAAACACACCTGGGCTTACTTCAATTAACATGTAGATACCTGGTCGATAGCTTACAGCTAACCTCTCTAAATCTCGGCTCTCTTTATTGCTATCTCGGAAAGAAACAAATTTCATCGAACGACTCAACTCATTTGTCGACAAATACTAAAGTTCTTAGTTTATCATTTTCAATAATAGTATATAAGTGACCAATAAAATAATGTTTTAGCCCCCTCAATCTTCAATAGTTAAGATTTTACATTTAAAGATAAAATCCAAATATTGAATAGAAAAAAAAAATGCGATTAGAAATAGAATAGAATAGAAAAATAATTTTATACGAAGTCCCTTTAGAATAAAAAAAAGTACAAGATTAAAGTATTATATCTGGCCTAATTAAAAACAAACATAAAAAATAAAAATAAAGAGAAAAAGTAAAGAAAATATCAGTTAAACATACTATGTACAAAATAAATAAAAAATCTATATACAAAACATTTGAAACTATGCCGAGATACTTAAACTATGTACAGTGGAAAAATATATGTATACAATTTAAAATAAATAAATAAAAAATGCATTACATTCTTCATAGCAATAAACTCTGTGTATCTGAAGAGAAAAAAGAAAAAAAAAAAGAAAAAGTAGACGAATCTGATAGTAAGTATTTAAGTCATGAATCATTTGTAAATATACCATTATGTGAATCATTTCGAATAATATATAAATTTACATAAAAGGTTAGCGGGGGATGCCTGACTGTTTTTGGGATAGAAATTGGAATAGGAGGGTTTTAAATGTAGATAGGGAGGGAGAATGCCGAATTTTGATAGGAAGGGAATTCCAGAAATTAACAGAGCGAGCAATAAACGAGTTTTGAAAACGAGGCAGATCTGTGAGAAGGAATGTAAAGGTCGGAAGGTCGAGATCTTGTGAAAAGGGAGTGGACTGAGGACTTGAATTGGAGAAGGTTGTAGGCGTAAGAAGGACGATGATTGTTGATGATATGATAGAGGAACGTACCTAGGAAATATTGTCTTCGAATAAAGGGGAAGAGCCACTTTAACTCAGTGTAGTGGTGAGACACTTGGGAGTATCTCGGGGCACCAATCTTACACAGCTGAATGGATTACTGATGGATTCAAAGAAACCGATAATGCCATCCACCATATTGTTTCGAAATGGCGAACGCGTAGAGGTCCCGTACGCCCATATCTCGGTCATGTAGAAGATAAAAAAAATTACTAAGTGTTTTGGAAGCTTTAAATTATTTTATTTTAATTTTGGATTGGTGATTGTCTCTAGTGAATATTTATTTGTTCCATTGGCCGTGGGGCGACCCTGGATCAGGAGACCCTCCTAGGGTATACCCAGCCTCTATAAAGTGGGTACCCTTAAGTAAATAATTAATTAAGGGGGAAAACCTGGCGGTTGAGCGTGATCTCGGTCAAATCACCTCCTTGCACAACCGTTGACCTAAAACCAGTGCTTTCCCAAGTACTACTGAACTCAAGACTTATTGTAGTGGTATAGGTAAGACTCAAATAGTATAGTGTAAGACTCAAATTTTAGTGATATAGGTATAATGTAGATTATAATACATTTATAAAATAAATAATTTATAAAATATTATTATTTGTTTACTTAGAATCTACCCCTAAGGGTCATTGGCTTATTGTTTCGTGGATTTTATATTCGTGGATAAAAGTCAATATCTTTTAAATATTTGAGCAGTTCTATTTCGTTTTCCTCATCTTGCAGAATTTATTTCATGTCCGTTCCAATTTGTAAATTTTTTTTTATATCAGTGTACCTTTTACATTCTAATAACGTATGCTTTACTGTTCTGGTTACTACGCAATGTATGCAAGATTAAATGCAAAATTATTAATAAAATATATTAACATTTATAATAATGTTATTAATATTTTAGGTATATGTTCACTAACACAAGATAAACAAAAAAGTTCAAATTAACATATATCTCAAACTCATTTATTAAATAGATATGAAAGGTTAAGATTTATTATTTATTATTATTACCACATTTATATTAACCGTTCAAAGATGCCTCCGTTTCTATGTACTTCGCCATAAGTTAAAAGCATGTTTGTTTGTTCTGCAAAAGGGAATACATTTATGGTGTCCCCTATGATAATTATAAATTGAACTGTGTCACATTATTCACTCTCTCTAAAATACACAGAATTAGACAAACAGATGAGCAACTACTGTCATTGCTTGTCGTTCATTTATTTATCAGGTGATACTAAAATCTGTTATTTAGTATTACACACGTTAAACTTTGCACAGTGAATCTTAATGTAGTAAATAAATAATACATCTTTAACCTGACATCTTTGATATCAGTTTAATAAATGAGTTTGGGATATGTATTAATATGAACTTTTTTGTGTTAGTGAACACATACCTAAAATAGTGCCGTGCAATTACGTATATTAATTTTATAAATTTTAAAATATAAAATATACACACACACACACACATATATATATGTATATATATATGTGTGTGTGTATATATATTATATAAATATATAAAAATAATTGTTAATAATATATAAAATATAATAAATATAATTTATATATATATATATATATATATATATATATATATATATATATATATATATATATATATATATTTATTGAGGATAGAGGCGTAAAAGAGAGAAAAAAAAAATTTATTTTTACTGAACAACCCTACCAATCTCTTCAATTATTTATTTATTTATTATTTTTTTTTTTGTTTAGAGTCTGAATGTGCTCTCTGAAAACTAGTATAAATATCCTTTATTGTGACAGATTGTAATATATCTGAATAAATAAGTTAAATAAAAGTTTTGATTATGTAACTTTTTGGGAATAATAAACTGTAGTGTAATAATTTGTATTTTTTTCGATATTTGAATATTAGAAATTCACTCAAAATTGCTTTCTTAAACGTATAATTTTCTATAACTTAGATCTCTATCGCATGGGTTATAGGCACCAGGAGCGAGACTTTATGAGGAATTCCTTATAACCGTCCAATAGAATATTTTCTCTTGACTCATGTTTGCCAGTATTATATCTTCGCACTTCCACCTTTAGTTTAACCAAACTTATAGTAACTACTTCGTTTAACTTCATTGTCATATTTCTCATCCATGTCTGCTGCGCGAACATATCTGCAGCTCCTTTTGATCCCACAAATAAATTTATTAGTTTCTTACCACGTTGTCGCGCAACATTGTAGATATAACAAACAAGACAGAATATTTTGAAATATAGTACTCGTTTAACGCTACTTTTTTTTTTTTTTTTTTTTTTTTTTTTTTTTTCTTACCCTCCAAAAAGTTTATTGAAACAATTACATATATAGTATACAATAATACAATATAAACATGTAATAAATTCCTTCCACTGCCCGAGGGCATTTTAAGGATTGGGGATAGCTAAAGGTTACATATGTGGCAGAAGGCCTTGTGACTTTGAACGGGGAAGGACCGTTCTGCTAATGTTTTATTATTTACAATATATACAAATTAATGAGTTTGGACCGCAGAGACCAGACCACATCCTTCGGCGAGTATGTCCACCAAAGGGAGTTTACCTTGCCACCTCCCAGGTCTGGGTGGTGGTGAGATCTCATTGAACAGTGGGTTTGCACAGGCCTTCAGCCCATCAAAAAATTTGATGTGCCTCCGGCCTATGAACTCAGGTACCGAGGGGAGCTGGAGCTCCTCGCGTATTGTTTGATTCTTAGCCCTTTGTAGGGTGGTGCCACGGACAATTCGCCGAAGGATAGAGTTCTGGAAGCCCTGTAGACTCGTAAGCGTGGATTTATATAGGTATCGCAGGAGAGGGGCCCCGTGGAGCAGTGTTGGTCTTATAACAGCTTTATAAATTTGGAGCTTGAGTCTCAGCGAGAGCTGCGGCGACGTCAGTAGGTGGTAGAGCCGGTGCGACTTCTTTCGTGCCAGCTTGATCCTCTGCCTAACGTGATTGGAGAAGGTCAAATGTCTATCTAGCGTGACGCCGAGGTAGACAATCGAGGTAGAAATTTTATGATAAACTCCTCCAACGGTGAATTGTGTGGGTAGATGCTTCTTTCCCTTCTGAAACGACATGACAATAGCATCAGTCTTCGCAGGATTCACTCTGATACCGATCTCTTCTAGCTCTTCAACAATTGTGGCTGAAGCATTCTGTGCCAGAGTGAGTGCAGTCTCCGCGTTGATGCTGGAAGCATATATGCCAATGTCGTCCGCATAGGCTGCTACCACCGCCTTTGGATGCTTGAGTGCCACCACTGGCGCCGTGAAAACGACGAACAGTATTGGCCCCAACACAGACCCTTGAGGTACTCCGCAGGTGGTATCGACTGGGTTTGAGTAGTCTGTACCAACTCGTACGACGAGAGATCTTCCGCTGAGGTAGCTTCGGATCAGTCGGCATAGAGTGGTAGGAAACCTGAACTCTTCCAGACGGCGAAGTAGATGCGTGTGTGACACGCAGTCAAAGGCCTGACTGCAGTCCAAAGAGATGAGCGCCGTAGCTCTGTTGAGACTCATTTCATCTATTGTGTGGGCCTGAAGTTTAGCTAGGTGGTGTTCACACGCGACCCCTCTCTGGAAACCAGTCTGCTCTGGTGGTATGATGCTCTCTTTCCAGCAGTGCTTCATAAGCTGATGGTGGATTAGCCTCTCGAAAATCTTGCTGATGTGCGAGAGGAGGCTGATCGGACGATAGTGCTCAGCTGAGTCCCCGTTCTTCGCCGGCTTGAGTAACGGTACAACGATCGCTTGTTTCCATGCGGTAGGAAAGTATGAGATTCGAAGACATGAGTTGAATATGTTCAGTAGAAAGGCTTTACCCTTCCTAGGGAGCATCTTCAACAGTACGTACGGAATCTCATCCAGTCCAGACGCTTTGTTTCCTTTGGTGCGTCGTAGCGTCGACTCCAGCTGGTTGAAGGTAGAGAAGACGGGTTCTTCGTTGGGACTGGGCAGTGGTCCTTCCGGCATTGGTGGTGCATTTCTCGTCCGCTCAGCATCCCTCGCTTCATAGCTTTTGGCCAGGAGTTCAGCCTGTTCCTTAGGTGTCAGCAGCTCATTCCCCGACGTCAGGTGGACAGTCCTCTTCTTGTTAACGAACGTTCGGACCAGTCTCCAGAACTGGCGGTGGTCATTATGAGTCCTCCGGAGCTGGTCATGCCAGAGTGAGGTCTTCCAGTCTCGCATGAGGCTGGCTATCTGCCGGGTCATCGCATTGATGGCCGGTTTCAAGCTGTAGTCACGCGTGCGCTGAAAGATGTTCCTCAGGTTGTTCCTCTGACTGATCAGGGCGAGGATGTGACGTGGTGGTCTCCTGATGGCGTTGGGCTGCGGAGCGAACCTAGGGATGTTCAGGTTGGCTGAATCCTGGATAGTGGTGGTGATGACATCCACCGCCTCGTTTACCTCTTCTACTGTCTGGCACGGCGTTACCGCCGGTAAAGTGGATTCAACGCTAGACCTGTATCCTTTCCAGTCGGCCTTGTGGAGTAAGTATTTACTCGCCGGTGGTTTGGCGGGTGTGCCCTCGATCGTGTAGAGCACAGGCCGGTGATCCGACGGTCCATACGGAAGCGCTTGGCAATCCGTAATGATGTGCAGATCCCTGGTTAATAGCAGGTCCAGCGTTGATGTCCAATCAGGTCGGGCTGAATGCCGGAAAGTGTGTACACCTGGGTGAAAGACGGCCAACCTAGTCTTGGTAATGTACTTCCCCAGTGGATTGTCGCTACCACACAGCCAGGAAGTGTGTCGAGCATTGAAGTCCCCAAGGACTACATGCCGACCCGTCACCTGGGCATGTTGTAGCAGCAGCTTAACAGATGTCAGTCCAGCCCTGGGTCTCCTATAGACACAAGTGAATGTGAACCGACTCTTAAGTCGCACGTCAACTGTGAGTAAGTGAGTTCCCTCGGTTGGTTCCACTGGGTTCGGGACGGATCTCGAAGGTACATCTTTTCTGACCAGGATGGCTACTCCCTCTCGAGACCCTGGTGCACACACCTCTCGGTATATAGTGTACCCCTGGAAGTATGGACGAGTCGAGGTGTGAAGCATGGTGTCTGTCAACGCCACCACTGAAGGTCTATGCTGCTGAAGAAGGAGCTCGATTTCAGCCTGCTTCTGGAAGAGGCCTCTGGTGTTGAAATTCATGACGAGATGATTAATCATGATGCTTCTTCGTCATAGCATCTAGCATGCGGGCAACTATATCCATCAGCTTGTCCATTCTTGTCAGCATCGTCATCACTAGAGACGTCAGGGAGGCATCGGTACTTGTTGAAGGCTGAGGCGATTGCGTTGGTGCAGTCTGTTCCTTGAACTGGGTGGCGTGCTGGTGGTGGGGATGAGACTGGTGGTGGGGAGAGGTTCCTTCTGATTGGACCGGCGCTCCTCCGCTTGCTGTGCTGTATGCCAGGCCCTCCTGGACCCACTTACTCTGTTTGCTGGTATTCGTTTTCGTCGGTGTTCCTTTGGTGATTTCCCTAATTTTCTTCACCAACTCCTGTCTCTTCAAGCATTCTTTGGAGGAGGTGGGGTGGGCACCTTTACAGTTTTTACACCAGGGAGTTACTGTCTTCGGGCACTGTTCAAGGGTATGGACACCTCCACACCAGGGGCACGCACATGTTCGGCCACAATATTTCATAGTGTGTCCGTATTCTTGACAATTTCGGCACTGTGCTGGGACCCCATCTTCTTTAAAGATGCTCACACGAAATTTACACTGCGATATATGATAAAGTTTAGCAATGTCTGTCAGCTTGACCGAGTCGTCTGTAATTATCTGGATCAGCTCGATAGGTTTTGGTGGTTCATTCGGGTTGTATCTCTTTGTGAGTCTTCGGGCGAGTCTGAATCCTGGTAATCTGGTTTTTAACTCCTCGACTATCTTCTCGACGGGGAAATCAATATCGAATCCGTGAAGCACATATTTTCGAGATCGCTTAGTGCCTCTGGGAGCAAAACTGTGGAATTGTACTCTATTGTCCTGGCGCAACAGTAAAGTGGCTTGAAAGTGGTCATTCTCGGAGTTGACATACAGCCGAGTTTCTTTTGATGATGAATTGATAGAGAATAATGTTATATTATTCTCGATCAGTATATTTTTCAGCGCTGCCTGGGCTATCGGAGGTGCTATGATGATTGGCGGCGGTCTGTTTTTCTCCGGTAGATTCACTCTCAACACGGAAAACTTGTTGGCAATTGGGATCTGGGAAGGCTTTTCCGGGACGGTACGGGCGGGAAACGTGTGTCGTTTGGCTACTGGGGCTTAGCCTTCAATATCCGATCCAAGGCCTTCGCTGTCAGTTTCGTGAATCCTCTTCCCACTTTTATCTTCGGAGGCCTCAGGCTCTGGAATCTCCATAGGAAGGTCGTTTAACGCTACGCAGCCAAATCCGCTTATTATAGCTCGCTGTTGCTTTCAATGAACGAGAGGCCTCAAGTTCTAAGGCCTAAAGTAGTCATTCCCATTCATGTCTCATAAATCACTTATTGAATGATCTAATGAATTTTATAATTAGATGTAATATTTGCAGATGTTTTAAATTAAAATGCCAACGTTTCAACATGACATTAACTAGGCTTACAATTTTAACATAAAATGCTCCAAATTTTAATGATAAAATTAAAAAAAAATGTTTTGGCAGTTTGATTAAAAGATAACAAAGTTGAATCTTATATAGCTCGGTGAAAAATATAAATCTGAGGGATAAAAACAGAACAAAGCAAATTTAGTCCAGAATCTCACCCTTCTTCCTTTCCAACGATATGCATATCCCCGTGTTTGCCTTTCAGAACAGAAAATAAAACGACTACAGCTCCGAGAAAAAATGCGCTCTCAACTTCTACTAACCAGGGACGAAAGTGGTTTATTTCAAATACTAACTGCTAGCTTTTATTTTAATAGTAGGAAAGAGTTATCGATTTTTTTTATTTATATAAATAATGAAATTTACAACTGTATAAACAATACAACTAGTAAAAATGCACACATTAGAAATCATGACATGAACAGACTTGAAGGGATACTGCCCAGTGGTAGCACTCCCTATTTAATTCTAGGTGAGAAGATCACGAGGCCATCTTCTTTTCAGACGTCTAAGGAAATTATCAGGAATCGAGGAAGAAGCAAGGCTGGAAACAAGTGGATTCGGATGGGATTGGAGTTTATCATGAAAGGATAGGTATCTGGCTCGGGCTAAATCAGCGGCACATGGAACATTAAGGTCTTTGTGAATGGTTTGATTTGTGACAAAGTATGGAGCATTAAGGATTTTCGAAGGATTTTGGATTGTAAGGATTGGATACGATAGGAATTCGATGGTTTGGTAGAGCCCCAAAGCTCAACTCCGTATGTCCATATAGGTCTTATTATGGTTAAGTAGATGAGTCTTTTGTAATTAATTGAAAGTTTAGAGCGTTTGTCTGCTGCTGGAGTAGTCGGATACGTTGAACGGTTTCTTGTCGTTTCAGTCCAGTATGCGGATTCCAAGTGAGACTTTTATCCAAGTGGAGTCCTTGTTCAACAGGAGCAAGTGGAATATCATTGAAGGATACTGTAGAACAAGACGTTGTAGGTTTACGACGAAGGGTGGAGGTAATTTGATGGAATTTATTTTTATTCTCCAATTATGACACCATTCTTCTAGGTTTGTGATATGCGATTGGAGGGTTTGGGATGCAATTAAAGGGTCATTATTAACTGATAGGATACAAGTGTCATCTACATAGGTGGTGATGAACGTGTTGAGATGGGTTGGGATATCAGCTATATAAACTGTATAAAGGATAGTGCCGAGGATACTCCCTTGAGGAACACCAGAGTTATTGATTTAAATTAACAATTTTAAATATTTTCACTTAAAGGTTGTCATAATTTATTTATTCATTTCTTAGGAACTCATCTTTAAATAATAATTTGAACTAAACTTTTTGGGTCAGCATAAAATCACTAACACAGGATAATGTGATCTCAACTCGCTGGTTTATTTTAAGGAAAGCATTGCCTTCATGACGATTTGAATGATCGGGAATGGAATCATAATAATGTTCACTAGTATTAATACAGTCATATCAATTATTTTGATGAAATCCTGTCCCACTAGATCCCGTACTTCCGACCTCTATCCTCCTCTTCACCGAACTACTGCGTTTGACAAACCTTTTGTAATCCAAGCTGTCTCCCTCTGGAATTCTATCTCTCCTGATATTAGACACGTATAATCACTTTCATTTTTAAACAGCTACTCCTTTCCCAATGAGACTGATCATAAAATATACTTAAGGGAACTCTTTAAGTACCGCTGTTGACTATTGCTTTTTACATATGTTATTCTAGTTTCCGATATTTGTTTTATATATCTATGTTTCTTTCCTCTCTCTATCTGTATTTTTATTTCTAATTAACAATTGTTTTGTAAATACTTACTGGCATTTACCCTGTACTTATGATTTATTCTAAAGGGATAACAGTCCCAGAATATTAAAAAAAATATTTTCATTTTCAATAAAACGCTAGTTATAATAATGTTTTTAGAGATATTTTTTTTTCAAGGCACGTACTTACATTTCTTAGCTCTGTATGTGTTATAATTTAAAAACACCACTTAGTATGATGATCGTTTAAGTATTCAGCTCAGACCACTCATAGAAAAAGTAATGAAAGCAATAACAAATAAATAACAATAACAATGAAAAAAACATTATTTTGCTATTTAGGGGAGGGAAAGACTGATGGCCGAATGAACTCTACCGCTCTCTATTCTGAGTGTCAGCCAGGGCTGGAGATAGATTACAATTTTGTTGGATATGGATTTCAGTATCAAGTTTAGATAGTTCACTAGGTCACGACTGCTAGAAAATAATTGTAACCTGAGGAATCTTGGGTATGAATTGCTGCCGTAAATGGTCACAGTATTGCATTTCAACCATCTTATCCCCACATATATTATTACAGTAAGGCTCGAAATCGGTTTTGTACCAAATATAAGCTCCTGTCATGGCCAAATTCCATGAATGGGGTACCGTTGGATTCAGAATTTTACGGGTGGTTAGTGAATCGTATTCTCCACTTTTGTTTTTCTTTCTAAAATACATAAAGTCGATACAAACATTTTGCTAGGCTTCGATACTGGAACGGTGGCAGGTCTGTAGATCGATACGGGACAAATTGGATCTTGAACATTTTGATGCGTACAGCAAGACCCGGATAGTTCCTCTGGAACTATCGGATTCTGCGTCTTTAAGCCCCAAAACGCACTATTTTCGAGATAACGCAAGGCATAGGATTCGCATCCACACAACCTTATATTAATTGTAGTACAGTCATTGAATACATGCCTCATTTCGTCGTCTTGAGGTCTCCATGATCGAGTGAGGAGGAGTTTATATTATTTTTCGATGGTGTTTTTGATCGGCAAGCCATATCATCGTTAATTTTTCACCAAATCTCAAGATTGAGCCACCAATTTTGAAGGCTTCTTTCTCCTTCAGGCGGGCAAAATAGTCCAATCACCCAGAAAATTCAGGCAAACAAGTCATGAAAGAAAACAAACTTTATTTGCGCATAGCTAAAACATTACACACTTTTCTCTTGGTTATGATGATATAAAAGATTGCTATATTCCCTACAAAAGGAAAAAAAATCATCGAAATCGGACAATTTTTAGCAAAGATACAGCTTACTAAAATTTGTAAACATGTTGGTTCCAAACAAAAATGTATATTTAAATTAATTTTTTTTTCATCGATTATATTTATCGATAAAGTAACATTTGATTTCTTTATCTTTTGATACGTTGCATTATATTATTTTCTTATTAATTTGGCATTTGATAACAATATGCTGTGCGAATTTTTCGGGCCTACTAGTATATGAATAAAATAAAACTAAAAAATCTATATGATTACTATCAATAAAGCATTTTGCCACCAATGCCTACATGATGAGAATGCAACGCCTTCTAGCCCATCGGTAGTACAAGGAGGTGGGCCTCAAACCGCAGTCAAAGTCACCCATATTAAATTTTTCCTTTACCCTTTCAAGAATAAGGTATTCACTTTCTATAGACTAGATTCACTTCAACTTGGTCCTATATTTGATACGTTATCCACTTCTTAGCTAACCTACCATATTAGAAATATCGCCTTAATGTTTTGTTAAGAAATAACCACCGGAATGCTGGTGAGGTTCATAGACACGGAGTGAAATCAACATTTAATGCTATCAGTGAATACGCTTTTCTAAATAATATAATTTTCAGTAGTAGAATGTTTTTATATAATCTAGGTTTTATAGGTTAGACTTTTATCCATCCGCATTCTTACTGGCGCCCAGCGGCAGACTAGAAATCAGTTTGAGTCACGATCGAATAGTATCAATAAGTTTTATTTCACTGAGTCATTTCTTATATACTAAAATGGTTGAACAAGTCATCGAATGACATTTTCTGTTGTTTTCATCTTTATCGTAATAATATACACTTTAAAATGTACAATCCCTAGATGTTAACAATTGTTAACATCGTCGGCCATCATGCCAACGACAACGTAGCCCTAATCAGAGACTATCCTACTCATTGTTAATTTTATAGATATATGTCTATGTATGTCTACAATATCTATACTAAAAGTTACCCCCACCTTTTCTCATCCCCTTGAGAAGGAAGCATGTGAAAGATAGAATATTGGAGACCGGAGAGTATGGAATGGTATAGCAATCAGATATGGGCATATTTATTTTCAAAAATATAAACACGAATACCATTTGTATTTATGGCCCTTAAGAACATATTTTTATTCATAAAAAGAAATATGCATACATATAATACGCATTCACAGCTGTAAATATAAATACGGCTGTATTCACCATAGTAAAAGTGAATACGGCTGTATTCACATTTATTAAAATAAATAGGCTTAAATTTACAGAAATCAATGTAAATACGTTCACACAACCTTATGAATGAATACTCTTATTTATTAAATAAATATTAATTGTTAGTCACGTCCAATTTCATTCTTCTAATATGTGTAGTTTGGTATTTTCCAAAATAAAACAACCTTTCAAAATAAAACCCCCAGGCTGCCGTGTACCTGTATTCCATCCTGGAATTTCCAGGTTACCGTTCCGATGTATTGAACCTACCCTGACTGTCCATCAAGCTTATCTTTATTGCCATTAGCAACCCATAAGTGAACAGTGAACCGAAAGGCCCGTAATAGATCATAGCCGCAGACTTTCCATTCTGGTACGGATATATATATAAAAATAAAATGATATATATGGTAAATATATTTGTATGTGTGGGTGGATGTATGGATTTGTTTGAAAACATGTTAACAATCCAACTGAATATGTTACACAGTTTAATTTGTATTTAAAGTTTTGAGTCAGTGAGATGAACTAATTACTTCATATTTGCTGTCGGAAATGTAATAAAATATTCAAGTAAAAATGGAGGAGTGTTCATGAATTAATCGTTAAATCCTAGAACATGTTGCTACATATAATTATTAAGGAAAGAGATGGTCCAAGGTGACGGTCATAAATAGACTATATAGTGGTAAAATAATTTTATTAAAAGCCAATGTTTCTGAGGGGTTTTAAGTGAAACTCTTTGCTGAACACACCTCCCTGAAGAAGACCTGCAAAGTCGGGTCGAAACGTTGGCTTTTAATAAAATAGTTTTGTCACAATTTAGTCTATTTATGACCACCAACCCGGACCACCTCCTTCCTTCATAATACAACGGTCAACTATTACAACTAATACAACGGTCAACTATTAAGTATTCAATACATATAATTAGGCATGGTAAAATACTTATGCATATACTTCTACGCATTACCTTAATTATCTAGTCGAATTTTACAATTTGCTTAATTGACTATAGTTTACATAATTCATTCATTCGTGTAGATTAACTGTTACTGATTTTGATTTTATTTTTGTTCATCGAAATATTGGTGGGGGGATGGGCGTAACGGGGGTATTCTCGCCCTCTGTGAATTTTTATTTAGGGGGGGAGAGGGAAGGGATGGCCTCTCTCTCCCACCAAATCTGCGCTTATGTCTAGGACCCTCCTGAGATTTAAGATATTTATAACTATAATTTTATGTTTAATCAAATTAAACTTTTATGTATACATCATTTCGAGTTAGCAAACACTAACTTATTAACATCAATATTTTTGAAGATATTGATTCAACGCAATTAACCCGTTACTGTCCAGAACTTTATTTTAATTTTTGCATATTTTTGTTTGTTTTATTTTGGGAAATAGCAAACCATACTTCAAATTGGAGAGGGTGAAATTGGAAGTGACTGAAAATTAATATTTATTTAATAAATAAGAGTATTCATTCATAAGATTGTGTGAACGTATTTACATTCACTTCTGTAAATTTAAGCGTATTCATTTTAATAAACGTGAATACAGCCGTATTCACTTTTACAATGGTGAATATGGCCGTATTTATATTTACAGCTGTGAATACATATCATCTGTATTCATATTTCATTTTGTGAATATAGATATATTCATATTTGTATTCATAAGTGTCATAAATATAAATGGTATTCGTATTTATATTTTTGAATATAAATATGCCCATCTCTGATAGCAATAGAACTATAAACAGGGCGCTTTATAAAACCTTAAAGTCATTTCACAAACTATGGAAAGAACAAGTTTTTAAATGGCTGTTTCCCTTTGTTTTTGTTTCGTGTGTTGTTTTCCATCTGATGTCGGTAAAAAGAGAAAAAACAAAATTTGGCTTAGCGTTGATGTTGTTAGATAATTGTTTTTCCCATAGTTAGTGAAATGTTTTTAGAATACCTTTAGAAGGTAAATTGCCATGGCGAGCAAACAATGAACAAGACGGATACAAAGAATTCGTTGGGGATCCTATCTTAGGCACTAGATGAGGTCTAGTTACATATGTTTGGCGTTTATGCTTTATTAAAAAACGATTTTTTTTTTTCAATTATCTATAAATAAAAATGAATTATTGAATAAATTGTTTCAAGTATTGACTTTTTACATAGTCTAAAACCCTTTCGCATATGTGTATGTTATATATATTTTTTGTCATATTTCGGTGTAATAGAACTTGAACACCTTCAAGGCTGGTAACATGCCCTGAAGATGACCCACAAGCTTGGATTGAAACGTTGGAAATAAAAATATTAAAAACTGACTGCTTCCTAATTATCCACCACCTATTATAAATAAATATATACATATCTTTGAATACCGAACAGTCATTGTTATTCATTTTCGTCCTTTAACTTTTGTTTTTTTTTACATGCTTTCCAGTACGGGTATATTTAAAATGGTTCAGTAAATAGACATGCCCTTAAAGAGAAATGTCCTTATCGAGGGGTTTCACTGTATCAGTTGTAAAATCATATGTAGTACCCCTTAAATGAGACTATCGAATCAAGTTTATTTTTGTCGTTTGACGTAATCCAAAACCCTTTCGGATATATGTACGATTTCTTTTGTCATATTTCAGTCTAAATACTTATAAATGAATAAAAAATATTCAGAATTTAATTTCCTTTCATCGATCAATACAATTTGATAGACCTGACGCACTAAAAAGAAGGAAAGAAACATTTTTTTTTTTGCCGGACTCTATGCCTGAATCCATTCGCTTAATCCGTTTAAAGGTCCTTTAATTACGCTCTTTGAATCGATTTCCAAGCCCGAATTCCGAATAACTCCTGTCCCCTACTGTTTCCTTCACTTTTATTAAACTTAAATAGCCATGTGATTCTATTGTTCTGTAGCAATTCGAATTATAGGCATTAGCTTATTTATATAATTTAATATTTCTAAAAAAAAATAAATCTGCATTTGTTTGAATAATTTTCAAGGAAGCATAAATATTTAGCATTATAATTTAAAGATAAAACCATTTAGTTGGTCACCCCAATACTATAAGGGTCTAGTCCATAATCGAAATTTTCGTAAAATAGTTCAGTAATCTTGTTATGAGAAATGGATTTATATTGCATCAAGTGGTAGTAGATTTATTTTTGGTTTTTGCATGGGATGCGACTGAGATGCAAAAACCAAATTTCGACCTCTGCATCCCCCCACATCACTTTTGAATATTTTCAAAATCCCTATATTTGCGCACTTTTTTTCGTTTTATCTCCGTTTTGATCAAGAAGGAGCACGTTTTAGACAAAAAGTATTTTATAAATTTTAAAGTAGATTTAATTCAATATAAATTGAGACCAGGATAGGCTCGGTAAACCTTATGGGTTTCGAACAACAGCTTTACGAAATTTTCCAAACATGAATATTTTAAGCTATAATAATTTTAATTTTGTGTCATACGCAATTGCCTTTATATCTTCAATAACTTGATACTGATACGAGCGAGTGAAATAACCATTTATTCAATTTAACATGTTGAAGTGGAAATGGAAGGGAGGAAAGGTTTGGTAGGAGACGCAGAGTTCACTGTTCACAACCAAAAATTATAAACAACGTGAAAAAGCTTACTAAAATTATATACAGTAAGTACATTAAAATATAAACAAAGTAAGCTAAGTAACAGGATCCTAAACTGAAGTAAATAGATGGTAACAATTGTTGTAGTGTAATATATAATATATGCAAATGTGAACATACTTCTACAGATCTACAGGAGAGATTGAAAGAAAAGGAAAAACGATATAATATGAAATAATCAAGTTGTTGTATTCTTGTTAGGATCTTGTTACTTAGCTTACTCTGTTTATATCTTGACGTACTTACTGTTTATAATTTTAATAAGCTTATTCACATTGTTTATAATTTTTTGTCTTAATATTATGTAACTTCCACAATTCTCTTTATCTTTTTTTATCTTGTCCGTTCTAGCCCTGAAGAAGACATGCAAAGTCGGGTCGAAACGTTGGCTTTTAATAAAATACTTTTGCCACGATTAAGCCTATTTATGACCGCCACCCCGGACCATCTCCTTCCTTTAAATTTATTTAAGAAACATTTACCTCAAAAGCATTAAAAAAAAGTGTTAATGAAGTGAATGAAACCGTAAAAGAAACGGACTAGGACCAAGCAAATCCGCTGGAAATACTCCGTTGCCTGGCAAGCTAATAACCTCAAGATTACGGGTTCGAGCTAGGACAGTAAACTCTGACTTTAATCCCCCGCCCTTTACCCTGACTCAGAAAAAAAACTCGTATAGCTGGAAAGAAAAACCCTGATAAACAATAAATAATTAAATAACTATAGAGTAATGATAATGACTGTAAATATTATGCGAAAACTTATTAAACATTATTTTACGTTTATAATCTGTAGATATGGATATTTTGGAGTTCTAGCAATGGCCAGATTCTCCACTCAAGTCATGAGTGTCTGTGGCTGTAGCGCTCTTACTCATCCTCCGCTGGTTTAAAATACCAGTGAAGTGGCTGAGGGAGAAGCGTAGGGATCTCCTAAGCCTCCCTTTTCCCTGTGGAGGGGACAGGATTGGTTCGGAGATCACCTGGCAAATTGTAAATAATGTATATTGGTATGTTTTATATAAGGTGTTTGTTTTACTTTTATTTCTATTTTTATTTACTTATGTGTATATATATATATATATATATATATATATATATATATATTGTTTTTCTTTACTCTTTTGTTCTTTTTTCTTATTCTTTTGTTATTACTTTATTTATTTATATTTTTGTATATACGGTATGAATGCAATCTCTGAACTCTATTATAAGTGTCCTTAAACTGTGACAAATTGTAATATTTCTGAATAAAGTGTTTAATAATAAAATAAAAAAATCTGTAGAAGTAAACAACATTGGAAACAATCTTTCCATGAAAAAATTCTACAGTTAACTCTGTTATAACAAGAATGTACATAAATAAATCTTGGTGTCTTTTAATAAAAGAAAAAAAAAAAAAAAAGAGATGGGAATGCAAATTAGAAGAAGTAGGCTATTGTCTGGATTCGAGCGACACTCTCGAGCCTCACCTAGCTCTGCTAAGTGGCTACCTGACCTTTCGTCGGGTTAAGGGGCACCTTATCTTCTTATAAGTGACCTTGGCCTGATAACTAACACGGTCCTGGAACCCTAATTACTGTTTTTGTAGCTTTTTTTTACGCCATTAACTAATGTTATGTAATATTTCGTAACTTACAAAAACCCAAACAAACTAAAAAAAATATTCGGTCCAATATCAGAAACTGCTATTTGTTTATAATCGTAACGACTCAGGTAGCAGCACGGACCCGGTATTGTACCGCTTTCGATAAAGTCCTCGGAAGTTTAACCCACAACACAAATGAGGTGGTCAAATTTTATGACAAATGGCTTTTGTTCGAGGAATCTGCCAGCGGCAATTTCAACTGTTCAATGTTTTCAACTCTCATTATGGCTCATTTATAAGGACTTGTAAAGTTAGAATTTAGATAATTAAAGAATCACATGAAATGAACTTAAACAAAAATAAAAAACAAATGAGGTTTGGGAGCAGCGACAGCAGAAATATAACACTAATTTTCACTCTGTTTGCTGGTTTTTCTTCAAGACAACATAAGCAAGTTACAAACAAGTATGAAAATCTCTAGTACAGATTTAAAAAAATAAATAAAAAGGATAATTAATGTTTCGCAAACGCATTATCTTCACGCTCCGGGGCAGATCCTGCCCACCAGCCCACTTTAATTCCATCCAGCTTCCTTTTTCAGACACAGTCCGGTATCTTGGCTTTCTCTTAGACCGAAGACTAACATGGAACCCACGTACAACACGTAAAAGACAAGAACTTAACAGAAGATACGGCCAACTATACAGATTATTGATTAGAAAAGCTCAACATTCAATCGACAATACATTACTGATCTACAAGACAATCCTGAAACCTATTAGGACCTACGGACTTTGGGGGTTAGCAAAATTTTCTAACATCAAACGCTTCCAATGCTTTCAGTCAAAAGTCCTGCGAACAATAGTCGATGCTCCGCTCTATGTAACCAACAAAATCCTACATCATGACCTTAATATCCCATTTGTCCTTGACTTTATCCCTGAAAATGTTTCCAAATTCCGTCAGAACTATACAAATAATCCAAATCTCTTGCACAATCCCTATCTAGCTCCACCCATCCCTACAATCCTCCTCGAAGGTTGAAGCAGCATGGCCCAGAGATCTTATGTAGTATAAGGTATATCTTGGAGTTCTGGCAATGGCCAGATTCTCCATTCAAGACGGTATGTGGCTAAAGCGCTATCGCTTAATCTCCACTGGCATTCGCACCAGTGACGCTGTTGAGAGAGTAGCGCAGGGATCTCTTGGAGTCCTGCTTTTCTCTACATAGTTGGAACGACAAGTCTGGCTTGTGGTTCCCTGCCTGATTGTATATATTGTATATAGGTGTAACTATATTTTCTGTTTTTTTAATTTACTTATCTTTAGGTTATTTTATTTTTTATTGTATATAGCTTTTGATTATTATTTTACTTTTGTTAATTTTATGTTTTCTGTATATACGGTGTGAATGTGTTCATGTATCACTATAATTATTTTCCGTGGCAGATTATTATATTACTGAATAAAAAAAAATCATTAATTTATTTATTTTAACTTTATTCCTCCATTTAAAGCTATAAAAAAATCTGACAGCCATTGAATATTAGAAGGCATTGGTAGGCATGAGGGAGAAGAGTGTCCAGCAGCATCCCACCCTTTCTTGATTTTAGTATTCATATTTAAGCGAGGAGATCTCTCATTCAAATTATTTTGAATCCCCTATGCGTGTTGTTGGGAATGTTCATTGTCATACTTATATGTATATTCTATTCAAGTAAGTTGTAAAAGCTTTATCACATATGTCCATATGTGGACGTGAACTGATGGCATGTGAAGGTCTTGAAGTAGGTCTGTATGTAAAGTCATGTTTGTGACGCACCATGGTCCCAATGGGCTCAAGTAGGTAAATGTAAATATGCAGTTTCTGTTTTAGTTTTAATTTTTAACATGTTCAAAGATGTGAGTATAATAGTCATAGTCTGACATTTAACGTTTTTTTTTTTTTCATTTTTGTTTAATGTGTGGGCTACATGTCACTCTTCAGTCGAATGTCAGTACAAGATATTGCGCTATATCTGTTTGAGAGATTTGAGAATTGCCGAGTTAAAAAGAATGACAAGTTTCATGTTCAAGAATGAATATAATATATGAAAATGTGTCTTGGTTGAGTCGATTATACATCTATCTAAGATTATTAACCTAAATTCTTATTCTTTTTTTTAAATATCTGATATAAATATTGAGATCTTTTAGTTGTCTGAATCTTATGTAAATCTGAAGAAGACTACATAAGTGGGCTACAACGTCGCAAAACATTAAATGATTTTTCTCCTTGTTTTATTATGACCTAGATCGATATTATCATTGATAGGCTACAGCCAACTATTTCATAGACAATTGCGTGCAATTACAAATTTTTGAACTGCCTTTCAGAAAATTTAAGTTTATCAGATCATTAAAAAAGTACAGGCCAAATTATTCCTTAAAGTGATGTGCAGTAGTTTCAATTGATAAGAATTTTTTTAAACAATTAATCATCGCGCATAATTTTCACTGGCTAATTAATTTTATTATTTTTATTGTATATTTATTTATTTAAACACCTTTATATATATATATATATAGAAAATTGAAATGTCAGCGACTGAAGATGCCGTATACTGTTTGGATGTTGCCAGGTAAACTAAATTGTAGGACCGGTAATTCCGCTCTGTAGCGAAATCGAAACAGCTTATATTTACATTGTTAAAGAACAACCGACCCTTGTCGCAAAATCCGAAACGAAGTTCCGAATATAATTGCTTGTGCCCGGAAGGGGAGTATACACCAGCGCTAGGTGTTCGACCAACAGTTATAGTTTATTATTTTTTTTTTATTCAAAGAGTTTAATGTTACTAATTGAAATATTATTTAATAGTTTATCTCTGGTTAAAGAAGATTCAATTCCTAGCAGAGGAATATCTACGATTTGAGATTTAATATCTCACTAGGATCCAGGGAACAGTGGAGGGGGGGGGGGTGGTTAGGGAGAGAAGGAGGGACGCCACAGCGAAATTAAGAAAAATTGTACTTTATTTATTTAAATTGTCTGTAAATATTGTTTGAATTTACTATTTCCTCACAATAAAAATGTCCATATTGTGACATAATGTTATATTACTAAAAAAAATGTAATATTCACACTTATGTCATTAATATAATAGAGTAATAAATATAATATAAAGAGAGGTTGCCCGGAAAAGAGATTGTTAACGGTTTAAATGAGGCTATAGTAGCAAGGGGACTCCGGGAAGAAGAATGTTATGATAAAAAGAAATGGCTACAGGGACTAGGTTACAATATATGACCTTAAAGTAGATAGGGTCGTTATATATATTTATAATATGCATATTATAAGAACAGACTTTTGCTCTATATCACAGATCATCGTATAAGAATAGATGTGCATTTTATACAGCTGGAAGGGAATGTTTTGGAAGTTTCTATGATGTATTTTCCTATTTTTTTTTTCGACCATGTAGTGATTTCATTTGTGTCAAATGAAGTGAATTCACTTTCATTGGTTTCAGAACACCACATTTAGATAAATGATCCAAGCAATCTAAGAAAGTGAAGGAAGGATTACTGGATGATTACGACTCGCGACTATATTACAAAATACATAAAAATCCTCTGTTCATTTTTTAATTTTTTATTTCTTTATTGAGTAATGCAACAATCTGTCTCTTGGACATTGGTTATAGTGAGGTAGGATGACATTCACAGTGTATGTACAAAAAAACATAAAATAAATAGAAACAAAATAATAATCAAAAGTATATACAATAGATAATAAAATAAAATAACCTAAAAAAATAAGAAAATTAAAACTAAGCAAATAAAAAAAACACAGGCATACCTATATACAAATAAAAACACATGCATACCTCTATTCATAAAAAATCTTTTCGAACTACCTCTCCAATACATCCCAGCTCCAAAAGTGTCTCATTGATTTTTACTTGAAATCTTCATTCACACCTTTCAAAAATTATGTTCACAACCAGTAAATTAACTTTGAAAAGGAAGCTTAGTCTTTGATTTAGGATTTTTCTTTATATTTGGGGTCATATCATTCCAGTTTCAAATGCCAGAACATGATAGTGGACCGTATCTGACTGTGGAATCTATGCATTGTCAATAAAAACTGAAGAACATGGTTTACCTCGGAAACCGGAAAGCGAAATAACGTTTGTTTAAATTTAATTAGGTTTTCCAGAGTTTAAATTAGTCATGTAATTTTGTTGAATAATTTTGGCGGATCTGCTGGATTTCATGAGATCGCTGTGTCATCTGCATATGATGCTGTTACATAGCTAGAACTGCAAGGAATACACTGCCGTGTATATATGAAGTGAAGAGTAGTGGAGCAGGCACTGAGCCTTGGGGTACTCCTTTTGTGAGTAAAACTAAGATAGCTCTGAGCCGTGAGAGACAGAAACAAATCCTGATATATTGAATAATAAGATGAATTGAAAAATATTATCATGATGTCAGAGTTATGAGGGAAAAAGTGTCCCGCATCAAAAAATATCTCTTATTTTCGCAATTCTGACCAAATGCATTATTCATTTTTCTTCAAATTTGTCGTAAATAATCCTTAAAAGAACCTTTGTAAAATAAAAATGAAACCATCTTCATTATGATATACACGATTCCTAATTCGACAAGTTTAATGAAAACATTACTTTTTAAAAATATCATAACATTTTCTCATGTCTTATATATAAAACATATATCTGAAATATATATATATATATATATATATATATATAAACTATTTCTTTTATTGAGTTTTTTTTAAATTAAACTAAATTTTAATCGTGTTAATGTGCTTGACTAATTTTTCATGACAATTTAAAAACAAATTTAGACGAGAAAATAAAATATTTGTATTAAATTAAAGCAACTTTAACGATCAAGATATCAAGATAAATCAATATTTAATCAGATTATCATGTTTAACGAGTTGAAGCAATACTTCTATAAGATTAAAAATATTTACTAAACCGTTTAATTTCAACCAACCGTGAATATCTGGATGAATCAGAAGTACATAAATACTGTTTTTCTATTTAATGAATTTCCCAATCGGCCAAATGAGAATAAATAGACGTATATGAAACGTACAAAACAAACAACCAATCAAAGAATAACATTTCATTGAAAGACAGACTTAAACCAAGACGCACAAATTTATGGCTCAATCGTTCTTATCCATGACAAACAATAAAAAATGAATTAAATTAGGAGGAAAAACAGATTGGCAATATAAACAGATATATCCAAGAGGCGTGCGGACAACTGAGGAGTGGGTGTTAATATCTGGCCTGTTTGATCAGCTGTACAAACTTTATGCCGTTGGGCAAAATACCTCGACCAACTATTATTCAAAAAGTAATAAGGAAAATGTTAAAATAATTTAAATAGTTTACTTTAAAAAAAACAACAATCATTTTATTGCAAGAAGTCAACGCTTGATGATGGATATGAACTTTCAAGAACGTTTTTGGGAATTTCAACTGTTAATCACTTGAGGCTGTTTCTCAGATGTAACCAATTTTTCATGAATGATAAAATGTAGTAATAGGTTTATCAGGGATCGAGGAGGAAGCAAGATTTGAAACGAGAGGGTTCGGATGGTTCTGAAGTTTGTTATGAATGAATAGGTATCTGGATTGGGCCAAATCGGAAACATTAAGGTCGTTATGGATAATATTATTTGTTACAAAGTAAGGAGCGTTGAGGATTTTATGAAGGATTTTGGATTGTAAGGATTGGATACGAGAGGAATTCGATGGTTTAACCTTACGTTCAAACGAAATCATAATAATAAAAACAGCTCAATTAAGAGAGGAATGGACGATGAAAAGCGTAGGAAGGAGAGAGGCATAAATCTTGAAAAGAAAGGAGATAGAGGCTGCTGAAGGAGGCGGCTTTATCTGTAATGGTCAGTGGGCGGCGGCACAACAAACCTCATCCCCATTTTCATAAAAAAAGGAAATTATTCTCTTAAAAACCTCATACATGCTCATCATTATTATTGAGGTTTTTAAGAATTATCTGAATACACCTACCACTAATATTTTTTTACTTTCACTTACGTTTGTATATATGTAATATATAGTAAGGGTAAGTATTGCGATCGAGAAATTTTTGAATCTGAGTTCAATGAAAATACACGTTTTGGGGTCCCTGAGTCCAAATGACCAAGTCCCGAAAAATGTTCTGTGTGTCTGTGTGTATGTGAACACTCTGCCTCGAAAACAAAAAGTCGTAAGAAACTGATATTACGTATTTAAGATAAGTATATGCCTTAGATGTCGCTGCAACCTTTTCCTTAAAATCGGCTAACCGGAAGTACCACTTTATTTTAAATACCCTAAGGCCGGCACTGAGTACGATGCCTAACGAAAACAATAAATTATTAAATTAGAATCTATGTCACATTCCATAAAGCTTAAATTACCAAAAGTACACGTTTCATATGCATCTCAGTAACATTAATGCAGCTGAATAAGTTTCCATATATAATATTTTAATAGCTGGAAAAAGTTTCATAATATAGTTAATACGCCTTTATTTTATTGTTATAGAATATATCTAGGCGTTATTATACAATGCAGATTGGAGGAAGGAAACTTAACATGATGGTAGTTAGTATTTCAATATTCTGAAAGAAATTAATAACGAATAAGGACAGATCCCTTCCTTAAATTAAGTGACCCCTCCCCTTGCTAAATTATCTTTAAATTATGATGTCAGTATCGTATCAAAAGATTCATAAACGATCGTGATTTAATATCGATTCGAGCACTCCCGAAATAGCCAAGAGAAATAAACGTTGAAAGGAACCGTAGATATCGATTCGGCCAAAAGATGGCTGGGCCGAACCGAAATCACTTCTCTCACATCACTAACTTTTGCAAATTAATTATAATAATAATCCATATGAAAATTAAAGCATAATATATCACTGCATATTGTTACAAGTTAGAAAGTAATATCATGCTACAATTATTATTATAATATGAGCCTTTCAGTTGACAGAATGACTCCAATTTTAACATTTTTGAGTATATAAGTCATTTTATTGATGTTTCTAGTTAGAAATTTATAGTATCCGTACAGACAGTGAGTAAATTGATTCCGGTGTGGAAATATCGAACTGTGAATAAAGGTATAAATTTTTCCACTAGAAATATCAGTAAAATTTATAATAAAAAATGATGAAATTGGAGTTAATCATTCTATCAACTGAAAGGCTAATAATATAATAATAATAATAATACGATTTATTGGCTTCAATTAATTTAATCAAAAGCCTCTCGCTTAACAGGAAATTTTAACGGAGTTGGCTACAGCACAGAAAAATATGTTTAAATTATCACTTTTTTTCTTTTAAATAATTAAAATAAAACAAAACAGATATGGATTTCTTTCATGAAATAACAATGTAATGTCTTAGACAAAAATAAAAGCCATATTGTAAACAGAGCAGTCTTGAAAAAAAAAACGGATAATAAAAAAAATACAAACAAAACATGAAACAAAAAGACTAAATATTGTTTATAATTTCCACCTGCTCCTACCTCTAGCCCACAAGCCACCAGTTGTCGGCTACATATTGTGTCATTTAATCTCTACACCTAAGATGCGACCGGCTTCTTTTCCTGCTGCTCTCTCTTTGGATACACTTGGTGCATGTCTTGCACCATCTTTCAACCTCGGCATATGTCCAGCCATTTTCCACTTCCACTGATGAGCTTTAAACCTTATTCTTTTAATATCCACTTTACGAAGAATGTCATTATTTCTCGATTTTTCTCTCTTCTTGATTGACATTTGACTCCTTAAAAGCTTCATCTCTATACCGTTCAACCTGAGTTCAAGTTTCCTTGTCAATGTCCAAGTTTGTGCGCCTTCAAGATCTATCACTAAATTGCTTTTAAAAATCGTTTTAAGGAACCAATAACTGTATCATCCAAGCTTCATACTTCTTTTCATTTCTTTATTCCTTTTTTCATTGAATGCTCTTTTTTTGTCCTAAATAAATGTATTATTCTACGTATTATATCTGATTAATGTCTACATAGATTGGAATTTCAATGGAGTTTGTCATTATTTTATTTTTTCTCGTATTCATTTTCAATCCATATTTTTTACTGGTTTCCACTAATTATCCAATCATTCCTCTGATGCCATCTATGTTCGGTGATAAAAAGTTTTGAGGGGGGGGGGCACATTTCGACGGGGTTATGAATTTCCGAAATGAAAAGTTTCAAATCAAATGAAGAATGTAAGAATGGAAAATACTGCAGAATGTATATAATATACGAAACTTTATATAATATACGAATTTTTAAATTATACTTTTGTTTGCACTGTTTTTAAGAAGAGGATAGCAAAAAAATATCTTGAGAGGGGTGGGGAGAGGTTCATGCGCCATCGACTTTGGTGGAAAGAGCACCCCTGATATTAAACATATGTCATCAGCAAATCTTAGGCTGGTCAGTATTTTCTCATTGACTGATATTCCCTGATTCTCCCAATTCAGTTCTTTGAACAGTTTATTTAGAACACGATTGAACGAAATTGGAAATAGCGGACACCCTTGTTTGACTCCTCGTTCAACTTCCAAGTAATCACTATCTAAATCTAAATAATTTTAATATAATACTCAAATTAAATTCCACCTTAGCATTTTGAGGGCTATAAGACGTTTCAAAATTCTTTTTGTTTCATAAAAATACTTGTTAAATTGTGTGCTTGCCACATACATTCCTAAACTACCGTTTAAGACGGAAAACATATTTTTGAAGTGAAAACTTCTTAGGCGCGTTTCAAATTGTATCTTAAAGCAATGGCGTGTTAGAGATAGGTGAAAAGGGAAAAAATAGTGTCGAAAACTAACCGATTACGAGTTTTATTGAAGATATGGATTAAAATATCTGAAAAACTAAAAATCGGACCTGCATACTATAAGCATTGTAACAACAATCTGAAGAATTGTTCAGCATTTCATCTCCTCTGTAATGGGCTATTATTTATAATTTATATTTAGGATTATTAACCTCTCCTTATTGATGTTTTCAGTTCTATCGTGTGGTCTAAAGCCCAAAAATTTTTATTCTTTCGAAATTTGATGCTGTTATCAACCTAATGCAAATTTCCAGGATAAACAATATAAAATAAATCAACTGTTTTGGAATTTTAAAATTAGGATGACAATATTTAAATATTATGAGAGTAATTTTATTATGGAATAGATAATTTTTATGACTTAAGGTATGATAATGAAAATATTTCTATGTTATTTGATTCCTTTGTCAACACATAACATAATTCGCTATAAAACCAATACAATTTGACAAGCAAAATTAATTATGTCACTATGCGACTATATGCTTTCGAGTTAATAAAAACAATAACCTGCTGTTTAAATACTATTCTTGTATAGTTCTATCACTACAATTTTAGACAAATAGAATGAATGATTAAGGCATTTAAAATCTATCAGATGTATTAACTGTGTATAAAATACAAATAATAGCTCCTTTATACACAACAGACTTTTAAATAAAATCCAAATATAATAGAGATTACAAGGAGAATAAAAATTTAAATGTATTACTTATCGGGTGTATTTCACAAAGAAAAGGCATGATAAAATTTCTTTCAGAAGATTATCTACGAACATTTCGTTTTTCAATACTTCAATTGTTTATACAGCTTTTTTAATCTTGAATTTTTTGAAGGTATGGATTTTATTGTTTATATGTATTCATTTTGTAAGATTTTCTAATAAAGTTCTATATTTTTGTTTTCAAAAATTGATGAAGTTATCTTTAATTCATACAATAAAGTATTCGGATACTATTCATGTTTTCTTGTTATAACACATTTTTATCAAATTACAAGTTAAATCTACGTGCTAGAAAATTCAAGCCATTAAAAATTTTAAAACATTTAAAAATTATAAATAAATACACAAATTAGAGATTCGTAGTCATAATTTGAATCTAATTTAGAAAATTTGCCATAAAAATATTTATTACTAAACCGTTTTTTATTAATCTGATTTTTTTTTTATTAATCTAACCTGAACAATTTTTTTTTCGAATCATCTGCAGACATTTTTTAATATTAGTTTTTTTTATACCACAGAATTTTTTCTGTTGATCTTTTTTTTACGTTCTTTATTTTATCAGCTCCAGAAAACAGAACTTTTCTTTGACTTATTCATGAAAACAGTGACGGAAGGACTTTTGCAAGGTAAAAATGAACGCAAATTGAAAATTTAGGTCATTAAAGATAACCCTCATAAATTTTTTTATATTCTTTTTTTAATATTTACCTACTCTAGTAGATTTTTTTATGTTAATCTTTAACTAAATCTTTTTATTACATAATCTTAAAGCTAATATTTTTATCTATAAATTAGTGGCCGTAAATAATGATACCACACTTTTATGATTTAATTGCTAAAAAATCATATGTTAAAAACCTTAAATTTCATCATTTATCAGGGTTTCTAATAACATTATCAAAATTATTATATTAATACTTATACTAGAAGTGGCCCAATTGTCAAATTTTGATGAGTTGTCCTTTTATACAGTTTTGTGATATAATTATAATTATTATTTTATTACTTTTCATATTAAAAACACATACAATTGTTGTTAATCAATAAATTTACTTATACTTAATAAATACCTTTAGGTAATTATCTCCAACTGAAGCTTCCCTACGGACTGATTAAAATATTCTTAAATTGTTCAAAGTTCGAATGATGTTTGTGTTTGCTGTATACTAATTCCTATTTGAATCGATTTATTTTTTTTCAAATAACTCATAAATTTTTATTGACCAACGTTGTTTTAAGCAAATTTTTATCAGCCACTCAATTTTCTTATGAGCATCTATTATTTATTAGATATTTAAAAATGAATTTTTAATTCAAATGAAAAATCCATTTTTCCCCATAATCACCCATCTTTTAATTTATTTTTTATTTATTTATTCATTTACATTCAATAATTTATTATTCATTATTTACAATTTAAAATATATGTTTTATTCTAACGTATTAATATTTATTATTTTGTTTCATTTGCGAAGAATATTTTGTTTATAAAAAATAATTGAATTATTATTTTTTTTTACTATTTTGGATTATATATCTGCATTTTTATTTTTCTATATCTTTTTTTCACATTAATACTAAAATAAAAATAATTTTACGAGAGTATTATTATTCATTATAATGGTGATTACAATGATTTGGTCATAATTAAATTGAATCCATTAAGCATAGTAGTTTTCATCTTCACGTATATATAACTCATTTAAATATTTATGAATTCATTATATATACGTGAAGATGAAAACTACTATGCTCAATGGATTCAATTTAATTTTGACGAAATCATTACAATTACCATTATTAATGTGAATAAAACGATATAGAAAAATTGAAAATGCAAAACCAATTAATTAAATATTTTTTGTTAGTTAAAAAAAATAATAGCATTTGGAATGAAATTATTTATACAACAATAATTTAATATAAATATTTCCTCGTTGTTCATTAATTATTACTAATAAAATCTAACATTATTTACCATTATGAAGTAATTAAGATGTTCTAGACGTTTTTCAATATAATCCCAAAAAAAAACAACGTTAAAAACACGATGTAGACTATATACAGCAATCATATTTAATGATTTTTTTACTTACTCTCAATTCAGTTTAGCATTTTATCTCTGATACTAGTAACATTTATTAGTAAGGAATAATTAATATGTGTAATATAAATCAATTAAGCAGAATATTAGTGGGCTCCAACACCAGGTTTTAACATAATAAGGAATAAACAGTTGTATTGACAAATCTTCTGTACGCAGGTTCAGCTTTGGGTATAATGTAAAAAATCAATTTATTAAATTTAAAAAAATATATATATTCGAGTGTTATATAATGAGAAAACTGTTTATTAAGTTGACATTTCAATGGAGGATTAAATGTTGCCTTCTTTATTAACAGTTTTATGCATATTGAAGAATAAGCAAATATAGTAAATATGTCAAGACCTATATATAGGTTACGTAAAGAGATGATCTGTCCAATTGACGTCTTAGCCTAGACTTAGATCAACTATTGATCAAACAGTTCTATAAAAACATGATTCTTTTAAGTAGATATATAATCATAAAAATTAGGCATACGATTAAACATGGTCGAAACCCCTAGAATTTATCTGTGCCACGAAGATAAAAGACGCCATGTATATATTTTTTATTGAATAATTTAGTAACTAAGAAAAAAATTTCAATAGCTTAAGGTATGGAAAATGGCTCTCTTGTCAAATACAAAAATGGGCAAGGTGTCCTTTACCTCCGGTGAACAGATATAAATAAACATACACAAATTATATAAACATATCTAAATAAATATTTCGAGGCCTATATTATGATTCAAACATATGAAAGTTCAATTAGGAAATGCAGGGATACGGAATAGTTTTCTTTTAATGGGAAAACAGGTATCAAGTACGAACTAGAAGCTATCCTATTGAAAGACGAAAGCCTTTATTGGGAATCTTGATAGAAATCGAAAGTGACCTACGATACAGCAGCCAACCTTGTGTTGATGTTGAACACCTCGATACCCGAGTATATCGGGAAAAGACTTGAGGAACGACCCTTCAGGAACGAGACGACCGAAGATGCAATTTCCTGCGCTTTATTCGTCTCCTTTTAGCAAGGGGAGTGTCGATTGGCGGCATCGAAGCCTCTTCAATATTGCCTGTCCAACCATTAACCTCTTCTTCATAATAGCTTTTTCAAAACAGTACTTTTTTTCAATAGCTTTTAAGAAAGAAAATAGATTTTAATATAAAATCATCATTATTATATTTCAGAAGAGGTCAATAATGACTAAAACATTATTATTGCAATCTAATATAAATGTTATTATTTCCTTTAGTTTTTAATAACTGTAAATAATCGAAATGTTTTATTTAGTAAAAAGATTTAAATAAATTAAACCCCTTTCTTTTAAAAATTAGACCATGTTCCACCTTAATTTTGTTTTCAGAAATTAAGTAACAGTGCAATTAACTAATAACAAACAGTTAAGCCTAAAGTAATTACATATCCTTGCATAGGTACATGGGGAAATATTGGGGAGCTGGAGGTGCTTTGACATCAACTGAAGTATTAATTAAATTCTTTGGTACTCAAAAAAAGTCAGTACTTTACAGAGGTGCTGAGACGGAGGTTTCATGGCGCAAGTTGCGCCATTAAAATTCTTGAAGGGCCACATTTTGATGTGGTTTTAAAGTTTTGAGGGGGGCACATTTCGATAGGGTTAGGAATTTTTGGAATGAAAAGTTTCAAACCACAAGAGGAAAGGAAAAACAGCCCATATACTGAAAGTATAGTAGTTATATAAACATATAACAGGTATTATATAGACTATGATATGAGTAGTATATGGACTATGATTTTTTTTTTTTTTTTAATTCTACTTTACTTGCATTGTTTTAAACAAGAGGAAAGCAATAAAATATCTTGGGCGGAAGGGGGAGGGGAGAGATTTTTGGTCCATCGACCTTGGGGATGATGGATATCCCTGGTACTTCAGTAAAATACATGGTACTCACAATACTCAGAGTAGCATTTGCCCATCTATATGATACGGGGTGGCCGAATAGCTAACCGCGAATGGTCCTGCAACTCGATAACCAGAGCTTGATATGTTAAATAAGTGCGAGTTCGCGTCCCGGTGCTGAAAGGGATTTTGAATTTGCCGTCCTCACCCTCTTCTCTCCCCCCCCCTGATCTGGGAAAACCTCGTATAGCCTAAAAGGCGAGGAAGGGGAGGAAATTTTTTTGCTCATCTCTTATGTAATGTAATAAAAGTGTTCAATACTTGGGAGAAGAGAGATAAAACACCGTGCATTAAAGAGGGTAGCTGAGTACTCAAGTTAAAAGGGCCCTAACACGGTAAATATTATTCAGCCAATATCGAATGTATTGACCGTCTGAGGGATATATTTATATTGTGAGAATTATATTGATATTTTTAATATTTCTAGCACGTTCAAAAATATTCCTTTAATATTATTGATTCAATAATATTGATCGTTTAAGGTAACAAACCCAGGGAATATTCTCAAGATGCTCATGATCGGGTCGGTTGAGATGAGGTTGGACATAATACGAGCATGCCCTTGTTCTAGTTCTTCCTGAAGTGGTAGAATGCGGAAAGCTGTAACGGCTGTTTGCAGTGTATTTTTTATTAAATATTGGTAGCTTAATAATATAGGTAAATAGACCTCTTAAAGATGCAGATACGTAAACAAATTTCAAGACAATTTTATCAGCAGAGTAAATAAGAGAGTATGGAAAGAACACTTTTTTTTTTGTTCTTATGACTTGTCAAAGCAAGTCTTATTTTGCCAATAAATTATTTAATGTTTATTGGAACAGCAAAAGGAATCCGAAACGCAAATATTCTGTGTGAAACATATTTATATTGAATAAAACTTAAATGATGTAGTTTAAAGCTAAAGTAACTTATGTTCGAGTTTTTTAAATTTAAATAACTCCGAAACATTAACTGCTATATACGCCGACGATACAGCAATTTTAACAAAACACCATAATCCTAGACAAGCCTCAGTGTATTTACAAAATCACTTACTAAATTTACAAAACTGGTACTTACTTTGGAAAACAAAATTAAACCATGACAAATTACAACAAATAACATTTACACTTCGAGGATATGTCCACCAGTTTATATCGGCGTCAACCGATTCCGATTCTAATTCCTCCGATTCCAACCGACAACAATTCCTCAACAAATCAGACAAAAACTAAATACATACACATACCTACTTAAACCTATTTGGACATACGCCTAACAGATATACGGTTCAGCAAAAAATACTCACTTACAAAAACTACAATTCTTTCAGTCCGAAATTCCAAAATTTTACGACTGATAAAAGCACCTGGTACGTAAACAACAAAACTTTACATAACGACTTACGACAACCAACTATCGACCAACACATACGAACTCTTTTCTCACGATTTCATGTTAAACTAAAAGGACACAACAACAGACACGTAACCGACATGGCCACCGTTGACTTGCCCATTAAGGGGTGACTGAAGAGGAGCTGGATGAGAGATCTCCTCCCCTGATTTACGACAATAAACGAAGACTAGAAAGAGGTGCCATTGTGTGCTGTCCTTCCTCATGCCTGTCATGCCATTAGCATCTATATTCCTATCAAATCTGCTGATTGTCACTCTCATGACAGGTGTATATGAAGATTAAAAATAAAAAAATGGGCATAAGAGATTTATAAAGGAAAATTTATTTCGTTTAAAAATTGTCCTAATAATCGTTGAAAATTGCCACTATCATCCACAGCTTGCGACCCTAATCTTATATTTCTTTCTCGAATTAAATGTTTTACATTGGAAGGCAATGTGTCTTGGATCTACCAGGCATTGGCATGTTGGTTAGTAACCGATCTTAGCAAGACTCATTAGCAGACCCGGTCTTTTGGGGTCCTCGAGTGTCGTTAGAAATGGGGTCCGCTTATATATATATATATATATATATATATCTGGAAACAACTATATATATTTATATTCAACAATTGGAAACAACTATATATATATATATATATATATATATATATATATATATATATATATATAGAGAGAGAGAGAGAGAGAGAGAGAGAGAGAGAATATAAATATATATAGTTGCTTCCAGAGATTTAAATATATAGTAAATTTTCAGACCCACATAAGGGGCTCCCAATTATTCTAAAATATAAAAACTTTATGAGAGCAGACGAAGGCAAAACTTTAGGGCCAATTCACAGTAGGAGAGCCCAACAAATATATAAATACGAAACCAAGGGGCAATACTAAAAGATAAATACAAAAAATTTATGGCTTAGGGGGCTAGCAAAAATTTTCCAAAATGAACGAATATAAAACAATTGTTTTAGGGACTGAGGGTCACGTAATGGAAATACAAAACAATTATTTTGGGTGCCAAACATACAACGGTACTATATAACTACAAAATAACGATTTTGGGCGCCTTAAGAAGGGGCATCATAATCATTTTACGTCAATAAAAAAGTAAACAACATATAAATTGAGGACTCGTTGGAGAGCTCAAAAAAAATTCAGAAATAAGCGAATACAAATACAATTATTTTGAAGGGTAAAGATACCACAGTACTAGAAAATTAAGATGTTCGAAGCCCTCAGATAGGGACTCAAATAAATCATTCAACGGCTATAAAAAAACATGAAACATTTATGTTGGTGTCCCATCGAATGGGCCTCAAAAACATGCGGAAATATAAGAATTCACAACAATTATTTTTGGGACCTAACATATGACGGTACTAAATAAATACAAAATTTATACAAAATAAATACAAAATCTTTGGGACCTTCAAAGAGGGTTCCCAATTATTCTATGACTATATAAAAGAGTATAAAACGTTTTTGTTTGGCTCCCATCGATGGAGTTCCAAAAACATGCGGAAATATAAAAGAATTCACAACAATTATTTTTGGGACCTAACATATGGCGGTACTAGATAAATACAAAATAACGGCCTTCGAGCTTTCCGAAAGGAGCCCCAATCATTCTACGGCTGTAAAAAAAGTACAAAACATTTATGCTGAGGGATCGTGGTTCGAGGGACTTCAGCGATCGCCAACTAGTCGACCTGGCCTGACCGGCCTGCTCATTACATGTACAAATTTATTAATTCTCCCATGATTTATTCTAAACCTAATCAGCTTTACTAACCTAGGGCGGTCGAAATGAAATTTAAATATTTCAAACCACGGTGAACACATCTTCTGGTGAACTGTTTAATGGTCCTTACCTTTCCCATTCTTATAACTGGCAATCTTTCATTATTCATTAATTCAACGATTTATCAACCGGGGCTACACTGCAGTAAAATTGACAAGAGACCATTTTATGTAGGTTGTTCCTTATCAAAGAACAGATTATGAAACTTCCGTAGGCGACAAGGGACAAATCTTATGTTAAAACTTTACATTTAATTACTTAAAATTATATTATAATAAACAATCGGGAGAGGAAAAGTAAATCAACAATGATAATACTTTTGAAGAACAGTTTAAGGAATTTGAGAACTGGGAATGTTACATATTCATGATTGCATTCATAGCAGCGCTGCTGATGTCACCACCAGGACTGTAGACGACATTCATTTTAATCGTGTTTTCCACTCGTTATTTATGTAAATATTATGTTAATTAAAAGAATATGTGCAACTCTAAAACAAATCTGAAAATTATGATTTATGCAAGTTAAGATGCAGTTGGTGACCTTGCCCCACAAAACAAAAAATATAATATTCGTTTTCCACGAGTAGTCAGAATTTTTTTTATAATCACAATAAAAAGTACTATATTGTTCTTTTTAATTTTATGATAGTATTTATTAATAAATTAAAGAACGTTAAATTGTGCGTCGAACGAGTACATAAACTTTATAATTTGGTAACGTGCTAAAGTATAAAATCACAGTCAATCAACGCTGATTTTTACCAAATTTGTCAAAAAGTGAGACAAATTACTATAAATGGCCCAATAAGTTGGCAATGAGTTCCCTAAGAGGAAAAACCCATAGAATCAAAGTTCTAGAGCATCAAATTTTGCTTCCACTGAGTACTGGCATTTTTATTGTAGGCCAATTATATATCTCGAATGGGGATTCGTTATTCCTTTAAGATATTCGGTATCTTTCGACGCATTGTTTATCAAAATCCTTCGCTTCTGAGAGGTGGAAAAGAGGCTTATACTGCATATAACAGACTCTAAACAAAAACAATTCAGTAGAATAGACGCCCGTACTGTTGAAATATTGAAAATCACGTTTATCTTCATTACCAATTTCTAACCATCGCGTGATTGCCGATTTTATTCGGAGTAAGTTACCTACATTAAATTAGTTTGTACTCACTGGACGAAAAATTTGATGCTCTACAACTTTGATTCTATGAGTTTTTCCACTTAGGGAACTCATTTCTAAGTTACTGGACCATATTATTTGTCTCAGTTTTTGATAAATTTGGTAAAAATCGCCGTTAGTTGACCGTGATTTTATACCTTACCACGTAACAAAATTATAAAGTTTATGTACGTGTTTGACGCACAATTTAATGTTCTTTAATTTACTAACAGTACATGTTTCGCTTTGATGCATCGTTTAGGAGTTATAAGTTAAAAAACTAATAAAAGTTTTCTCTTGGTGGTCGGCGTTAAAATTTTGTTTTTTACATGTGTAAGCCCCTATATACAAGTAAAAAAAATAATAAAAACTATTCTCATATTTTTCGCAATGGATTTCCCGTTTCGATCCTCAAATTACTGGCCTCATATTCCTTAAATCAGCCGCCATATTTTAAAGCAGCGGCTCTGGAGCGGCAGAAAATGTTCTTTTTACTCAGAATAACATACACTTTCGTAATTTACAATCAAACCTTCGCCTGCGATCAGATCGATTTTTGGGCCCTGGCTCCAGGGCTATTTAGGCTATTATTTATTATGGGGTTTCTCCGGGCCAGAGGAAGAGGGCGGGTGATAAATATCTAAAAATTAAAAAAATAAAACTCAGGATCTACATAATTATTCTTAAGGAACTTGAATCCAAGATTGAAAAATGTATCTGAAATAAACAAGGAGTTTAACTAATGAAAAATCAATGTATAAAATTTGAAGATCTTTGAATTCATGCTGATTGAATCTAAGCCACTTTTTTTTTTACTATTTTCGAGTAAGTTAGCTTTTGTACAATTTCTTTCTCTTTCTATTCCTGCATTCTAAGGTCACAATTACGATAAATCCTTCAGGCCATCGCAACTTCATAAATGGATCGAACTTTATCTAATTTTTAAATAAGTGTTAATATTTCGATTTAGTTTACAAATAGTTGAAAAAACTCACCTTTATTTGGAGAAGTAGTTATAGTCAACAACATTAAGTAATTAGTTAATAGAGATAAAGTTAATAGAGATAAAAATAATAGAGAGAGAAAGTTCCCAAAGTCAGCTCTGAGTTTAGGAACTTGTCGATAGTTGCACTACGAGTTTCGCCAACATAACAAAAATTAATCACAATAAAAAAATATACTTTTTTTCTGCATGAAAAAAAGATCCGTTTAAACATTTCAAAAACTATGGGAAACACAATTATCTAACTTAACTATTAGCGACATTAGCGTTAAGCAGGGGTGCGTGCCCATCCCATCCCAAGAATCCCCCAAGCCAATGGCACAAGAATTTACCCCCCTCCTCCCAAAATATTTTTTATTGCTCACCCTTTCTTAAAAACAGAGCAAAATTAGAAAAATCGTAAATCATATACAATTACAAGTGCTGCAGTCTGTTCCGTGTTTTCCTCTTATCGTCCCTTGGTCTGAAAACTCATAATCCCGTTGAAATTTGAACCCCTCAAAAATTCAAAATATACCCACTCAAAAATTTTGATAGCGCAACTTGCGCTTTGAAACCCCCTAGTGGGCACTCCTGGCATTAAGCCGATTTTTTTGCTAAACCCAACTATTTATTTTATTTCTCTTGATGCTGACAGTATATGGAAAACAAGAAACAAAAGTACTAGCATAGTGAAATAAACATTTATATATTTGTTTGTGAAATGTCTAAACGCACCTTTACAAACAGCTGATGGAAAAGATCAAAAACATAAGCATAGGGAAACAAGCATTTAGATATTTGTATTTTCCATAGTTTGTGAAATATCTTAATGCTTCTTAGGAACAAAATTAGTTTAAAAACAAAAATAAAATATCAACAAATTGGTACCTGAGCTCACAGAATCCACTAAATTAATAATAAATAAATAATGGGTTGTTTTGGGAGCCAAAGTCACATTTTCCGTACTTTTAGTTATTTTAATCCCTAGAATTAATACCAAATGATAAAATATGTATATTTGAAGAAATTATTGTTTCTTCAATTCAGCAGTTATTAAAATGACCAATATCCAAGCAAAACATGTAAGTACAAGGAGCTAAAATGAGGCGTGTTTAATATTCCTCAACGCCATAGAATCAACAATTGTGATGAATGAATAAATGAAGGAAGGCCGGAAATGGAGAAATTGTTTAGTCACAGTAGCAAGAAACTCACTGGATAGAAACATCCAACAGTTTTATGGAGAAGGCCAAGAATCAGTAAGATGATTGTCATATCAAGCAATAATATTCATTAAAAATGAAAAAAATAAATAAATTAAAAAAAATATATAGTAAAAGAAATTTTATGATGGTAATTCCATTATAACTATCTAAAAATAGCAATGTTTCCTGTCTTAATATTTATGCTTTAATAGTACCAACCTTAAAGTTTTTTGGTTTTTTTTACAGCCAGTTATAATCTTATAAATAATACATAATAATATCATGCAGTTGTAATCCCATTATTTATTATTTCTAATTTAAATATGTTTATTTATTGAATATAAGTACTGCGTGTCATTGACTATTTCTTCAGGATTGTTGGATGTTAACAATTTCTTGTATATACCGTCATTATTGTCTAAAGAGAAGTTTAGACATTTTTTCTTTGATTTTTATAAGCAGGGCATTCCAAAATTATATGTTGGAGGATCTCTTTTTGGTTTATCACATTTTGCAGAATGTTTTACTCCAATACATTGAAGGTATACTTTGCATAATCTGTGATTGGTTCTAAGTACAGACAAATTCTTTACTATGTCTTTCGACAGATCCACTTAAAAAGACCAAGGCTTGATCAAAATCCGTGACACATTTGACTTTTAAACCATTAAAAGGTTGATCAAAAAAGAACACATCTTATGTACTATTTGTCTTAAAGCCTTAACAAAAAATGATGTTATAATAGTAAATTCAATATTTTATATATTATATTGTAACATTTATAGGATCTATGTAAATAAAAAACATGGTTAAATTTAAATAAACTTCAACTATAGTTCATTTGCAATTTAATTGATGTCTAGTTTTTGATAAGTATCAGCATAACATAATGTATATTGAAATATAGAAGTACATAATCTATAATACAAGCAGTATATTAAAATGCTAATTGTTAGGGAAAATTTGATTAAAAAAAAAAAAACAGTAACCTAAGTATGTTTAAAAAATCAATTATGTCGTATATAATTAGTGTTTTACATAAACTCCACAACATAATCTATTTAAATATTTTGAATTTTTCTAGAGTAAATTCGAAAATGGTAATGCTTTTGATAAATAAAAAACAATGCAGAATAACTGATTCATTTACACTTCTCAACTCTCAATAATTAACAATTTATTGTACATAAAGAATTAAAGCTTAGATTAGGGGTCATCAACCTTAATGCCAATTACCCTACTGATGCAATGCTATTAACAATAGGGAATGTTTCTATCCTGATATCCTTATAGTTTAAAAAGTCGTTTTTATATATCTATAAACTTCGAGAATATCACCAGAAGTGATGTAGTTAGATTTTGTTTGTTCAACTTTCATCCAATAGTGAATAAGAAAATTGTTTGATGAAATTTACAGCTGTAAGTTTAAAACTCTTACAAGTTAAGGGCAGGATTCAGGTTGACAAGCCCTAGATATGCTTAAATAATTTTCAACATAAAAACACAAAAGGTCTCTCATACACCATCTGATGCTGTGTTATTAATCTTATTACCCTAAAAATTGTCGATATACATAAATGACAATGACCATTACCTAAACAATACTCACACAGATCATTTAAATATTACTTAACTCTCAATAGTACAAGGTTAAATACTCTAAACACAGCCTCTATGCATCTCATACTATTTTATTTTAAGTCTAATATGACTTTGATATAATGAAAAAATAGGCACTTAACTTTACAAAAAGGATAACTCTATGATACTTTTTTTTTAATGAATAAAATAAATATCACACTTAGCAATATTTGATTTTTGTTGCTATTAATTTTTTTTTTGTTTAAAATATTCTTAATAGAGTAAGTATTTTCTATTCCTAGAAGTAACTGAGTTTAAAATTTCTTAATTAACTTTAATAAATTTTGTTAATCACAATATATATAAGGCTGACTATATTGTAAAATGTTTTTCTAATTGTAAAAATTATATAAAAATAAAACTCTGGCTAATCTAACAATATAGACATATTGTGTTTGACAGCGTTAAAGCTCCATTTATAATACAATCAAATAATAATACAAATAATAAATTTGAACTGTGTCATCACTAAACTGAAGACTAAAAACCTACAAAAACATAGTAATTACATAAAAAATATTTCTAATTTAATCCATAATAATATCAAACTTATTACTTTAATATACATATAAAAAAAAATTACTAAATTAAAACATATTCAACATTAAGACTCTGATGGGCTTATCTTGGGTTATTAAGCAAAATAAATATAACCCTTTTTTTTCTTTCTTTCAGTTGCAATTAATTACCCTTTCAGTGCCTTTTAACAACTGATATTAGCATTTCTCTACATAAATTGGTATTTTTGATCGCTCATTTTTTTAGAAAATTGAATAACAATGTGTAATATATACTTGTACTCTCAGGGAATACTCATTTTTCTTATAAAATACATACGTCGAGTTAACCACTACATATAAAAACTTTTGATTAACCCACAGTTAGAGAATTTCAGCTTGTGTGTAATTAACCAACACAAACCAGACATGATAGGAATGTATTACAATCTTGATAACATAGATGACCAATTGACGGAGTTGATTAAATTCTATAAATGTACCGGAAACATCAAATACATATAAATTTTTTATTGACATCTTTTGAAAGATATGAGGCATACCGAATCAAATCCGGTGTGTGGAAAGAGAAATTAGGTGGTCAGCCATATGCAATTCCTCACAACATTCATTTTGGATTATTAGATCTGAGTAAATATAACATATATCGTAATTATTGTTAACATTTGCCACAATAATAGACAATTAAAAACCAACTTTATATTGGAATCTATGAAAATATTGGTTTTTCTTTGACGAAAGATGAAAATACAAATGAATTTCAAAATTTACTCTCACAAGTTAAAATGCCTGGCACTGAAGGGGTCACTTGGTTCATTAAACAGTCAAATATGGTTTGAATTTTGTGCACTATTGTTATTACAAATAATAAACCATAAGTAAATGGTTTATGTAAACTAATTAACTTTTTTTTTTTTTTACAACAAATGAGTTATTAAAGAGAAAATAACAATGCACAAAGAAAATTAGAATCAAGTGTTGGAGAAATTTAATTTTTAAGGACTTAACAATTTATATTAAAGTTCAAATTCTATGCATACTTTATTGTAACCTATTCTAGATAAATATTTGTCTCCTTCAAAACAATAATGAATTCAATGACAGGTGCATAATCAGTAGAATGCAAATTGTGCAGTGTCAGAAAATTTCCCATTTCTCCCTTCCCTCATTTCTAAAAATAAAAAAACAACCATTCCTGAAAACACACACACGAAAAAAAATATTTGATTTTAATTTTGTGAACTATTCGCCTTCAACATTATGTTGACTAGAGAAATGAACTTCATCCTGAAAACAACAATCATAAGTGTATCTTTACAGTTTCCTTAGTTCAAGAGATAATTAATAATAAAATGAAGCAGATTCCACTATGTAACAAAAATACCAATATTGGTTGGTTTATTTTTTTATCAGCATGATAAAATATTGATAGTTGATGTTATAAACTATTATTTATAGATTATAACACAATAACATGTTATTGGTATTTACCAACCGGTTCCTGAAATATTAATGGTTACGATATTTAGACAATTTTTTAAAAAACATAATTTTTGTTTGATATTATTTCTAGATACATCAAATAATACAATTAATTAAGTGCAAGTAATCCGTAATATTGAATAAATTTGCTAAGACTTGTAAAACAATAAATATTTTCCAACATTACATTTCAAAGCAATAATATTAATAATATAAAACAATATTGATTTCATATAGTATTTAAAGATATTATTCAAAATAGACAAAATAGAGTGCATTAAATAATATTTAAATGCAAACAAAAAAAGGATGTGCTTATAAATAATTTTATAAGTATAAATTCATGTCTGTACTAATTACGAAGTAAGCTATTTTTTCAATAACTTAATAATAAAATTGCAGCTAAATCACAACAGCATAAACTCAAAAATTAAGATTATTTATTCAAATACTACCAATAAAGTTACACAAACCAATAAAATATATTTATCAATAATTTTATGCAAAAATATGTCATGGTGATTAAGGAGTAGGACAAATATTATGTTTAACTGAACAATATATTTATGATAAATGTCGGCCAGAAGTTTTCGAAAATTGGAAATTCTCAATCCTGGCTTCGTTTTATATAATTCCCTAACTTGATTTGTTCAATTTTTATAGCAACAAATGTTCTCCATTAGAGAAATATCAAAGCACCATTTTTTTTTTTAAATTAATTAAATACTGATTTTTTATAACATTGGCCTTTAGAAAAAAAGTCACAGCATGCATTATATACTTAGCATTTAGTACTATGTCTGTGTACTCTGGATCCATCAAATAAACAAAGGGTTAAATGGGAATCAGTAAATTAAATCAATGCAAATAAAAAAGAAAGAAATATAGGTGAACTTAAAATCCGCCTAATTACCCATTTATAGGGAAAATCATTAATACAGAATCAAAAGATTTTGTTAGACGACTTTTCAAAACTATGTTAATTTGTCTTCAGTATAAACCTTAGTTAGAATTAGACTCTTTTAAAATTTCTCGTAGAACATTACTGAAATAACAAACCAATTTTTATAAGTCCAAGAAAAAATAGAAAATAGAATACTTGGTTTTATATGAATGAGAGAAGAAAAAATAGAGATAATAATAAAATTAAAAGATCTTTTGATGACTAAAAATAAAACATTTGCTTGCTCAATTGAGGGAAGTTTTCTATACAGTTATAAGAACATCACAATGAAAATAAATTAATAACAAATTATTATAAGCATAAAATATTATTTATAATGTTATTATTATTATTATGTGTAACTATAATAAAAAAATAAATAAAGCATCTATATTTAAGTTATGTTTTTTACTTGATAGCAGTTATTTTCTGTTTAGCTGGTGTATTTATAAGATTCTATAGAAGGAAATAACCATAATAATGGCTGATGTAAATAGATCAAGGCTAAAAGGAACTAGAAAAAAAATTAAAGAAACAATACTGGACGAGACTATATATTTGTTTCTTATGTGTCGTAACGATGAAAAATTGTTTTAAAAAAATTATTTATATTTCAATTAACATGAAAAAATAACACTCGATAATTTAGTTCCAAAAAGACTTTTGTTTCATTAAAATACTTAGAAGTTTTTAGTGTGTCCTATAATTATACCTATGTGTACTATAAAATACTGTTTAGGTCATATTTGCACAATCAATTAGTTTCGAATAGAAGAATTTTAGTTCACATAATTCCAATTTATTTTTAAAATAAAGTTGTGAATATTATAAACCTTCTTAATAAAATACAATTTTATTACAAAGCACTCTGCTACTTTAATTAGTAAGAGTATGATAAATTTAAAATTTATAGGATGCATGGTTTTTCAACTTTGGAAAAACCTAAATAATAAGTCCATTTCTCTTTTCCCCACAAACAAAAACTGCTAAAGAGGGAGATAAAGTCAATCGTACACATTTTTATTTTGCTCAATTATTAATAATATTCATAAAATTTCATTAAAATTTTAATAAATAGTAAACTATTTCATAAAATATACTCACAAGGTAAGAAAAAAATCATACTTAATATAACAAAGTTATATTAAATAGTGATTTCCGAATAAAGATATATCATATTTGAGAGAAGATGTTTGACATTTTATATTGAAAGTAATAAATGGGCTTAGGTTTAAATCAAATTATAAAAAGTGAAAAAATATCATTTTTATTACATTTTTCTTTGACTACCATATTGTCTAAATTATTTTAGGATATTCAACAAGGATAAAACATCACCTTCAATTCTAGTATGAAATTTATATTGTCTTGATACATTATAGAGGTACTTTTTTGATACATAAATAACAAAATTTTAAAAGCATAAAAAATTAAAAAAAGAAAAACTAAGACAGAAGTTAAATTATTATTTCTCCCTCATCTGACATGAAGTCATTTAGAATAATGAAGTTGAATTAACATAATCTGAAACTAACAAGTATACCCGACTAGTTTCATCAATAAAAATGCTACTTTTAAGTAGTAAAAAATAGTCAACGATGCCCTATATCAGCAATGTTCATTTTAAAGCAGAATAAATATAACTTATGCCATGAGTGAATAACTTGTGATAGTAAATTTTTAAAAATGCAATCTAAAGTTCTACATTGTGGCCATTAATGTAAAAAATATAATATAATAATACTTACCAAAATCTAAATTTAAATAGGAAACTAAAAAATACAATATTCTTTATAAATACATAAAAAGAAACAGAATAAAACAAATGTCATGGACAGTTGATATTTAATGATAAAAATAAATTATTCTAATAAAACTACAATAATATACAATGTTAGTAAGTATAAAAGAAAGAAATGATAAAAACATTAATGGAATGATTTCCGTTGTTATAATATTAAACCACAGTAATATTAACTTCTAATCAAACAGAAACTTAAATAAACATGGCCTTTTTTCAATTATTTTGTTTACTCAATTCAAGGTCTGATTAAAAAAAAAAAAGTTTTTTATATAATACTGAATGGATATATACACAGATATTTGGTCTAACATGATGAATGGTCCGCACTAGTCAGCATTAATAAAGAAACTTTCAGAAAGCTAAACATCGGTCACATCAGTGCCTGGAGACGATTTATCCCTTTTCAAAGGCTCATGCTCAGTTTCCTGGGATGTAATGTTTCTGGAATAGTTCCAAGATTGAACTTCAGAAGTACCAAACACTTGATACATAACGTAAGTACCCACGGCCACTACAGATGAAATTCCAAACACTTTTCTCCACTGTTCCAAAGTAGTCTGTAACATGAATTGAAAAAAAAAATGAATAGATAATGCTAAATTTTGAATATGAAAAAGTACTTCTGACAAAGAAATTCACATACATCATTTTTTAAAATGAAACCTGCTACTAAAGGAGCAATGAAGCTAGCAGACATATGAATAGTTTGAGCAAACGCCAATACAGGACCTGAAAATTATGTATATATAATTAATCATTAACTAGATTAAAACTTTAAAGTTGTATTAATACTTCTATAAATCTTAAGATTTCTTGCCTTATAACTTCACAACCAGAAGATACGTAGGTACATATGTATAATAGAATATATATGCATTTATTTTTCTTTAGACATTAGAAACATATATCCAGTGATATTTAGGATAATGAGAAATGGCTAGTAGAGATAATGCAGGTAAGATATTCTCTGATAAATAAATAAAAATTCTGGTGCTGTCTGCACATCACAAAACTTTCACTTACCATTCTATTTTGAGTAGAAATATTTATTTTCATTTAAAAAGAAACGAAAGTAAAACATATAGATGATTACAGATTCATTTAAAACAATTAATAACATATGAACAATTTTCCCACTCATATAATCCATAACATTTATGCATTTTTCATCACTATCCATTTCTTTTTATGAACATATATTTTAATTATTGATTATTATTAATTACTTTATACTTAAATTAAAGTTTTAATTTAATTTATTTTATATGTAATCAGAAATTTTAACTTTGTTATTTTTCTGTATTTTTTAAAGTTAAAAATATATAATTAAAATTATAAATTTTTGTTGAGAGTAATTTTGTATGAGTTTACTGAGAATAAAGACTTTTTGTTGGTAGGAACCGGTCTACATTCACATACTTGAATATAAAAAAAAGTTTCGGATGATTCGAGATTAAGATATGATGGATCTGAATCAACCACAATCAAAACAATATACGGGAAAATATATTGTTTCAATAATAGGCAATCACAACTAACATGAGGAAGGAAGCGAGAATGGTTGATTTTGCAAAGAACCTTAGAATAACAAGCACCTTTTCTCTCAATAAAAATATACATAAGGAAACATGGTCCTCGCCAGATTATCTCAACAAAAATCAAATCGTCCATATGATCATTGATGCCAGACAGCCCAGTGATATTTTTGATTGATTTTTGAACAGTTCTAGAGAAAAAGGGAAGCACTACCACTCACAATGTTGAAATACTTATAGAGGAAGCTGTAGCCAGAGATGGGCAAATGCTACTCTGTGTACCGAGTACCAAGTATTTTACTCAAATTGAATCACTATGGGTAATTCAATGACTGCTTCAATTAATCATTTGACATCAACTGGAATAGTAATTATATTCTTTTGTACTCAAAATAGGTAAGTATTTGAGTACAATACTTGGTACTCAGTACTCAGAGTTCAACAATTTCAACAGAAAATGGACTCATCGTAAAGATGCTCTCAAAGGAGAGGTAGAGGATATTCATGGCATCACACCAAAAAAGAAGGGAAACGAAATGATTGGTTTGATAATGACTGTATAAAGGTCATCAATGAAAGAAATTATGGCAGGCAGAAAATGATCGAATGGAGAACTTGAAAAATAGCCAAAGACTATAATGTCAAAAGAAAGGAAGCAATGACAACATGCAAGCAAAGTAAAAGGCTGTATGATACTAAAAATTAAACAAACTTTAGGAAGATAACTGTAGGCTAAACAGACAAGTTTTATAAAAGGATAAGAGAATTTCAGAATAGCTATATACCAAAACTGAAATTCATTAAAGATCGAGAGGGAAATCAAGTAGGAAATAAAGATCTGTCCTGGAAAGATGGAAGCAGTTCTTCACAGAGCTACCAACCTGAACACAGCATTATCAACGAATAAATAAAACTGCCCCAGTATCTATACTTTAGTGTATAGCAGTATTTTTATGATCTTTTAAGAGACTCAGTAGATTTGAAGTAAGAAGAAATAACATCAGACAAGGAGGAGATAGATGAGATAATTAGAGCACTCCATAATAACAGAACTCCTGGAATAGACAGTGTTCCAAATGGGGTTCTGAAATAAGACAGGGGTGGAGGAAATATACAACCTTATATTTCCACAGGATTGGAATGAGACAGTTTTGTGCCTATAATAAGTTGACTTGCCAAAACTATCGAGGTACCACCCTACTGTCACTGTTTACAAGGTTCTCTTGGTTGCAATAAGCAGAAGAATTATGACATGGGCCGAAAGAAATATTGACAAGCACCAAAGTGGCTTTCGACTAGGAAGAAGCTCAATATCTTCTCCATACAATCTAAATGATTATATCTTCTTCATTCGACAAATGCTGTAGAAGGCATATAAATACAATATTGATCTTCATCACCTCTTCATCAATTCCACCATGCATATGATAGTTTCAATAGGAATGAACTGATTAAAGTTATGAAAGAATCTTCGAGTTACGGAATAACTAGTAGGATTAATTGCCATCACTATTGAAAACACCAGAAGCAGGGTGAAGATACAAAATACATTGCTAGACGACTTTGAGGTAGAGAATGATTAATGCCAAAGATCCTCTCTCCCTTGTGTTATTCAATATTATATTGGAACAATAGGCCAGAGCAACTAAGACCAATACATGAGAAACAATATACAATAGACTCACTCAGCATTTGGGGTGTGCTGATAACACGGTAATATCATCAAGATCCCTAAGAAAAGCTGCACCCTCAGAAGCTTTAGAGGTATTTGAAGATGCTTTGGCAAAATTGGGTCTTAATATGAATAAGGAAAAAACCTAATATCTCATATTCTCAAAAAGTGAGAGAAAGCATACAAAAAGGACAGGATAGCAGGCAAAGGCTCCACTACTGTTTTAAGGAAGCTGGCTGTTTCAAATACCTAGCAGCTTTAGTGACAGGAAAAAATGACAGGGGAAATAAAAGCAAAAATCGCAGCAGACAACAGATTTCTTTTTGTATTACAGAAAAAAGTGCATTTTCGGAACCTGTCATGGAAGGCAAAGCTACTTATTTAGAAAATGATCTTGAGTCCAATTGTCACTTATGAGGATGAAACTTGGGTCCTAACTAAGGAATGCAAGGTCCTCCACATCTTGAAAAGGAAGGTCCTTTGACAGATCTTTGGTCCAGTTTATATATGTGGCCAATGGAAAATAAGAAATAATAGAGAACTTCAGGAACTGTATAATAAACAAGATATAAACATTTATGTTAAATCGAGCCGTACAAGATGGCTTGGGCATGCAGAAAGGATATAAGAAGATAGATACCCGAAAAAACTATTATATGGCAAACAAGGAGGCAAAAAAAAGGAGAGAAAGACTGAAATGGATCGATGATATGGAGCATTGGTCTCCAAACTACGGCCTTCCAGTTCCATCAAACCTGCCCGAGAAAGTTTCTTTGATTATATGGTAAAATTTTTAATAAAATATGTAGCAAATTACTCGCACAAGAGATTACTGCCACATTTATTCCATTTATTTTTTCTCTAGGAAGCTTATTTCACAACTGATGTGTCATTTATAGAACAAGATTATTTTTTCATCACAAGCCATGGCCCGCAGGACTTAGATGGAGATATCAATGCGGCCCGCAGGACTGGGAGTAGGCCTCAATGTGGCCCCCGGGCAAACAGGTTTGGAGATCCCTGATGTGGAGGACGACCTGCAGACAATCGAACTGGGCCGCAAGAAGGTTGGAGAGATATTGTTGAGGAAGCCAAGGTCCTACAAGGGCTTTAGAGCCACGGAAGTAAGTTATTATTGCTTTCACTTAGCTATATATGAAATATATAGTAAGGGACAGTATTGCAAACGTGATAATTTTCGAATGTGAGTTTTTAACGGAAATACATTTTTTGAGGTCTCCTGAGTCCAAATAACCAAGTCCTGCAAAATGGTCTGTGTGTGTATTTGACCAATCTAGCTGAAAAACAAAATTTGTATCAAAGTGAAGTTGCATATTTAAGGTTTTTATATACCTGAAATGTTACAGCAACATTTTCATCAAAATCGGCTAACTGGAAGTGGCACTTTATATAATCGATGCTTTTACACATTTTTATTATTTTCTCGAAAATGGCTCTAGTGATTTTGATTGAACTCTATAGGTCAGTGTATTATTAAGAGATTTTCAATTTAAGGTAGGTTTTATCCTCATCGATACAACCTGAGAGAGCTTAAATGCCAATTGCTTTAAAATGCCTTTCTCTAAAGTACCTTTAATTTTTTTAATTTAAAATAATTAACCATTTCAAATTAATCTATTATGTAAAAAATAGTTAAATATAAAATAGGAAAGAATTTGATAATTAACTAAAGGAGAAAGTAGAGATCGTAATGGAGAATAGTTGTAATGGAGAAACCAAAGGAAAGTCTGTTTGTATGACTTTCATATGTAAAAAGCTTAATAATACGGACTCATGACAATATTATGTATATATATACATATGCGGTTTTCATAAATGCTATCATTGGTATTATTTAATATTTAATTGTATATATTAAAGCGATATAAAAATTAAAATGTGTATATATACCGATACTTAAATAAAAATATAAATAAATATAGCTGGTTTCTTTAGCAGTGGCACTCTTGTTGGACTAAAAATATTTCGTGACACTTAATTTATTATAATCAAATAAATAATTGAAAATACAGTCGGAAAAGGACATGACCAGTATCAAACAAATAGAATATAATACATTAGAAGGCTATGAAAAACATATGGTAATTACTTGTTTAAAATAATGTTGCTTGCCTTCTATAACTTTTACTTTCATTTTCATTTGTCTTAAAATACTTATCTTAAGAAGAGGGTCAATACTTATATAAGAAGAGTGTGATAAGTGAAAGTTGTGTGATGCGCACCACACCATATTTTTTTAATCAAGTGAATAAATTTTAGAATAGTGACAAATCAGGTATTATTCAATGTTAAATGAGAATAATTTATACTTAATATACATTATTAAACTTTGAGAGGTAGAGATTATTTATTTTTTAATAAGAATTAATAAATAGAAAATATCATTTTATAGGTTCATAATAGAGATAAGACTTCACATAAAGTATTTTATTGTTTCCATAATATGCTATATTCTATGCTCCCAGGTCCATATCCTCACTATAAACTTATAAAATCCATAAATAATGTGATTAATAAATATAGAAAGTATTACTAAATGATTAAGAATTTCTCTTTTTAAAGAACAGAGTTTAAAGAGGTATTTTGAATAATTATGCTAACCAGAATCACATTTAAAACTGTTAATATAAGTTCATAATATTTTACCATTTATGGTCTCTATTTTATTTTAAAACTTAATTTGTAGAGAAGCTTTCGTGTCTGTGCACCATATTCATCTCTTTAATTATAAATACTCCAATTAGGTTAAATTAACAGTTAATTAATTATTTGAAAGTTTCTCTACAAATAAAGTTTAAAAATAAAATAGAGACTGTCAATGGTAAAATATCCTGAACTTATAAGAACATAAAAAACAATCTAAAATTACCTATAACTGTTAATATTATAATGTCCGCAAGACAAAATGAAATAATAATAAATAATTATTACTTCTATATATCAGGGAAAAAAATCAATTTAAGACTTAAATATGTTCAAGTAATTAACTTTTCAGATAATTGAGAACATGTACAGATATCAGACAGATAATATAAAAATTGGAAGATTTTAGGATATAGTTGTAGAGCAATGAAAGCTTATTTTCTTTACACAAGTCAATTATGATTTTTGAAAGCCTATCAATATGAAATGGCATATGTGAAGATATAGAGACAAGAATAACTGATATATTTATTAAATAGACTATCTTTAAAATTTTTTTTATAAGAGTAGAAGTATCAGGTAGTTAATACATATTTTGAAAAACTATTAGATATGCTGCTATTGGGTCTACAGCACCAACTGAATATGATAATTCCAAAAAAAAAAAAAAAAAAACAATGAACAGAAAAAATGGAGAAATAATGAAATCTTAGTAAGGAGAATTAAACAGAATAGAATAAGGTCACTAAAAAATAACTTAAAACTAATATTATATATGTAAAGTTAATTTTAGAAATTTAAGTTTATTGACAGTGACAGCTTAAGGCTCTAAAAAAAAATGATACATGCTACTAAACACAAATCTCTCTGCATCTACTGTAATGCCACATTTCCTTCCTACTTCTTGCAATTGCTATCTGAAATATCTTGCCCTTCCATTTCCAAAATTAAAATTCAACTTAAAGAAATATATTTTTGCACAAACTTACCAGCAAAATTTGGAGCAATATCAACTATGTTTGCCATAGCCCCAGCATAAGCTGCTGTCACAAATATAACAGCGACAAACCATGCAACCAGCACAGCGCTTATTTCACACCCGAAATAACCTATCGACAGCAGCAAAAAGCCTGGAACAACTTGAGCTGTGGACAATAAAATAAATATCAAGAATGATGGAAGACTATGCATAAATGAAAAATAAAAATAATAAGTTATCTAATTACAAAGTGCGGTAAATATTTTTCGGACGGCTGTTAAGGAGAACCAATTTCTAGTTACCAGGATGTCAGCAATATAGCAAAAAATAACTGAAGAAAAATAACTTAATAAAAATGGTGCTCCATTCAGAAGTCCATTCTGAAATAAAAATTTAAATTATTATATAAAACCTAGTCCCTATAAATTGATTTTAGTCACTAACACTATCAGTAAGTGAATTTGGGACATTTTAAAGTTTTATAATTAATTAATATAATAATTGTATAATTTTTAAATAATTAAGCAAAAAACATTCTAACGTAGACAAATTATTGGTCAGATATATTAAAGAATAACATCTTCCTTATTAGACTTCTTGCTTTCTTGCCAAAGAAAATTTTGAATTTTGTATTGAATATAAAACGTAACATTGGATATAAATAAATAATAAAAACATATATAAATAATAAATCAATTTCTATACTCCCCTAAGTAAAAAAAAAATGATGAATTTATAAAAATGTAATATAGGAGACAAGATCACGCTGCTCTTAGGCAAGGAACATATGAATTTAATTCATATTTAATGATGAAGGGCTTATTAATAAAGTATTTTATATGTATGCGAAATATTACTAATAGAAGTACTTAAAAACAAAGTAAAAAAAATTATAAAAGAAAAATTGTATAATACATTACCTTCTGAATACTAAATCCAAGGACTGTTTTCATATACAATGGGCCAGGAATCATGAAGGTATAATGAACCCAAATTCTGCCAAAGGTTGTTACACCTATAGCCCATGCTGGGAGGGAAGTCAGAATAGACCAATATGGAACCGATACAGACTAAAAACAACAAAACATAAAATTAAATATAATAGCCAATTTATATCATTGATAAAAATAAAGAATAAAAATCAAAAGTTCCTCACCTTGCTATCAACAGCTATATTCCTTGTGCATTTCTGGATATAAGCTAATTCTTGTTTAGTTATTCTAGGATGTTCTTGTGGTGTGTCAAATGCCAAAAACCACCACAAGATGCACCATGATAAACCAAGACTTCCAGTAACATAAAAAACGACCCTCCATCCATAATGGGCAATTATAAAACCACACAATGGATAGCTTAATCCAATTCCAATGGTAAACCCTGAAATACCGAGTATAATTAAATTAAAGCTTTATAGACTGTCGTAAACCAAAAAATAATATTTTGATCAACAAACCTTCAATGTGATAAAAGAATTTTTTATTACCTTGAAAAGATGACATAAATCTACTCCTTTCGGCAGGTGGAATCCAAACACCAATCATTGCATACATGGCAGGCCAAGTAAATCCCTATTAAGAAAAATATGATAAATAATTATATAACAATAGTGCTATAGTGCTCCTATACGACTTATACCTCAATTGTCATATATATTTTGAGCTCAAAAGTAACAATAATTTTTATTTTGTTTTATAGTTTGTATTCTGATTTATTACGATATTATTTCAGGTTTCATCATTATTTATATTTTTAATAATAACTTCTAGGACAGTTTGGTTGTTTTGTGAATGATAAATGAGAAAACAAATTCACAACTTTTAAGCTATTGTTTGTTTTTTAATTTATGGAAATATCAATAAAGTTATGTTTACAATTATAATCAAATGTAATAATGTAAAGCTAATTCAAGATGGTAGCTATTTTACAAGACAACTATCTGAAGCTATGTCTTGATTGAAACCTACTGGTCATGTTGCTTCCAAATGGTGCTTTTTCAAATGGCTAGTAAAATAAGAGTATTTTGAAAAATTCCAAATAAAGCCGAGCCAAATTTACATGAAACCAAAACTTTTATAATCATAGATTAAAAAAAGAATCTTAATCTCTACCATCAGTACTTTAACATAACACAGATAAAATTGATTGATTGTTAATTACAAATAAAGTTGTAGTTAAAAATAACTATGATTATTTCCAAATAAAGGTATTTCCAATTATTCGTATTTAAGATATTAAGAGCAAGAAACAACCTTTAAAAAAAAGGAAAAAAAATGCAATACATTATTTCCAATTTTCGTTCCCTGTAATCCTTGATTTATACGATAAATATATTTTGTGACATTGAATCAATTATATCACTATAGAAAATATACATAAATCAGTGACATATTATAAAAACTAAAATTTCAATATTACTTTGTAATGAAAGTATAAAGAGAAAATTTACCGATGCTACACCTTGGATAGAACGAAGAAGTATTAATGCTCCAAAGTGAAAACCGGCAGCATATGGAATAAGAAGAGATGATATTGCAGTTGCCATTTGGGATAATCCAAAAACTATTTTTGTTCCGAATCTTTGAACTAAAACTCCTCCTGCTAACTGACTCACAACATAACACCAATAAAAAGATCCAAGAATTGTAGACTGAATAGATGGATCCCAATCAAATTCTCCTTCATCCTGGAAAATTTTACAAAATTGATTAAAATAGATCTTATTTGAAACATATTTTTTTAAAGTGTACAACAATCACTAAAGTACTTGTTTTAATTTATGCTGGTATCTTACTTGGAGAAGTAATTCTGATGTAGAATTGTCAGAAGACATATTACTAGCAGCAAAACAGTATTGAGGCTCTTCTGAAGAAGTTATGTTTCTTGTGACTGGTGGTGGCATTTTGACCATTGCCACTATAGCCAAATTAATGTCAGTCCTCATCATAAAACTAACCAAAAAACCAGTGAATGATAAAAAGTAGAGAACGACTCTTGCAGCAACTGCATCTGTAACAGTGAAATCAAAAATAAATACAAGGAAATGTTTTCTATTCGTCAAAAAATATTAAATAATGGGTGCTTGAATAAAATGGACATCCTGATAAGACATATTGTACATTCAGTAGTCTACAATCACGTAAAGAAAAAAAAGAAATCAGTGATAATTTTTTATGATGCTTAAAATAACAATTTATCTTGAAATAAATTTTTACCATTACAATTTATTTTAAAACAGTGCATGTTGAAATGATTACTACTATAATACTTGAAAAGATGAAATGTATTAGGTTCAAAGTTTCGAAAAGAAAAAATATTGACCAGCTTGGGTAGATGTGGAATCTTATGAAATAAATAGAAAAAGGCTAACAGAGTTCTTAAAAAAAAATCAATTGAAAATAGTAAATAAATGGTATATCATTCTTAGCAGTTTTTGCTAATTAATTGATTAACAAAAAAAAAAAAAAAAAAAAAAAACGAATTTAAAACTTCTTTTGAAGTAAAAATTGAGTAGTCATGGTTTGTTTCCTAAACCTTCGTAATTCTTCCTAAAACAAATTCATACTTTTTCTCATAGTCGGAATCAATTGTATATCAACTGATTAATGTAGGGAAACCATTCAATTGATAAGAAATTACATTTTTTTCTTTTAATACTTTTTTAAAGATTACATTACAATATATTTTCCACTTCCTCCCCCACAAGAAAAAAAAAAACCTGCCTAGATAAAAGTTTGGTGCTATAAAATATCATGTACTATTAATATTAAAATCCAAAACATGTTAGCAAAATAATTTTTATATTTTAATAATTTCTTTTACATAAAATTATGATTGATAAGTACTTATTGACTTTTTTTAGGAGGACTAATTTTTGATTTTTGAAAGTTTTAAATAACTTTACATTATCTAAAAAAGAAAAAAAATACTTGAATTAAATCATCATTGCAATTAGCAAACAGTTAGGGAAGAAACTCTGTTACAAAGAAAAATGTATTGTTTTTCTTCTTTCTTTACACTCAAAGGCAAAACATGGCAATGCATCTAATTGGTATAGATAGTAATGGCATTCTGAATAGGAAAAAAACTTAGAACTGACGTAATAGGACAAAAAAGTAGCCAAATAATATATCATTATATACATATATAATTTTTGTATACAATATAATATTTTATAAATTATATAAATAATATATTTATATAGTATAATAAAATAATATAGTCCTTAATTTTTCCCCATTTGACTATTGCTGTACGGCATATGGAGGCGTCTCTGGGGATCTCAAGGTGAAACTAAAACATTTGATAAATTGCTTTGTACCATTCATCTTCGGGATCCCTAGGGACGCCTCTGTTTCCCGTTTTTAAGCAGAGTTAAAGTGGCTTTATCCTTCCTCTTTCAAGTCATCCAATCCCATCGCCCTTTATACCTCTCTCTGAGCTTCTTCAATTCAAATCCTCTGTTTGTTCCCGCAATACTTGTTCCCAGTCATCTCATATATACATAAGGGCCCACCGAACTGCTGGCATATACATTATCCAATCCTCATCCTTATGGAACTCCATCCCTTCCCACATCTGTCAATCCAATACCCTTCCTACCTTAAAATCCCGCCTGCTCAATCATTTCTTATCCATCCAGTCCCCATAAAATTGTAAATAGTTGTTACTGTAAATATGTATATAAATTATTAGATTGTTCTTCATTATTTTTACTTCATGTTTATTTCCAATTTTTTATTATTAACTGATTTAAGTTTAAGAGAGTAACTTTTAATTTTTTTTATAATGACTATTTATTTACTCTGTATTTTTGTTTATGTATCTCTGAGCACTAGCGGATCCAGGATTTAATTTTAGGGAGGGCTTCAGCCCGAAACCTTTTTTTTTCATAAAAATAACGATAATTACTTTGGAAAAACAGAAAGAAACTAACTACCTATATGAAATGGTGTTTAAGTTATTCCTTAAGTACTTTTAAACGTAAATACACGAACAATAATACTTTAAGGGGTATTTTTTAATTTTTTTTCCCATAAAACATGGTTATATTTTTCCATTTTGGGGGGCTTCAGCCCGAAAGCCCCCCCCCCCCCGTAGATCCGCCCGTGTCTCTGAGGCTCATTAGCCCACATTTCTGCCTTTCTGCATTATTCTAAAGGGGCTCGACCCAGAATAAATAAAGCATTATTATTACTATTATAATATAATATATCTAGTTAACAAACGTTGTCAACATATCAAATTGAATTTTCAAAAAGGGTGTGTCATAGATTGAAATCTAAAATTAGGTTCAGACAATTTATCTAAGGATTTTAAAAATAATACTAGGTCAGTTTCCACAATAAAATTTAAATCTGAACGCTGAATTTAAATTATTTTACAAATTATAAATTTCCGAAGTGAAAAGTTTCAAACCAGAGATCAAGGAGAGAAACATGGACCAGATTTCAAGTGTAACTATATAGGATCGACGATTTTTCTAATTCTGTTTTCGCTTGTACTGTTTCAGAAGAGGAAAAAAGAATTCCTTGAAAGGGGTGTTCATGGGATGATTTTTAAAAAATGGTCTAAGAAAACTTCTTATTTCTAACGTTCCTAATGTTCCACCATTGTTTTATTTATCCATATTGCATCAGTGAAGAAATAGGTGTGTCTATAATTTCATGGTTTTCATAGGATTTAAAAGCAAATTACTAAAGAAGAAAATAATTCTACTAATTAGAATTTAAACATAAAAATTAAACTTTCCAACAAAGAAAATCTTTAAATCGGAAATGCATTGAAGGTATAATTATAATTGGTAAAAATTAACATTTGGGTCACTTCAACCCGTAATGAAAGGAAGTAGTATACGGTCGTTTCCAAAGTCTACCATAACAGCTGACATCAACAATATCGCTCACGATCAACAAAAACTAGCGTAATCTGAATTGTGCCATAAATGTGCAAAGACTATCGATAAGTCACAAGGAATATATTTCAACGATTTTCATTCCATGATCTTTAATTTTTCAAGAAACTTATCAGCAATCATGAAAGAACTTCTTTTTCCCGATTGGAATTACTAAGTCTTAATTTGAAAACGAAACAAGGAATCACAAAGCATATTTTATTTGAAAAAAAAAACCGAGAGATTCATGAGAGTTAAATGTTTTAAAAATTGCTTCATTTAGTTTAGAGGTCCAAATGCACCTAAAACCTAGGATTTAAAATAGAAATTCTTTTCGTCTTTTCAAATTGAAGAAATATTATAACATCTGGGACATCCATGACGTTATTGGTATCAATGAGCTGGTCGACATATATTATTTTATTTATCTTGAAAAATTAAAAGCCTGATAAACAAAACGTTTTCGTTTACTGTAAATAAAGAATCTTTCAACATATATATGCCTGTTTAGACTTTCGGACAAATGGCGAGAGGAATTTGTAAACGCGGTATAACAGGTTTTTTTTTCACACACACTTTTTCGTAGAGATATGGATGTTTTAAAAATCTATATTCAATAATAGACCATGACATTCATGAGATTTATTCTTCTTTATAATACATCAAGCCACACAAATAATTACTTTTCATCATGTATAAAGTAATTTTAAACTACTAATAAAGATGAAGATATTTATCTGACTTTTGAAATAATAAGACAAAAATTAACACTTATATTTAGTCAAATGAGCAAAATATATTTTTTTTTCAAAAATAGAGTAAGGAATTTTTGTCATTTTATGGATATCCATATCTCCATGGTATTTTTTATAGATACAATATATCTTGCTCGAGACACCGTCCTGAAAATTGTCTTGACCGCTCTTGTGGAAAAAAATAAAATAAAACTCTGTAGACAACAGTAACTGACCAACGTCCGAAAAAAAGATCTTTTTTTTTTTAGACTGTAGTGGAAATAGTTTTGAGAAAAGTTGAAATAATTAGTTAAACTAATTACATAAAACATAACTCAGTACGTATTTATTTTATAAACAGAAGTAAAAAGACCAATAAATTCATAACAAAATGATAAAAAACTTTTTGACTGCACATACTGAAAATTTTTAATCCTTACAAATTCCGTATTATACAAATTACAAAAACAGTCAACTACATATCGATCTATAAAAAAAACAATAACATTCAAATCGGATCAATATTATACATTATTACATACATGACTATAATAAGGCCTATTTGGACTTACGGAGTTGAGCTATGGGGCTCCACTAAACCTAATTCCTCTCGTATTCAATCCTTACAATCCAAAATCCTTCGTAAAATCCTCAATGCTCCCTACTTTGTTACAAATAAAACCATCCATAATGACTTTAATGTTTCTTATGTTTCAGATCTGGCCCAATACAGATACCTATCCTTCCATAATAAACTTTAGAATCATCCTAACCCTCTCATTGCTAACTTTTCTTCCTCTTCAAATCCTGATAACCCTCCGAGGCATCTGAAAAGAAGATGGCCTCGTGATCTCCTAATGTAGACATATCATTAGAGTACTAACAATGGGTGGTTTTTCAACAAGTGTTTTCACGTCATTATATCCATATGTTCAAATTTACTAAATATATTTCTTCAATACAGTTGTAAGTATCATTAAGAAATAAAAAAAAAAAGAAGATGCAGCCTATTGATCTTATCATGTAATCATGAATTTTTTTTAAATAAAAAAAAACAAGAAAAATAAAGTGCTATATGTCAAATAGCACTTGCATAAAAAACTTAAAAAGAGACACATATTAATTAATTACGATATGATTATTGAATTTTAAATGTAAACCCCTTAGTTCTAAACAATTTATATATAAAAGGAATACATTATTTTTAATGCACGTAGTTGACGAAGTGTTTACAGATGCAGATAATTTGTAAGCATAATAATTTGTTTCATTATCTGTTTTTCTCAAACTTTTAAGTAATTAACACGGACAATAATTCAGCTGTGTAATACAAACAATCCAACTATTGTATTTAAGGATTTTTTTCATTTCTAAATATATATGGTGATATCTTAATCAGTTAGGAAATAGAAAAAAACAAATGAAACCAGTACTTATCTTATCCATAGACAGAAAAGTTACTGTCGAAAGCTAACCAAATATATCAAGATTTTTATGTCTTTACCCTCCTTTATTCCTCTAATTATTCCCTAGTAAATATTCTTATATTTTTCTAAAGTTCCTGCATGGAGCGCTGAGCTCGTCTTTAACACGAATCCGTCTCTAAATTTTGCCAAACTATGCCATCGAAGAATTCAGCAGGGAATTTAGGAGCATGACCTAACTTTATGAAATAATGAATATTTCAAAACAGAATGCGATGATTGGGTTTTGATAGGCCTTATATAAAAGGTCCATGGTTATTAATCGTTTAATAATAAAAATGAAATAGCTGTCCTTGGAAGTAATAAGGAGGACATTGAGAAACTCGCTAAGACTATGATAAGAGAAGCAGAAATCGGCCTACAAGTAAATGAAGACAAAAAACAAAATATACGATAATAAGCCGAAAATTCCACCCCAATAACAAGATCTGTGTAGAAGGATAATCGTTCACGAGAATAGAAAAATCCTAATACCTTGGCTCCATAATAACCTCAATGACAGTGCAACAGCTTTCTTCCTCCTTTCAAACGCATTGTATCCCAAAAAATCTCAAATTAAGGGTTTGCAACGACAAACCTGGTTCTAATATATGGCTGTGAGACCTGGGCACTAAACAGCGTCCTAGAAAAAAGTATTTAAAGATTTGATAAATGTTCCGTACGATAACCGGGGGTTCTGGGATCATAGTACTGACACTAGGAAAATAAAGACCAATAAAGAACTGCTTAGAAAAACTAGTAAAAACTAGTCTCATGATAAACGGCACGGAGTTTAAGATTGGCGGGGCATGTAGCTCGTAGAAATCCATATGGAAGCCTCTACATAACAATGAATGCTTCAACAGAAAGAAAAAGACCACGTGGAAGGCCAAAAAGCAGATGGATAGAAATAATCAACAAAGATGCAATACAGCTGAGTGCAGATAAATGGAAAGAAATATTCCAAGACAGGCAGAGATGGAGCAGGCTTGTTAAGGCTGCAAAAGATCTACATGATCTACAATGCCAACAGAAAAAAAAAAAAATAAATAAATAGGTAGATTTAGACATAGTCTTTAGTAGAGGTTAATTATATATATATTACAAATTTGTCTTGTAAGACGAGAAGAAAGACCAATAAAGAGCCACTTACACAAACTGGTCAATCAATACCTCATGACAGGAAGGCACGGAGGTGAAAATGGATGTTTCACGTAGCTCGGAGCAATCCATCTGGAAGTCTCTACGTGACAATGAATGCCTCAGTAGTAGGCAAAAGAACACGTGGAAGACCAGAAAGCAGATGGATAGATCGAATCTCAACAAAGACACACGCAGACAAATGAAAAGAAATAGCCCAAGATAGGCAGTGATGGAGTTGCTTTGTTAAAGTGACAAAAGATCTCAAAGATCTGTGATTAAAACAGAGAAAAAATCTATTGTCATTCCAAGAAGATGGTGATCAAAAATAAATAAAAAAAGTGTCCCGTAAGTAGAAGAAAATATTTAAAAGGGTGATAGCAGACCTTAAGAGGTAAAAAAAATGGTCCGATTTTACACAGAAATGTAGGAATTTTAAGTTTTGTATTTTTGAAAACTAATTCAACACGTTATGTTTGGAATAAAAAGCTATAACTAAAAAAACATTTAATTTAATTAATTGACAATTGATTCACAGTAAAGTAGACAAAATTTCCTTGAAATAAAAGTAGAATTAGACATTGTTAAAACCAATTAAAACAGAATTTATGAGCGAATAAACTGAGCTAAGTATTGTTTTTAAACAATCATGAATAATTAGAAATTTGTTTCTTAATACCCTTCAAATATACGACAGATATCACTCTTTCAGGAAAACATCCTTGATTATAATCTTTATCTCCATTTTAATTAAGTTGAGATTCACCTCAAGTTCTATAAAAAAATGAGATGGTTTGATTGATGCTTTCGGGCTGAAGCCCCTCCCCAAAATGGTAAAATGTAACCATGTATTAAGGAAAAAAATATTGAAAATGATCTCTTTATTTAGGATAATTTCATTTAATAGGACTTCCAGAATCACTTAAACACCATTTCATATAGGTAGTTAGTATCTTTTTTTTTTTTCCCAAAGTAAATATTGTTGTATATATATGAAAAAAATAGCTTTCGGGCTATTCCCCCCTATCGACTATCAGCCCAAAATTAGATTCTGGATCCGCTAAAGATTCCTCAACACCTGTGTCACCTGTGTTTTCAGTAAACATTGAATAAATTATTGCAATTGTATTATAGTAAACAAAATCCATAAATACACACATGATTTACAAAAATTAGAAAAAAGCTTTGTTAATTTTGTTAAAATTTTTATTATATGACTCACTTGATGTTCCTAAACCAGATATTTACGTTTAATAAAAAGAGACCTGCTGATGGAATTATTTCCATGAATATATATATATATATATATATATATATATAGTCGCTGGCATGTAAATAAGTCGAGTAATGAGCTATCGTTTACTTAATTACTAATGAATTTCTATAAATCAAGTCTGCTCCTTTTATCTCACTACTCCATCATTTAATCAGCTATTCATTTATTCACGTGAGACCGAGAGAATCCCAAATCAGGATAGTACAAAATTGTATATGGTCTGAAAATATTAAGAGAGCTATAGTTTACCCCGGAAGTAATTTGTGCAATACACACAACAACTAGAACTCGTTTGCTAACTACAAGATATTGTATGAATTTTACTATCGATGAGAATGAAAAAGACTTCATTTTATTCCTTCCAATCAATCACATTTGACAATTAAAATACACTAACACTATATATATATATATATATATATATATATATATATATGTGTGTGTGTGTGTGTGTGTGTGTGTTTATATATGCATATATATACTTTTGAAACTTGCAGTCAATGAATCCCTTCTTACTTATCGAGTTACGTAAAAATGTCAATAAATTATCTGCAATACAACTACTTCGTTAGAAAAGATAAATCTCAAGGTATTATTGGCAATAAAATTCATTGAAACTAACAATTATGTAACTATCGATTATTCATTCTACGGCCTTATTTCTGGCTAGATCATATATATCATATATATATATATATATATATATATATATATATATATATATATATATATATATATAGTCGCTGGCATGTAAATAACAAAAAATACAAGAAGGAGTTGAAGGAATTCATTAATAGCATAAAATTATAAGACATTCCAGCATAGCTCTTTTATTTAATATACTTCTTAAGTTAGACTTATGTCTTTTATTCTTTATTTTGTTGATACTCAATTGTAAATTTGTAACATTTGTTTATTCTCCGCATAATTTTTGTATTTGATTCTGCCTCTGTTTTAGAGTATTTTGTCTTAGTATATTCTGGTACTGTTCATTCATCTGATACTGTTATTTACTTTATTTAATCGTTTATTGTTATTTATTTTATTTAAACAGCTATAAATATTCCCCATGTAATACAAATTAAGTACCATTCTTTTTAAATATCTTTAGCCAACACATATTGTAATAAGTTATATTTATAGTTATATACTAAATAACACTGTAATGCATATAATATGCATTTGCATGGTGTATGCACACTTCTAAAAAATATACGCCTCTTCTGTAGGGTTACTACAGCAGAGAAAAAAAAAAAAAAAAAAAAAAAAAAAAAAAAATGTAAATAAGTCGGGTAATGAGCTATCGTTTACTTAATTACTAATGAATTTCTATAAATCAAGTCTGCTCCTTTTATCTCACTACTCCATCATTTAATCAGCTATTCATTTATTCACGTGAGACCGAGAGAATCCCAAATCAGGATAGTAAAAAATTGTATATGGTCTGAAAATATTGAGAGAGCCATAGTTTACCCCGGAAGTAATTTGTGCAATACACACAACAACTAAGACTCGTTTGTTAACTACAAGATATTGTATGAATTTTACTGTCAATGAGAATGAAAAAGACTTCATTTTATTCCTTCCAATCAATCACATTTGACAATTAAAATACACTAACACTATATATATATATATATATATATATATATATATATATATATGTGTGTGTGTGTGTGTGTGTGTGTTTATATATGCATATATATACTTTTGAAACTTGCAGTCAATGAATCCCTTCTTACTTATCGAGTTACGTAAAAATGTCAATAAATTATCTGCAATACAACTACTTCGTTAGAAAAGATAAATCTCAAGGTATTATTGGCAATAAAATTCATTGAAACTAACAATTATGTAACTATCGATTATTCATTCTACGGCCTTATTTCTGGCTAGATCATAAATAAACCATATTCCATAACTGTTTTTTTTCTGCCTTTTCTTTGCCTCTATTAAAAAAACAATCAAATTTGTAATCTTTATTGGTCTTTCAATGTCAACAGGATTGAACCGTTAAATTCTATTGATGTTTTACAACCATAGAGTTCCACAGTTCCCACTAGGCATCATCAGTATTTAATTTTGAGAAAAAAAAAATTAAAAAACCGGTACTACTACAATCCATTTGGGTCTTGGGTTCAGTGATATTTAGGGAAAGTACTGTTTCTTTTTCAACGGTTGTGCAAGGATGTGATTTGACCGGGATCAAACTCAACCGCCAGCTTTCCTCCCTTAATTAATTAATAGTACCCACTTTATAGAGGCTGAGTGTGCCCCAGGAGGGTCTCTCGACCCTATGGTCAATCCACTTCTGATGTAATAAAATAAATAATTATATTATTACAACAAAGTGCTCTACCCACTCAGCTACCCCCGCATCCTATTTCACTATTAAATAATTATATCTCTTAATAGTTTATTATTTTATTCTCCTTCTATTATTATTATTATCATTAGGTTTCTACTATTTTTAATGACATTTTTGTTTATGATTGATACAAGTTTAAATATGACCATAAACAACCATAAGGTATATTCGTTCTGAATTATTCGAAGAGTGAGATATATTTTGAAACTCAATTTTTTGAGTTCCAAAATATGTAGTTTTAGAGCAAGGTTCTGGATTTATTATATTGATTTCGTTTGTTCTTTGTCATCGAATCCATTCCTTCAATGTCTAACTATAATGAACATCGTTGAAAATAAAGAAACCTTTTAAAAATAGCAAAGTAATAACATAGGAAACAAAGTAACAACAGGAAAAAAAAAATCTCTAACACTCCCAAGATTGAGACGCATAATTCAAACGATAGCAAACAGCTTGCCAAGCGAAGATTACCGACATCAGTCTCAGCATTCCAGGCGTTTTTTTGTGATATAAAACTATTTTAAAGCTTCCCTAGTGATAATTCTGTGTGTAAACAACCCACTTTCCGCTGCATATATTAATTTACAAAAAGTAGCTAAAGTTTATTATATAAAATCCTTTTTCCTTTAACGATAACGATTAATAAATGTAATATTTTTTATGGTAGCCTAAAATACGTATCATTCCTAAACTTTTCTCTGAACATACAGCAGAAGTAAAACTTTATTTTTTTCGTAACCTAACTTGTTCTTCAAAAATATTTTAAACATGAAAAAGAAATTCCAGGGTGCTGTTAGAACTAAAACAGACATTAATGAAATTTTAGTGTTTAACAAGTACCAAAGCACAGTGGGACATAAACCAATTTTAAATCAATTAAGCCTAAATAAATTTTTAAAAATATAAACTTCAAACGAAAATCCCCTGCAACGGCAGTATTTTTTAAAATAGATATACAATTGTATTCAATAAATTTTTGTAATTGTAAAATTTCTGAAAATTTATCAATATGAAAAATTTAAATCCAAAAATAAATTACTTAATAAGACTGATTATCCAGATTTCTTTTTTTTTTTTTTTTTAAATCTTATGAATACAGTGTACTTATTATAAAATATTTTAAAGATATGATGTATATAATTATAATTCAACAACAAAAAGTTTTATAAACAACTAATTTTGATAATATAAATTGAACCGCCTTAACTTTTGAACATGTTTATAAAAATTTTACCATTAAAATCCTTTGGAATCGCTTGAAAACCAAAAAAGATAAACTTGAAATTCGAAAGAAAATGTTTGTACACTTAAAGTCATTACAGAAATTTCTAATTTCGGTCAATGTCGCGAGTTTTGTCTGACTTGTCCCACTTTGCGACGCCAGGCTCACCACAGGATTTAAAGATCAAGATACGAAAATAATATAAGAAACTAGAAGAATAAATGAACAGTGGGATTAATAACGGGGATATAATAGAACTAAAAAGAAACCCCCCTCCTCCAAAAAAAACTTTCTTATAGTTTTCTCATATCTTATTTTCTTAGCCATGAAGAATGCCTAGTGTCTAGGCCGAAATGTAATAGTTAGACAGTAAATAGTCATTAACACAACCATCATGCCTCTGTTGATTACAATAACGATATTTACATTACAAATTTATTTTTATTTCTTAATAAAACATCTACCAAATTGTTTTAACCATCAGTTAATTTAGTTTTTATTTGCCTTTATCCTACAGAAAGTTAAATGTAACAGTTTGAATTCACAAGGTTTTCAACTAATAACCTTTCAGAGCGAGGTTAGCATAACAATTGAATCTAAAAACATAAATCCATTGTAGACCTCTCAATAGATAAAATCTAAGATGGCTAAGAAGGTTCTAAAAACTAATTAGTTGCCTTAAAATGAACTAATACTACAACAGAATATTTTCTAATCCTCGTCACGGCAGAGCCAATAATGAATGATATTATTTTCTTTTTTATTATATTATTAAAAGATGAATATAAAATAAATAAATAGAATCTCATATGTAAATTAAAATCCAATCACCTCAAATAAACTGTAGAAATAAAAATAAATTGTTGTTAAAAATTAACTTATTGTTAAGAGTTACTTTACTTAAGAATTACTTAAAAAGTTTTTTTTATTGTTTTGTTTTTATTTGGACTTATTTCCAAAAGCTGTGAACAATAAACACATCTAATTAACAGTTCTTGATATCTTAAATATGTTTATAATAGTATTGTTTAGTTATAATAACATATTTTATGTACCTTATTATTTACTAATGATCTCTCCAGATCACTACTATTGAACGTTTTATACATATTAGTAAATAAAATAATTAAGATATCAAGAAATAGTAATTTTAAATCTTCATCGTTAACGCCTTTCAAAATGGACAATAAATAAATAAATAAATGCCAAAAAATTCAAGATAATAAAATATAACGAAATAATGTTAAGACTTGAGTAACTCTTCCTAATAAAATTTGTAGTAAATGACTTGTGGACCTTTAAATAAGAAAATGTTTATAAAAATAGCTTGGTTACAATACATTTTTTAATTGGCACCCAAATACATTTGAAATTAATACTCACAAAATTTAAAAAAAAAAAGATTTATTTTGATTGGTCCAAATTTGATTCTGTGAATGATCTGAGGTGAAAACTTAAATAATCATATGCAGTCTGTATAAATTATAACTAAAATACAGTTATTAAATGTAAGCATCCATATAGAAAAAAATTAACCACTTTAAGGCTGCAACCACTAGGGTCATCATTGCCTTATGTTCGTTGAGAATTAGATTCCATTTTCAAGTTTTGGAACATTTCAGAAAAGAAAATAATTTGTCAATTTCATTTGTATCGTCCTGTAAAATGATGTGTTTATCGTTTGTCAAGTCACAAGACAGTCTAAATGTTTCGTAAGCTCTGCATTCTGTTAAAATGTGTTCACTGTCAGAGGAGTCCCACAGGTTTAGTATGTTGGCCAATAATCACGGACGATCAGGTATCCATGAGTAAGGCGTGTATGACCTATACGCAGGCACGTAAGAATTACTTCCTCTCTGCGCTTATTCCTATTTGACTATGCCCAAGAGGAAACGTCACCCTTAATCTCCCTCAATTTATTTTCGGTTATATTCAACCATACCTGTTCCTATTTTGTCTTCATTTTCTGTTTGATGACAGGTACTCCCGGATAAGGTATTCCATTAGTAATGGTTTTTTCGGCAGCTCCATCAGCCAGTTCATTACCGGCTATTCCGCAATGCCCAGGGAATGCCTTAAAGCATTATTCTTCCTCTATTTTTTTTCTACTGGCTTTGAAGGATTACTTTTTATAGTTTATTTTATTTATTTTTTTAGAGTAGTTACCGTTAAAATATAATAAAAAAAAAGAAAGAAAAAACCCACAGAATGAAATCCTAAATCGGCAAGAGCTTTGTAGTAATTAATAAATGTTGCTCTACCATAAGGATTAAAAGGTTGAGAAATTAATTTAAACATTATTTTAGATTACCAAAATAACATATATCACAATGAGTAATGATCCAGGGAATTCCAGGGCATCATCCACGTTCCTGGAATTTTCAAATATAGCCTGGATATTGGTGGAGGGGATGAGGGGGGAGGAGGGAGGACCGCCTCCGCAAGGCGCCAAAAGGATTATTGACCACGGGGGGGGAGGGAGGGAGGAGGGGTGGAGGGGAATGGGGTTTGTCGTCTATTCTCAAGGCGCCGAGGGGGGACGATCAGGGTCATAAAATAGTTATATATTAGTATGTCTGTGTATGTGCAATAGTCGTCGTATTTGTCCTATATCAGATGGTAAATAAAAAACTATAATTAATGGACCTTTAGTACATATGAACGAATCTAGGCTATAAGCTCGATAGAAGAACGTTTTTGTTCTCGTTTTTGCAATATTTTATCAATTAATTAAAACAACAAAACAATTTTAATTAGTTATATTGTATTGGTAAGGCGGATCCTCAATAAATAAATACATTTATAATAGAGTAGCTTAATATCAAAGACGGACATAAATCATTTTAAAAAGTTGAAAAAACAAAACAATTTTTTGTGACATCGCTTCTTTAAAATTTAAACCAAACCGTTTCTATTTAAACCAATTCTTATTGGTATTTCTTTTTTTATGTTTCAACTTGAACATTCTTAATTAAAATCACCTGAAACAGTTTGTTCGTTTCACCATAATTATGTGGAATTTTTACACATAGTGAAAATACCTGCCATTTATTATTTATTTTATTTTTTGCCTATCGCCCTCTCACCAACGAAAATCGAAAGTCAGCGCCTATGGCTTTGGAAATGTTACGGTACATATTATTTTAATTATGATTCACCTGTCCGTTTACATTACGTTAGTTCATCAGTTACGGAATGGACTTAATCCGTAACAAATAATAATATTAATTTAACCTTTATTTTAATAATTGAGTTTGCTAAATATGCCAATTGGTGAATCGTGTATTGTATTAACAATATCCATAGCTCAAAGGATAAAAGGACAAAAATGTCCCTAGATAGCTTAGAAACAGTTATCTAGAATGTACCGACTGGACACAATAATACGCATTATCAAGACCTAAGGAACAATAACAGACTTCAGCAAAAGGTTCTCACAGGCTTCATATCAGTATTAAAGGATAAGGATATCAATTTGACATAGTTAATAACTCCTTTCCCACGCTTTCTTAGACTTCCCAGAAATCCTTCACCCCCTACTATTCCTGGGTATATTACCCCTATGTTGCTCAGAACAAATCACTCTTGTAGGAGACTGAACTCTTGTAGTCAATCCATATATTTATAGTATTATTCTGTATGTAAAATGCCATTTGTAACAGACATTTTGAATAAAAGTATTACTTATAAAGTCTTCCCTGCCTACGATACGTTAACTATCGAAGAAACCGTATACTCTAATCATTTCTCTAAATAATTTTCAGGAAAATGATTCTAATTCAGTAGTTTTTAATTTAACAGATGAACCTAAAGTTGTATAAATTTGTCTAAAATCAGTAGAAAAGTCATGTAAGTGGACACACCACATCTTTTTAAATAGTGATTCATAATAAGAAATAACATTTTATATTGATAACGTTTTAAAAATATAAATTGTAGAAAGGAGCATTATTTTAATATTTTTTAAAGGCCGAAAATGCGGAGCCATCCCTCAGTACTCCTATATTTGTTGAAACTTCGTCGTACGTCCCTCCAAATATCCTTACGAAGGAACTTATGTTCCACTGTCATCCTCGTGAGGCAATCTATAATTGGAGGAGAACTCATTTCAGTCATAATTCTATATATTCCTCATCGATTGTAGGATTCATAGGTTTGTAAAATAAATAAAACTGCGAGTGGTGTGTAGGCGTTCTGCATTCCTATTCTACAATTATCCGAAGGATGACTATTTGATATGATAAAGCCACACTGATATTTTTCTATTTCTCTTTCAGCATATGTAATCATTCTATTAAAAAAAATAAGGGGAAACATTTATAAGCATATGGTAGGTGAGAGATTGCAGATAGTAGTTGCAAAGAAAGGAATTCTCCTTTATTTATATTATTAGCGTTATTTATCTCCTTTATCCACTTGAACATTTAATTGACACTAACGTCTTGTATATACACTGACAGGCAAAAAATTCCACCCACTTCTTAGCCATTAAGGAACCACGTTGGAAAGGTTGGCTCTGGGAAAAATTACAGGCTGCATATCTCTCGTTTCTTCTTCTCCACACCCTTTCACGCCCGTCTGGAGATCGAAGAGCGAATCTTGACCCATCTGTAAAAAGTACAGCACTCCATTCGTCCATAGTCCAATGGCTGTGTTCTTGAGCAAAAGCCGTGTTACTCTGGTGAGTTTTGGTCAACTCTGGTCCTCTTACTGAACGAAAAGCCATTAATCCATGCTCATTTAATATTCCCCGAGCGGTACGTTCAGAAATTTGCACACCTCCAACTTCTTCGAGCTAAAGAATCGCTTGAACAACGGTAAGGTGCCGGTTTCGTAAAATTCTCGAAGTCAAAAACCGGTCATCCCGTGGTTCTGTTACCCTATGCCGTCCAGAACCGGGCCTTCTATTGTAAGAACTAGTTTCCCGAAAACGCCTGACGGGGTCTCGTAAAGTTTCATATGGAACTCCGATGGCATTAGCTGCATATTTAATGGAACATCCATCACAAATAAGTGCCACACCACGCGCAACATCCTCAGCACTGAGAGACATTTTTAAACTTAATATTGAAAAAATTAAAAGCCGGAGACTAAGAAATGTGCTGCAAGAAACGGCACTGAACTAATGATACTGAATAAACATTTTGATTCCATAGAAATTAAACATTGGAATCTAGAATCATTTCATTGAATTAAGGATTAAGGGTTATTGTCCTCTTTTTTAATATTTTTCAATTCCTAATTGAAAACAAACAAAAATATTACCTATTTATTCATTAAAAACAATAGACCAATCCAAAGCAGAAATATTTTTAGATGAAAACATGAAAAAATCAAGTGGGTGGAATTTTTTTCCTATCAGTGTATTAAGGAACTAAAAGCAGTGAGAAGAGGTAGTTATATAAAACAAATGCATACTCCTGCTCGAATGACTGATTTATGGATGGCGATTATCAGGCTTAAAAAACGCTCCTCTGACAAGTTGGAATATTCGAGTTACTTATAAGGCTACAGCAATATCAATTGACTACTCTGTTTTTCAATTTGTTCTAAAATGTTAGATTTCGTATAGCTGAACCTCTCATAATTATTTTCTCGATTGTCAAACTTACATATCTAACGAGCACAGTACAAAACATTACTATTTACCAAAGAATATGTGAAGTAAGCATGAATACGAGTACGACGAACGATTTTGAACAAAATGTGAGCAAAAGAAAAAATAATTGATACACTATATATTTTATTCACTCTGACTCATTCTGAGCAAATTGATCTTGTTTAAATAATTATAATACGCCGTTTGGTATGAAGTGTAACGATTGACTTACAATAAACGTTATTTTTGATCTGAATGATTGTTTCAAGGCATATATAAAATGCCTTTTCATCCAAGGTCATCCCAATTTGAATGCCTCAAACTGATTACGCAATATATTTCTTTATTTTTTGCAGTTGTCCCTATTAGAACACATTCTTTTGGCAACTCATTGTCTATAACAAGTTCAGTTCTGCCTTCCGGTTTATTGTGATTTTCGACCTTATTTTTATCAACTGTCGATAAATATACTGACAATCACCCAACTTATTAGCATACATTTAAAATTCAATTAAAAAAAAATAAACAATACTATTGAAAAAATAATAACCCAGTTCATTTATAAATAATATTAGTGAATTAGGACAAATCACGGATTATGGTCACAGTAAACTAATAGAAAAGTTAAAATCTATAAGTGTAAGTGTAAAACTGTTTAAAAACAACAGCTAATATAAGTAGCTACTGTCAAGAACCTAATGATGGCTTGGGTAACTGTGACATTCGGCATCCTGTTATTGTTTAACTGTAATAGTATTTCGAGTAGCTTAGAGACACTTGGCAGGAATATAGTTAAAAACACCTATTCTTCAATATATTATTTTTTACTGTTGTTAGCAAATCATATGAAATTAATTTTGTTCTTCATTTAATTTAATTTTAATAAGAAACGTTAAAGCATTTCCTACAAAATAATTAATGCGTGGGGTGTGTAATAGTAACCAATGTACTATTTATCTGTAAATTTTACTAGATAACAACGCATCATTATTTCTAGTTTAAATTATTTCAAAACAGTCAGAAAACTCAGCGAATATTTGAGGCATTAAACTTAAAAATCGATCCAGCGGTTCGCTCAAAAAAGCGTTACATAGTTTTTAGCGGATGACCCAAACACATAACTCTAGTTTCGCTTCCCTTAGTCCGGTAATAATCAACTATTTATTATTTCTCATTTTTTTTTTTTTTTATCGGTAGACCATATCACTAGCATTATGTTAAAGTAACAAATGTGCAACGTTAAACAGGCTCACATTCGTTACTTTAAAATGATGTCGACCATATCTTCGTAAATTCATTATCAAATCCAATGATTGAAATGGGTGGGAAAAATAGTCATATTCTCCCAAAATTTAATGAAAAAAAGTTGAGAATAATATGAAACTTTATTTGTGCATAACTTCAAGAATATGTATTTTTTTGTTTAAAAACCAAAAAACAAAATCGTAGAAATTTGGCCATTATTAGCAAAGATAAAGCCTATAGTAACTTATACATGGTTCATTACGAAAGAACTATTGTAATTCGATCGAGAAAAATAAAATTAATTCCTTCATCTCAAACATATTGCATTAACTTATTTCTATATTATTTTGTCATATGTTCATTGTTCGATAAATATAGCTTTCCCAAGTCAATTTGGAACTTTTCCATTTCAAATTAAACTTTTTTTCATTTATTTAATTAAGTTTATTTTTGTGACGTATGGGTCAGTTATCTTATGCGTAGTTTTTGATAATAACCTCATTAAATAAGTAATAAATAAGATTACGCTGCTGCGTTTAGACTTATTTAACTTTTTTTCGGATTTCTTCGATATAAGAGGGTAGGTATTCTTACGTTTCCGAAGCCGTAGATTTTTAAAATGATCTCCATATCATGATTACGCCACTGCGTTTCGACTTATTTAATTTTTTCGAATTTATTCGATGAAAGGGTCTACTTATTAACTTATACACAAAGTTTAAGATAACGTAAAAGAAGACTTTAGAAGAAACGGCATATCCATCAGGTGCGCCGCTCTCGCAATATAGTAGTAATAATAATCAAGAAAACCAACAAATTTAATAGAGAATAAAAAGATGGATGAACAATTATGACTTTCAGTACAGAATTGTGAAGCTTAGAAATTTTGTATCTACCTAGTATTTATTCATTAATCTTCAGTGAAATAAAATAAAAATAATAATTTAAATACTAGTCTCACCTCTCATCTTCTCCAAGTGGCTCTTCTGTGCCGGCGGCACCCTTTTGATCACAGGTTCCTCCATTCCTCTTTCTTTGCAGATGTCAGGGTTTTGCCATGAAGCCTCTGGAGCTCCCTGAAAAATGTTTGGAAAATTAATGAAATGTTCCGAAAATATATCACACTTTTAATACTTTATTACTGCTAATAGTAACGGGAATATGATGCCCCCGAATCGTTAGGTCTAAAGAGCAGAATAGAACCCATCTCTTCAAGCCAACGTCTCCTTTGTCTTCGTAATTAACCCAGTTAGTGACGGGAACATCAATCTACCGAGGAGCAGTGAGTACCATCGAGGAGCAGTGACTACCTTAAGTGCTATTGTAATCGATAAGGCCTGTTTCACAATTTAGGACTGCCCTTTGTAGGGTGTAATCGAATTACAGACTACAAAATTTACAGATACGGGGTTGTGTTGAGTCAAAACACTTACAAAAACAATGGAAGAGAATCCATTCCTTTTCTAATTAGATTTTAATCGAATAAAATTTTTATTTTAAGAAAACCAATCACAGGAGACTTCAACTCAAAATAGATACCATTCTAAATTGGACTTCCAGTGCAGTCCTTGATCTCAATGCAACATCATCAAGGGCTCTTTCTCTTTCACATCTGAGGTCAAATGCAAATTGTACCGAGTAATTGTAAATATTATTATGAAGAGAAGAGACAATGTATATTAATTTCCTTATTTGATGATACATATTTACACTGATCCATTTTCAACCTCATATAACTTTGAAAGTAAACGCAACGGTGAGGCAGTATAAGATGAAGTTATGACGGCAATTCATTCCACTTCAAATATTAGAATTCTGCCACTTTTATACAACATTTTTTATATCAATTAAAATTGTGGAACTCGGTCGCGGTTTTCGGCAACAGTCGATTTTATACGGCTGTTGTAGTAGTAGTCTGCGATACAGAGCCCATTCCATCAAATTATTAACATCCGTCTAAATCTGAAAATTGTATACTTCATCTTCAATATTTTTATCCTTAAGAAAACAAGATTTGTTTCATAATGAAATAAATAATTATTTTATATTTTGAAATATATAAAATGCTCTTCAAAGAAAACACGAATGGATGCCGCATGACCCGAATAAACAGGACAATGACGTTACTAATTGTACAATTTCTAATTGGTTTTCTTGTTTATACTTAAAAGGAAAACTTTAACTTAGTCAATAAATAATAAATTACTCATCTATATGTTTATATTGTGTTTATCAATTTTTTATTAGCAATAATATGTACTAATTGACTATGTAAATGTTTTCTCACAGTTTAATATTTTTTTCCCGCTATTCATGTTTTATTATATAGTGCATTTTTTAATGTGTGTTCTCTATAACAAAATTAAAAACTAGTATGTGCGTATTGGAATTCTATTTCACCCTGAACAATATTTTAAAAATTTATTAATTTATTTTATACAGGGATCGTTGACCGTTTTCGTTAGGCTTAGGTGCAAAACATTTATAGCAAGTTTAATCAAGATATATATATAATTATCCTATACTAAAGACTATGTCTAAATCTACCTATGGATTGAAATATAGTCTTTCAAAATACAGAGAGACAGCTAGAAATGTTAGCGGCTATAGTATTAGTTTTCTACATTTAAGTGAAGTCAGTGTTGCTAGATTCAATATATTTAGATAATAATGGATAACGCCATTGAAATGATGTAGTTGTTTTTAGCCTTAGGTAAGATTTATAACTTTTGGTAATATGGGGTCCGATAAACGGATGTATAATTATAAGTCGTCCTTGGTTTTTTTGGGAAATCCCGGAATGAAATACCAGACAATTTCTACAATTAAATTACGTTTAAACAAATTTAATGGAAATATACAAATTATGATTAATAAACAGCTATGAATGAAATATCCAATATTGAACAAGACAAGAAGTTCGATAGGTTTATGCCAGCAAGTATGCCAATGAATATTTACCTGTTAGTTAAGGCGCATGAATACAATGAATTAAAATTGTAAATCTTACTGATTTATAAAACACTCCTGATAATGTAAAAAAAAAGAGATATGCGGAGATTTAAAAACAAAATATGAATACAAACATATGAAAACTTTGACGATGTCCACGGAGAACGCTAGTCAAGGAGCTTTTATCGCTGTTAAGTGGAAGAATGAAAAACAAAAGAAAGCGCTTCTATCTCCTCCATGACAGTTTTCAGCCAAAGGATCAAGTTTAAAATAAAAGCAATTACCACGATATCTTCGCTGTAATCACCTTTCACCATTTCTGTCACGACTTGAGTTGCGATTCGAAAATGATCACGGAAATCCACGACCTACAATCACAAGAAACATTAGCTTTGATGATAAAGCAACGAAGATACGAGAAATAAAGATAGAGGCTACCTGTGCAGTACTACGAACTAGACAAGGAAGAGGCAAGAGAAAAATAGAAAACCTCCTGACATTGAACAACACTGAAGGAAGGCATGGACTTCTTTCATCTGTTATATTAGCAAGGGGAGGGGGAGGGGGAGAATAGGATGGCTAACAGCTGTATAAATATCCATAAGATCGTCTACATCAGGTGTGGAAACTGGGTTAAAAATAGTTATCAAAGAATTTATAGCCAGTATTCTAATCAGCAACGATTGTCGCTCTCTAGGACATAAAATAATAATATGAAAGACATAAAACTAATATGTTAAGTATATAATTATAATAAGTGTTATGTAGGACTATTGTTCACAATAGGATCCATTCCATGCGTCATGTCAACCTTGAAGGCACTTCTGACGCCAAAAGGGAGGTTGTTTTTGCAGTTTCAGCTGCTATAGAGCATCCATCTCTTCTAAAAAGAAGAACCAATAGTAAGTAGAAATATTTGCGTCAAATATCAGAAAAGTATTTGATATTTAGGCTTCTTGAGAATATAGATACTTCTAGGAGAATAGTTGGCTTTCAAGTAGAGTAATGAAAAACACAAAAGAAGTAAGACATCTAAAAGCAAGTTATCGCAGTCCATGGTACAGAACCCTTCCCTTGTTATCAAATTATTAACATCCGCCTCAAACTTCGTGAATAGCTTCATCTCATTGTAATCTACAACTATTATATCTACGACAGTTCTCGGAATTGGGGCGTTTTCAATCTGGAGATGGGCAAACTTTGTCTATTTAATTAAGTATTTACTATAGCTCTGGTACCAATCAATACCCTTCAGTGTGGCAGACTGTATTAATACGCAATAAAGAAATAATTAAGTACTAAAAACTCTTAAATATCCATTTGTGTTAGACTTTAATCGTAAGATGATTTGAGCACAAAATCGAGAAAAAAAGTAGTCCTAAAAAATATTGAGCCATTTGGCTCGCTCTATACTCCCAAAATGTCAAAATAACGAGGTTATATAGAGCAAACGGCCTAATATTTTTGAAGGCCACATTTTTTCTCGATTTTGTGATCAAATTACCTTATGACCCAAGTGGAAAGCAAATGGGCATTTACGAGTTTTTAGTACCTAATTAAATAGACTGCCGATCTCCAGATAGTAAGCTCCCCTATTCCAAGAGTTTTCGTATATAAAATAATTGTAGTTTACGATGAGATGAAGCTATTAGGCGGATGTTAATAGTTTGATAAAAACGTGTCTGTACTACGGATCATGGGTCAATATTTCAAAATAATACAATCTTTTGTAACAAGAGAATAATAGCTAAACTGTTTGTCCTCTCTCAGATGGCTTGGAAATATATTAATCTGCGGTACCATTTTTTTATTAAATTATCAACACTCCTCTAAATGTGACTGGCTTCATTTTTTCGTAACCAACAACTTTTTTATTTATATTATTAAATATTCTCAAATTAATGAGTTCTAAAAACTCATGAATAATTTCCTTTCCACTTGAATCGTAAGATAAGTTGATCACAAAATCGAGAAAAAAGGTTACAAAAATATTAGGCCGTTTACCGTTAACTCCACTATAAAATATTCAAATAACGAGGTCGTATAGGCCAAATCGCCCAATATGTTTGTAGGCCATCCTTTTTCTCGACTTTGTGATCAAATTATCTCACGATTTAAGCTGAAGGCAAATGGGTATTCATTAGTTTTTCTACCTCGTAAAATTAATTTATTTTATAAGAAAACTCTCCATTTCTGAGAGTTTTCGTAGATAAATAATTTGTAGGTAAAATGAAGCCATCAACGAGGTTTTAGAGGAGTGGTAATAGTTTGAAAAAACTGGGTCTGTACCCCTTAGAATATTATCCTATACTGAGAATAATATTGATCCTAGGTGATGATATTTCTTCACGTCTTCTCAATATTCGTTTAAGTATGATAACGTATTAAAACTACTTTAAATTGATAAATCGTTTAATCACACACAGTGGTCCACAAATAATTTATGACTCTAGCAAATTTATTCATTTACTTACTTTTATACAATAATGAGTCTATCACAACGGTTAAACCAATCTTCCTACCTGAGGTAATATCTCCCCTTTCCCAAGGTCGATGGCGCGATAACCTACCTCTCCAGAAATTTTGTTACACTCTTCTTTATAAAAACATAGCAAACGAAAGCAGTTTTAGAAAAATCTTAGACCATATACAATTACACTTGCTCTGATCTGTTCTATGTTTTCTCCCAAATTCTCTGATTTAAAAATTTTCAGTTTGAAAATTCATAACCCTGTCGAAATGTGCCCCCCTCAAAAATTCAAAATTCCTAATTGTGCTATAAAATCCCTTTTTGGGCAACCCTACTTCCTAGTCTGTTATCGAATCTTGATCTGGTTGCTACAGGAATGGAATTTTTTGTTTTCTCTTAAAGTTGGAGAAAATATTGAAACGCATACCTGAAGACCGCTACAGTTTTACCTGCTAGATAATGTTCAAAGAAGGATTTTCCTAATTAATAACTCATTGAAAATGTACGTGATTGTATTTGTCTAGTTAAACTTTTATAATTATTTAATGACAAGATTATACTGAATTTTACAAAAATTTATATCTGCCTACTTTTCATGGATGGAATGAAAAATACGCTCCACAATCTTCATAGATTCATTGCAGCTTGTTGAAAAATACAAAATCGAGAGAATATATTTCTCTGGACACAATCAACAATGCTGAGTATCAACGGGGTTTGATAAGTTTCAAGGAAAAAGTATATGAGCCTTTCAGTTGACAGAATTACCGACTCCAATTTCAACATTTTTGAGTAATTTCATTTTAGTGATATTTATAAGTTGGGAAATTTATAATATCTATACATAGAGTGATAATATCTTTACACATAAAATAAAAGTGAATGATTATTCTTACTATTTATAATTAAAAAAAAAAAACAGTCAAGAATCTCTAACTATAAATAACGTTTACAATATTTTGTGTAAATAAAGCTGAATTTTCTTTAATCAAATTACCAATTTTGTATCTACCTAGACTATTTCTATATCCCCTTACGTAATCATTTCGTGCATGCTAAGTATCTTAGTAATTATTGTTGATAATGAGTACCCACGTTTATATATGTTGTCTAAGAGCTCAATAGAAAGCAATTTGTAAGAAAAGATTAATTTTTTCTGAGAAAAAATAGCACTGGATTGTGCCATAATAGAATAATGAACCATATTTCTCAACGTGAAATCACAGGTTTACTAGAAAGATGACTGTTTTTGAAAATTGTCAAATTTTTATATTGCTACTCAGAATAGTTTTTCGAAGACATTGAGTAATGTTTAACAATATTCAAATTTGGCCATGTTTACACACTTGAGCTACACTGAGTATGTATTCATAAATGGAGGGGTACAATGCAATTTGGTTGTTAAAGAATAATCAAGAGTAATGCTAATAGTGTTAAAAATTTATAAATCTCGAGGCTGTTAATTGTTTTTTACGAAGTATATAAATAATATATTATACCGTAATTTAATTGTAATTTGATTTCAAATTAATAATGTTATATTGAATATTTAATAATTAACCTAGCATTATAAAGGAAGGAGATGGTCCGGGGTGGCGGTAATAAATAGGCTAAATAGTGGCAAAACTATTTTATTAAAAGCCAACGTTTCGACCCGACTTTGCAGGTCTCCTTCAGGGCTAGAACGGATAAGATACAAAAAGATATAGAGAATTGTGAAAGTTACATAATATTTATTTATTATAATTTTTTGTCTAAATATTACGTAACTTCCACAATTCTCTATATCTTTTTGTATCTTGTCCGTTCTAGCCCTGAAGAAGACCTGTTGGTGGTTTCGACGCAAAGGCGGGTCGAAACGTTGGCTTTTAATAAAATAGTTTTGCCACTATTTAGCCTATTTATTACCGCCACCCCGGACCATCTCCTTCCTTTAATAATTTTCTAGTTCTTCACATTCTATTAATTTTATTTTATAAAATAATTAATTAAATTATTAAATAATTATTTTATTTTACTTCATAAAACTAATCAATAAAATCAGGCAGTATTTTGTTACACATCTTATGTATTGATCTACCAAGAGCGTTGACAAAGCAACACGAGCCAAAATAACACCTCACTAAAAACCTGGGAACCATAGACCATAGAGATTTTCGATTTAAAAAAAAAATGGTGGAAATTTTTACTATGTGTAAAAATTAAATATAATTATATATTTTTTTTTTAGTTTACTTATCATATACACTTTAAAGTATCTAAATAAAATTGTATTGAATAATTAACGTATTTTTTTAGATTAATCTCAGAGTGGAGGAGAGCCTTCATAACATGATAAATTTCTAGAACTTTTTCAGCAAAAATGAATAGTGTAAAAAAGTGAAAAATATATTTCATTTCTTAGTTTGTACAACCTCAAATAAAAATACAACTAGTTTGTTGAAAATATTATAAGAATATCTTATGAAAATTGAATTTTAAAATTCTAGTATATGTTGATATATATTAATATCTTTCAATATAGATAGTTTAAATAAAACTAACATTTAGGTATCAAAAAATTAGTTACATACCTACTCGCGCCCTAGTCGACCTATATTAATCGATTTTAGTTGACATATTTTATTCATTCATGTAGCTTATTTATTATTGATTTTATCTATTTTTTCCTAAAATTATTTTGGGGGAGGAGGAAATGATATTCTCGCCCCCTCAACATGTTTATAGGTCCCGAAGTCTGCGCATATACTGGGATATATATATATTTATATTTTTAAAAATCTATTTATTGGCACTTCAATAGTTTCTTAACAAATTGTTTTAAGAATAAAATTTCAGTATTAATCGATGAATTTACCATAATAAAATAGAAGTTTTATATATATCGAGTATGAATAAATTTTTGTAGTAACAAAAAAGTCATGAAATAACATCTCATAAAATTCAAATCACCAACTAACTAATTTTATGATTTCTCCTCTGTGAACCATTTTTCATCTAATGCGTTGAATCAGGGCATTTTTCACTTATATTAGTATAACTATTTTTTATTTATAAAAGTCATTTTTAAAAACTTACTGTGTTTTCCTATCGATAAATAAGATCGAAATTGATAAATACGTACTTCAAAATTTAGCTCCATCAAAAATGAAGTTGGCGAGTTTTAAAAATAAACTAACGATATATTCTTATGTATTCATCATAGTTATGTAAAATTTTGGTGGACAAGGATGATTCCGATTCTGATTTCATGCTCGCGTCCTCTCTACCTATTAAATAAACCCTGACTTTTCCAAGTTTTCCAGATCTGGTTGAAACCCTAAGTTATCTGAGAAACATTAGGTTTTGTTTTTCATTAAAGAAAATGTCAATGACCATCCGTTGCAAAAACAGAATGATTTGAAAAAACATATTCTTGTTACGAGTAAATAAGTAAGATGTAAATATTGCGCAAGCTATGCCGTGCTACGGCCCGATTAAACACGTGTATTGGATCGATGATGGAGTGTTGGCACGAGATAGGTCAAGTTTTCCGGGTCGTATAAATAATACATTCGCTACCAGCCACTGAGAGATCTTCCATTTAGGTACCAAACTTATCTTGTCTCTGAGGCCAACGAGAATATATTATTATAACTTTTATATGGCCAGCATTCCATTGCGTTAATCTCGGGCAAGAGAAACATACATAATAATCTTAAGTACCCCATCAAAAACGATCAAAACTCCGGGAAAAAAAATCAGAGCAGAACAAAAAAAAACGAATACTTAATGCATTCCACATCAACCTTGAATTAATTGGGCTTGGTCTGATTCCAAATAGTGGATTTATACACACTGGATTTAATGTATTCAATTAGCTAAGACTTATCAGATTCGATTCGTAAGAGAGATTTATTTTTAATACCATCATTATATATCAAGACTTCTTTTTTTATTTATGAGCTGTCCAACGCGTATAGTGAACATGAAAACAAAAACGATTGAATGAAGTCGGAAGATTTATTAGTATCCATGACCTATAAGGCCACGAAGGCCGAGCACCAGGTCGTTAAGTTATGGGTTAGATTCCCCTCAAGTTTTATTTTTGGAAAGATTCACAAAATAAATCTGGCGCACCCATCAGAGCTATCCTACGCGAAAATGACCAATGACTTCACTTCCAATAACCAACAAGTTTACTTAAACGACTAGTGAGCCTTCACCATTGCCAGTACCCTAGTTGGTTACTTAACCAGTAACATAAACCAGTGATGCTAAACCGTTGTGTTGGAATCTTTACATAATATGGGCAAGTTTCTAAACCAAAACCGAACCAGCACCGATGGTCAGCGATATATGCTGAGTTTAGGAACGAGCTGCTGGATTCCAGCGGGAAGTTAACACTCCTGGATGGTTATAAGACACACGGAAAAAAAAAATATAACTAATGAATAATTGAATTTCAAAACAGAAATAAATAGCGATATAAAGTAAACGGAATGCAAATATTCCATCCAACCCAAAAGCCGATGATCCATCGGTGATTCAATTGATGAATATAGGAACGCACTGAATGCCATAGGTGGTCTACATCGATGAGTTTAGGGATGGTCAGATGTACAAGTATTTTTGATGCCATCGATGAGCTCAGCGTTAAACTCAGGAGCTTGCCCTCTCTAATTCAACGTCGAATACAATAAAACAGAAAAACGTTTAAAAAAATAATAATAAATATAGTGTTTTGGATGTCGCTAAGGCGTTCGATAGTCTGGCACCATGTTCTTCTCTTTAAAAGCAAGTCCATACTACCGCACATATACTTCCTAATTCTTCAATCTTCCCTTTTCGATAGATTTTTTCTCAGTTCGACAGGGCTCTGAAATTTCTTCTATTCATTCAGTCTTGGCGGGAGTACTCCAAGGTTTAGTACTGGCTCCACTACTACATTTTGTATACACTTACGACTTACCTAACCTAGTAACAATGAGACATTGACAGCTACTTATGCTGACAACACAGCAATTTTCACAAAACATCATGACCCTACACAACCCTCAATGACGTTAGAACATCATTTAGATAAATTACAATACTGGTACAAATCATGGAAAATTCGACTAAACCGATAATAAATCGAAACACATTACATTTACACTTCGAAGAAATACCTGCCCTCCGATTTATATGGAAAACGCAATTTATATGGGACCCACATGTGAAAAGGAAGACCCTCAATAGACGACTCAAACTACTTTACTCACTTTGTTCCAAATCTTCGAAACTAGAACTGAGATAGAAACTAAACACATACCTATACTTACTTAAACCTATATGGACTTACTCGTCACAGATATATGGTATAGCTAAAAAGACCCACTTGCATAAACTACAAACTTTCCAATCATAACTATTACGGCTTATAACTAAAGCGCCTTGGTACGTGACAAACAAAACTTTACATACCGACTTCCTCCTGCCTACAGTTGACCAACACAGTCGGACCTTTACAGACGATTTCACAATAATTTACACGGATATAATAACATACTGATCAGAGATATGGCTTCAGCTGACATTCCCATCAATACGAGGAGGAGACTAAAAAGGCGCTGGATGAGAGACCTCTTTCCTTGACAAACCAGGTAATTGATTTGTCATGTCAGTTTTTTACTTTAGTCAGACCATCTGCTGATTGGTAACAGTCGTCGACAGGTGCAGATTAATATTGAAAGATAAAAGGTTCATTTGAAATTTTTTATATTGAGAAGAAGATTTCTTGGAATTCATAGGCCATATTTAAATTTCAGTTCAAAGTACGTCAAGGACAGTGCTGACACTTACATTGTTAATGTAGTGTATATATATAATAAAGTAAATTAAATATAATACTCTTTTGCACTACTTGATAAGCTCTGAGTAGTTAAATGAACACATTAAGAATTCGTAAAGTTTAATTGAGAGTTATTAATTAAAAATAATTTTACTCAATGGCTTTATCTCCAGCTCATAAATACAGAGTCATGTTACAATGTTTTGTGATTTTTTTAATGTTTCGTGTTGTGTACCTCAGATATTTAACTATGCATTTTTTTTTTATCATCCAAGCATTTCAGGTTTATTTATTTATGTTATTATTTGTTTTAGAACATTATTTTTATGACTACTCTAGCAGATAGAATAAGAGAACAGAAAAATACTTCCTGGTCAAAACCTCAGACAATACAAATGGCATTCATAATGAAAGAAGAGGGAAAAAACGGCAGTTAAACAAACAATAGAATTACCGGGAAAGTATTACAATGAAATGCAAGTAATGACGAGATAATGGGGACATTATTAAACTCTATTATAACCGGAAATATAAAGGAATAAGGAATACACGAAGTTGAATAAGTATATAAAAAATAATAGTTGACATAGCCTTTTCATTCTTTCATAGGTGTAAAAAATTCACTAAAGAAAATGGCGCTTTCGGGGTATAAAAGAATATTACTGATACGGTAAAATTTATGTAACATGCTTGTTTTTTTCCCGTTTAGAAATCCGTTTATTATTCAAAACAAAAGTGAAATCAATTTTTAACAATCCACTGAGTTATCAACCTTTTCAACTCTTCAATCCAATACGGGGAGGCTTTCCAGGTGCACATAATCTTAAAATCAAAGTAAAATGCCGGTGGTGTGAGAACTTGAGATCCCACAAAAGCACTTTTCTGACATCAGATCAATAACATACAAAATTTCAACCGTCCGATTTTGACGCCATGAAAATAAATTTTGAGGCTGTAGAGGGGCCTGTAAAACTTCAAAAACTGGGGGAAAACGCTATACAAACTGGTTTAAGATACAGAAAATTATATGAAATCTATCTTTAATCGTGTTCTAGTTCTAAACCGAATATATATTGCACTCTAAGCACCTTCGGATAACGTAAGATAAAAGTATATTTTTATGCGAAAAATGGGATTAAAAAATAAAGCTAATTACAGTTTCCTGAGATAAAAATGCGCGAAATACGTTCTGAGATAAAAGAGATACGCTCAACTGATTTGAAGACTGTTTAATCAAAATGTGATAAGATTTCTTTCATTTATAATCAGACCATGTGTAATAGAGATGACTCATTTTTATATGTTCATTGTTTTACAAAATATGGAACGGTGTGGTTCGATCAAGGAACTGTTATCGTTACAAAATTGGGCTTCATCTGGATCAAAAAAGATTTGGAACGATTGAAAAATATCTTAATAAACAATTTTTTTTTAAGGTTTAATTAATTGACCTATCATGTTAGCGTTTCTATGAAAAATTATTTTGAAATTTTGAGTTAAGCTAAAAACATTCGAGAAACATTTGTTTGTTAATTATCGGAACAAATTATTTATAATTTATTTTTCTAATTGCTGGTTTTAATAATATAATATTTAAATACAAAACTAAATTTAAAAATGTGTTTTTTCGGGCTGAGGGAGCTCTGAAATGTATCCGATCGCAATACTTTCCTTAACTAGTATAGGTTGGAAAGTAAAAATATACCATAATATTTTATTTAATTATCAGATTTCTATTTTTTAAGGTATCGTATATAATACAGAAATTTACGGCATTAAGACTTGCTCTACAAAATACTTGCATTTAAAGCAGCGTAGATTAAATTAACTAAATTTAAAAAAAACTCACACCTCATTATGACCAAATTAAATGAACTCGCCGTGACATAATTTTAAGCATGTAAATTTATAATTAGAAAACGAAACGGATTGCAATGTTCAGGGTTAGCCTGGTCTCTAAATATACATCAGAAATAGCAGTGTAAATTTAGCCATAGTTCTAACGAAGTAATTTTTCGTCATGTGGTCGGTAAAAATGATATTACTGGAATATTGTCTTGAAAATTTCTTCCACGTAATTATAAAAACTAAAATTAAACGCATTTTAGTAAGATGTTAAGCACATAAAATATTTTAAAGTTTGTGATAAAACAACTTTATTGGCTAAAAACTTTCTATTAGCGGTCATACTAAACCTCAGGAGTTTAGATCAAGGGATAGTTTTGGGAGAGGGAACTATTAGGATGATAAAAAAATTATCGGAAAATATTACTTTGCTTCTGGAAGAAATTGTAATAAATCGATTATCAAATAATTGCATGTATCTAACTATTTAAAAATCAATTGTCGTAGGTATCGACAATTAAATGTATTTTTTTTTATACATCAACAACAAACGATTTCTCACAGGTGAATCAATTTTTTAATTTTCTCTAACCGAATGGATACACTATGACGAGTATTGTACAAGCAGATATATCATAAACAGCCGAATTTTTTATAATATTTATTTTGGGAGGAGAATTGGGGGAGGAGGGGAGAGAACTTCTCTTTATCAATCCTGTGGATCCTGCAATGAACTAACCACATTGACTTTCATGTCACGTAAAAATGCAAGAAAATAAGTTAATAACAATTTAATTGATAACTATATATAATTACTAATATATCAATAACTAAATAATTAACAACGAATATATAAACACGAATTAAATATAATAATATTTATATATTATCCCCATACGCCATATCATTGCTAATTTATTCTTGAACTGGTTTCTATGGAAACCATCTCAGCATCGCACTCTTTATAAATATTACAAACTTTTCAAAAGTTTGTATGTTTTCGTTAAAGTTTTAAAAATAATGATAACGAAAAGAGAAGAAGAGAATGATAGTATGAAAAATATTATATTCGTAATTTTAGTAATAAAATAACTTTAGGGGGCTAATCCTTTTTTTATTTATTAAATGTTTTAAACAAGAAATTAATTAAATTAAAAAAATGCTTGTATTATTTTTAAAGAAATTTAAATGATTTGTTTGATATGGAAACTATAATGTATTGTTTTTGTAATTTTAGGTGCTGAAAACAGGACGTTCCAGAACAAATCAAGAGTGTTTATTTTGCTAGACCTATTGGCAACTAGTGAAAAAATATAATTGAAAATGTATTAAATATATTATTTTTTTTTTCTTGTCATTGTTGATTAATTTTTCATCAGAAAGTATTAATTAAGTTAGGAAGAGAGAGGAAAAAATATGAGGAATAATAAGAAAAATTTATAAACGAAGAGAAAAGAAAAGAAACAAAGAGAAATAGAATGTTAATAAAAAAAAAAAATAGTGAAAGAAGAAGAATAAAAAATACATAAAAAAATGAAAAAAAATTATTTACTAAGATCATATATATTTATGATACTATTTATGTGTATATTAGTTTTAAGAATTGTCGATTGTATTAATTTATAAGTATACTGTGTCTGTTTCAACCCAAAATAATAGGGCAGCATCCTTTTATGAACGTAAAGTGATTCTCTCTCTCTCTCTATCTCCTAGGGGAAAATTCCAAATTAAAAACTTTCAGAAAAAAAGGGGCAAATCGACTAGTATCATCGTGAATAGGGTCACAAAATAAGAAAGTTTTAAAAACATAATTTCAGTTCATACATTCAATTATTCAAAGTTTTAAACTTATTAACATTGTTTTAAATAACCGTCACCATCATCAAACCCAAACCCGGAAGACCAGTTCCTCTTTTAATTTTAAACTGCTTATTTGGGGTTTTCCAAATTAGCATCTAGCCTGCATAATATGGTACCTGCAGCGCAGTCCGCAACCCGCTCTAGTCGAAACATATAATTAAATGCACGCCAATGAATTTCAATAGGATACAATTAAGTTTGTAGTGTTTAAATTAGTTTTAGATGAATTGATTATTATTATTATTATTATTTGGGATGATAAGTTACATTAGAGTTCTTTAAATTTAACGAGTATGATACATAAATAATAAAAGTAATTAAAAAGGAGTAGCGTTGAAGATAACCATCTAAAAAATATTTTTTTAAATATATTGGTTGGAATATATTTAATCCAACGTCAAGGTAAATATTTGCACATTGATAGCCATGTGAATGGTTTTTAAAGTTAATAATCTAATTCGGAGATACAGAGGAACATATTCTCGTCCATAAAGGTGAATGGTTAACATGGATTAAACGCGTAAAAATAATTCAGTTTAAAAGATCATGGAATATGAACTGGGAACCAGGAGGGACATTGTGGAAAAATAATCCTTGGATCAGGGAGAAAAGAAAAGAAATATTCCAAGGTATTTGGGTTAAGGCAAGCCCATAGGTGGAAAATGGAAAAAATGCCAAGTAGGTCAGTTAGACTCCTCGCCATTTCTATCGTGTACATAGGAAAAGATAATCCAAACATGGAAAACAATCTTAATATTTTAATTGTTTATTTAGTAATTTTTCGAAAAATTACACACACAAAACAAGTTCTCGATGTTACGTTCAGAATAAACTTTTCCAATGATGACCAATATGGTTGGATCGAAACGTCAGAAGCTAGAATAAAAAAATCAGGCAGAAAATCCTGGCAATAAATCGTCTTATAAGCTAATAGAATATATCTCACAAATTATATATATATAAGAAATTTAATTAAATTGACACTGGGGAATTTGTACGCTATTATAATAATCAAAACTCGAAAAGCTTTCTATCTTGGAGCAAAATCGGACAAGCCGTTTGTAAAATATAATCGATACAGGATCGTACAGGTACTAACTAGCAAAATCATTGACAAATCCATAGTAAAATTCGGATTAACATTATTATTAGTTCATCAAATAGAATTGATTACAAATATACACAAAAACAAATTTATTCCTTGATGTCTAAAACGTAACACACGAGTAAAAAATTTCTATTTTAAGAGCGAAAATTGTTTTAATTCCCCTACTTTTCAATACAACTGGCCTCGGGCAGTAAGAGAGCAAAATTCTATGAACCAATTTGAGACATTTTTAAATATTTATATTACAGATAGCCTAAGCATAATAAAGGGCAACATTACACTCTTAAACTCTCTTACTGAATAAAATTTAAATAGAATGATTGTGGGTTGATGGTTGACTGGAGTGAATAATTGAAGAGAAGGATCAGTCAAACTGATCACCCCAACCATCTTTCTCTTCAATTTAAATAGAATGGTTGCGTACTTCACAATTATAATACATTCCTCTAAACAATCTTCATTCAATCAAAGCAACAAAAGCAACAAAAGAAGTATCAAAACGCATTGGTAAGTGTACAATAAATAGAGAATGTAAGAATACAGAATGCAGCTTGCGTTATATTGTTAGTAGATACCATGAGACCCATGGCAAACTGAAATTTTTAACTATAATTTGAATCTACTACTAAAAGAATCTTTTGAACTGCATAAAGCAGTAGCAAACTTCGAATTTAGGTTAAGCAGCCAGGAGCCGACAGGCATTTCAATTTGCTCGCGTTGGCACAGATAGACATCTTTGTACCTCTGCCAATAAATGGAAGGTTTTAAAAGAAGTTTAAAGTAAAAAATACATAAACGATGTAAGATTGCCAAATCTTGGTAATGAGGCATCCGATGAACTCACCTTGCTTCTGAAGTTAGTACGAAATCTATTAGCAGGACAGCCCCTAACATTGTGCGGGGATGGCGTATGGCTGATGCAACCAGCAAGTGTATATTGCAGGGAAGATATTTTAAGTAAAACCACGAGTTGAGTGGATGAGAGTGAATGTACTGTCTGAATTATAATAAAAATTAATATTGTATTGAAATTTTATACTTATTCTTTAACTATATAAAATGGTACTTTTTTTAAATGTTCTAAACATCGATAACAACGACTAACACAGTATTTCACTTAATTTGGAATATTGAGTTAAACTGTGGGGAACAGCAAAATTTTCTAACATCAAACGCATATCCTTCCTTCCATCCTTCCAGTCCAAAGTCCTTCGAACAATAGCCGATGCTCCTTTCTATAACCAACAAAACCTTAATATCCCATTTGTCCTAGAACTTATCCCAGCAAAATTCTCCAAATTTCCTATCGTCCAAATCTCCTTGCGAAATCCCTATTCACAATTAACTTAACTTACGAGCACTAACTTACGAAACAAGCGACTGATCTACAACACCTTACTGAGACCAATATGGACATATGGAGGAGAACTTTGCAGTTCGGCAAAACAAACACAAAATACAAACAGCACAAACGAAAATTTTACGCACCTTGGCACATTTTAAATAATATTAAACATTAAACACACCTCATAAAACATATATTAAACACCCCAACAGTAAAACCCTACATCCACGACAAATACACTACATTTCATTCTTCAACCCAAAATCACTCCAATCCTCTGGTTCTTTCTATCTCCTGCTCACTGTTACCTGAACAACCCAGATTAAGAAGAATCGACCTATTATATCGATAAAAACAAAACCAAGACAATATGATACAACCAATTTGCTAGATGCGCAGGTGCAAATTGCATAGAATATAAATTGCATAAATAAATTTTAAGGTTATTTTATTCTTATTTATTGTATATATACTATTTTTCTGTATAATTTATTGTTATTTATAGTACATAGAGTGTGAATGTAATCTCTGAACACTATTATAAATGTCCTTTGAGACAGATTGTAATATTTTTCAATGAACAAGTTGAAAAATAAAAAATTGAATATTATTCGAGAGCTAATTTATCCGAGAAAGGATGTATGTTCTTGCATTTATCTGCTTCCTGAATGAACGATTACAAGAAAAAAATTAAACAGATGTTCCAAGGAGAGGCATAGCGGTGGGGCAATTAGGGCACGTGCCCTGGGTGCCATTTAAAGGGGGCGCGAAATTTGCAAGAGCTTAAACTCAAAAATACTACCTGCATTAAAATGATTTCGCGATTACTGTGTCTGTTGATTACCGGTGGATGCGAAAGGATCCAGGCAGCGCACAGAAGACCGAGTAAGGGAAAACTCGTAACATCGGCTAAATCTATTATTTTTTTTTTTAGAATTCCATAAACTATTTTATTGATCAACTGTTTTATTGATACCTTGTGGAGTTCCCTATAAAATTTTCAGTTGACAGAATATACTCTTTTCACTATTTTTATTGACTACTTCAATAGGAAAAGAAAAGGATTCAGCAGATGTCGCGAATCGTACCCTAAAAAGTAAATACTCTTAGTTAAGTATGCCTTGATAAGCTAGTGAAAATTACATCATAATCAGAGGTTGAAATTTTATAGAACCTTTTTAAAAAATTCCATTTTAATAGTTCGGATGAAATGCTTTAGGGAAAAAAGTACTTAAAATAAAACTTCTAAGCAAACTTTTTTTTATTGAAGTTCTACATTTACGACAGAAGTTTTACACACCGTACCAAAATATTTCGTCACTGAATCTAACTAGTTATTAACATAAAAATGAATAATCTCTTATAAATCAAAACGGGTAAAACTCAACCTGGATAATACTAACCGACTTTGTCCAACCACTTGTGAAAAAAACAGCAGATCGAAGGTGATCCCAGCGATTTTCTCACAGCCACTCCACACGCAAAGAAAGCCAGTGAGGCTGAGCGAAAGCATACAAAATGAAAAGAGGAATTTTTTTTAATCGAGGAAATAAGTTTTACTATTATCAAAATGTTTGTATCAAATCATCGGCAAATGCGAAATAGATATAGAACTCAATAAATAAAGTGGAAGTATTATTATTAAAAAAAAGTTTGTAGGAACAATTAACAAGGGGTGCATTAAAAATAATAACTTCAGAGAGAATCCAGATTAGAACAATCGAGGAGGGTCGGGAAGAATCTAGATTAAGCCACTTTGGTCACGTCCTGAAGGATAAAAGGGAAAAAGTGTAACAGGAAGACTAAAGAATCCAATAGTGTAGTTTTACAATGCACCTCGTACCGCCTATAAGATAGGGAGTCATTTATTTATATATATATAATTAAATATTGTTCAATTATATAACTGATTATTTATAAATCTCTATATATAAAAATGCAATTCACTCATTGGCCGAGTGATCACTGTATCTCAAAATCGACAATGCATATAAAGTTGAAATTTTACTTGTAGTTCCGCTTATGCTGTAGATATGCAGTATGGCTGGTATAGAAAAACTCATAATTGTTTAAAAAAGTAGCAAAAAAAAATATTTTAATTTGAATTTATGAGAATATTGAGGAAAAAGCTACTTAAAATCAGATTACTATAAAGATCTAATAATACTAATACCGATCCAAGGTAGTAAATAGGAATTAATTAAATAGTAATCTCAGATTTAAAGTTTATTTAGGAAAATAAGTTAGGTTAAAAAAGGTAATAAATTAACTGTATCTGAAATTACTGAAGTATAAGAATATGTAGATCAGTCCATAATATTCATGAGAGCAATGTTATAACGTTGTATGATTATAGACCTCAATGAAAAAATAAATAAAAAACATTTTATTCCCATGCAAGGATTACATAACTTCATCGAAGTTGAGTTCAGCGATTTCAGGCCGGGTAGTGATAAGATCTACTTACCTGTGTATGGATCACTTATCATCCATTATCTACTAATAAAATTCAGTTTGAAATGGCTTTTTATTATATATATGTTTAAAAATATGAAGATGTAATAATAAATAGGAAAAATGACCATGGACTGAAATTCCTTTTAAAATCCCAATTTAATTTATTGCAACTCCCACGAAAGATGCCTTTCAGGCACTTTTTTTTTCTTATTAAGCAAGCGTTACCAACTTGTTTTATTCGAATACTTAAAACTGGTTGTGAAACTAGAATGAGCCTTGTTTCTGAAAAACTGGCAGGAAAATTACCTCTCAGTACAAATCATAGGTGCAGACTTTTCATTCTAGTTGGAGGGAAAGGGCGATGGATTCCCCTCCCATCAAAAATAAAAACGTGGATGTTTATATTATATATAAACATTAGGAGTGACAAATAACATAATTATCGGAAAATGAACAATACAATACTATATATGAAGAACAATTTATAAATCTATGTTTATATAAAATTTTTTTTCGCGTGTGCGCTATGTGTATATTTGAAAATATGTTTAAGAAATAATGAAGAGAAGAATAGTTGGGGTGTTCAGTCAAAAAGGAAGGCAAAAATAAATTATAATATTTATTTTTTACATATGCCAACGTTTCGACCTGAAGTTCAGGCCTTCATCAGGGCTAAGAAAATAACCAGATAACAAGGTATGAGAAACGTAAGTAATGATGTTTAAAAAGATAATAAAAAAAAATATAAAATAAAAAAAAAGTATTAGAAAAATAAAATAGATAGATATAAAGTAAAATGAAATTGTTAGAATAATGACTAAGAACTAAGAGATAAATAATAAAAACCGTTACATAGTGTGGAATGATGAAGTAGGCATAATCAAAAAGGGGTGACAAAAGTGTTACATTGGGAATCTTAGAATAAAATGTAAAACATAAAAAAGAAATATAAAGTTATATAAGAAATGAAAATAAATAGTAAAATTAAAACATTGAGAATGTTATGTCATGTTTCTCAATGTTTTAATTTTACTATTTATTTTCATTTCTTATTTAACTTTATATTTCTTTTTTATGTTTTACATTTTATTCTAAGATTCCCAATGTTCTTCTTCTGTTTGGTCTTCCCTCTTCACCGCAGAGCAGCGTGAGGTTCCTTTTGATAGAATTTGATCCATAAATTCTGATCCCTTACCAGCTATTTCCCCAGACCTTGTCTATCGAAGGGCTCTTTCAATCCTTCATTCCAAGTCTTTCTGGATCTTTCTTGAGGTCTTTTTCCGCTTCTCTCATCTATTTTTACATTCTAGACACGTATTCGGACCACCTCAACCTATATACCTCCAACATTTCCCCTCATATCGAGGCTACCTTTAATCATAGTGTTCTTGACACATTAGTATCTTATATTTCCCTCGACCTTTCTGAGATATCTCGTTTCCAATGTTTGGATCTATCACTAGTGGGGTCCAAGATTCGCTTACATATGTCAGCATCGGAAGGCATGAATTTTTACAGACTACCTTCTCGCTTTAACAGTTCTTAACGAGTTAAAAGTTTTAACAGTTCTTTCCTTTCCTGGAAGCCAGATTTTAAGGTATACATATCTCCCTATTACCCCCTTCTTCATCTTCTCCAACCAACCAGGTCATTTAGGTAGGATCTAATATATCAATAATTTCTGTAAAAATACAACAAGAAAACAGAAATATAGCAGGAATGAAAATAACACTACTAAATTTTAAAAAAGTTCATGTCATTGCTGTAGTCTCTATTGCGGATATATCCAGAGAGATAGAAAAAGTAATACAGATTTTCCCATTTTCTAACGTGGATAAATTTTTAAATTAAAGAGAAAATACAAAATTAAAAAAAAAATATTGTATTAAATATAAAATCATGATTTAATATTGAAAAAGTAGCCACGATGATATTGGGACGTTTTGAACCGCGTTCATATCGCGTGTTAGTCAGACATTCCAAGGAAAATTTGGAGAAATAAAAGTCATGACGAAAAAATAATTTCAGATTATCAATTACAAGTTTAAATTAACTAAAAAATAGAAAATAAGATTCGATAATTTTTAATAAAATTTTTGTTATCCATTACTGTATAGAATTTCAAATACGTACGAGATCTACGTAAATAGTAGAAACGTGGCGACTTTTTTTCAGACAAACAAATAAACTCATAAACAAAAACAAGTAACATAAACAGCCTACGAAATTGTACCGTTGATTAGCGAGTCTCATTTGTAAAGGCATGCCTACCCATAAGATATATGCGTTACCATTCAGACGTTCAGATGTTTTACGTGAAACAAACGCTATGTTTTTAATTTTACGCCAAGTAAAAGATTACGCAGTAATTGTATTGTGTATTTGGAAAGCAATCGTTGCATAGAAAATAATTCATTAATTATCGAATTTTATTTCAATTCAAGAGTTTTTATTAAACTATTAATAAAAATATCTGAAATTATTTTTTCGTCATGACTTTTATTTCTCCAAATTTTCCTAGAAATGTCTGACTCACATTTGAGAGATATAAACGCGGTTCAAAATGCCCCAATATCATCGTGACTACTTTTTCATGATTTTTTATTTAATGTCAAAGAGATGAAGAGCAAAACAAAAAAGAGAAGAAGAGGAAATTATTTAAGAGGGATGTGATTCAATATGAAATGAAGGAATTAGTGTTTATTTTATTATTAATTTCCTTCAGAATGTTGAAATACTAATAGCTAACATATCGCTGTTAATCAACTATTTTTTTTTAATTTGTATTTATTCTTTAATTTAAAAATTTGTCCACGTTGGAAGTGGGAGGAGCTGTATTACTTTCTCTACCTCTCTGGATATATCCACAATAGAGGCTACAGCAATGACATGAACTTTTTTAAAATTTAGTAGTGTTATTTTCATTCATGCTATATTTCTGTTTTCTTATTGTATTTTTACAGAAATTATTGATATATTAGATCCTACCCGAGTGATCTGGTTGGTTGGAGAAGATAAAGGAGGGAGTGGTGGGGAGATACTTCAATACCCTAAAATCTGGCTTCCAGGAAAGGAAAGAACTGTTAAAACTTAGCGAGAAGGTAGTCTGTAAAAATTCCTGCCTTCCGATGCTGACATATGTAAGCAAATTTAGGACTCCATTAGTGTTAGATCCAAATATTGGAAATGAGGTGTCCCAGGAAGGTCGAGGGAAATATAAGATACGAATGTGTCAAGAACACTACGATTAAAGCTAGCCTCGATATGAGGGGAAATGTTGGAAGTATATAGGTTGAGGTGGTCCGGATACGTGTCTAGAATGTAAAAATAGATGAGAGAAGCGGAAAAAGATCTCAAGAAAGATTCAGAAAGACTTGGAATGAAGGATTGAAAGAGGGCTTCGACAGACGAGGTCTGAAGTGGGGAAATAGCTGGTAAGGGACCAGAATTTATGGATCAAATTCTATCAAAAGGAACCACGCAAGGAAGTTCGCAAGAATAAAAAGGAAGCTGATAGGAGACAATTAAAATGTTTGAAAAAATCTGATCACGAATCAATAATCATCTTGCTACTTATAACAAAAGTAAAAATATTTTAACTAAACTATAATGAAATGTAGAAGGTATATAATTTTGCACTAAAATACTGCATTTTTTTTTTCGAATTAGATATAAACTGTACAGGCAAGAACATTGAACATTACAACAATTATATCATCAGCTGTAAAACTTGCTTTTATGAATTGGAAAATACATAAAAACTACTAGCTTGTAGATAAGAACACCCCCACCCCGCCCTCACCCCGGATATGTGATTTATATCCATTTTAATATAAAATCTAGGGAGTGGACTGCCCTCACTCCATAACATAACCAACTTCATCCACCTCAACGCCTACCTACAATCTCATTATAAGACCTTCGAACGGCCGATAGTGGCATGATTTATGAAAAAAAACTCAGATTAGATCGAATACTGAAACAAGAAAAGTATAGAGCCACATAACTAAAAAAACACTCCCATTATCAAACCTCCACACTCAGTCCAACTCCTCACAACCACCTTAAAATGCAGAAGGGATCTCATACCATCTATTTCTCCAGATATTATTCTCGTTCTAGGGAGTTGGAAAAAAAAAATATCTCATATCTAACTGACAGTGTCATATTTAGTCTTTTTAGAATTATCTAATGATAAGCAAATGTTAGATACAAAGAAAGGATGGGAACAACAGAAATTGGAAACAGCGAGATTAAGTACAGAAGCAAAAATAGCACTATCGTCGGGTTTTTCCCAAAACTCATAATTTATGGATTTCTCGGAAATATTCATTATAATCATTTTGAAGATCATTAAATTTCTTGTATTTCTCATGTAGATGCGGTAATATATGAGAAGTTATGCGGTTCTATAAGGGCACTGAATTGAAGGCGTATTTAAGTCGTAGTATCTGTCGCACTCAACTTAAGCATTTTCATCTTTTAAATTGTTTTTATTTGGCTATTTGGACTATATCTATAACAGAACTAGAATGTATAAACAAATTATATAGCTTTTATACATTCCATTGGCATGAGGGACATCAACATCCACTACAATAACGAAATGTGTTTTAAAGTCCGAGCAGTCCAACAGTATTTCGCAAACTCTACATAAGCTTGAATTGAATTGATAAAGACTCAAATTTTCTTTTGAACTCACGCTAAATTGTTAATAAACGAAAAAAATGAAAAATCATTGCAGCCTCGATCTTTGCAGCGCATTTCGGTCCTTAATTTTTTTATTATTATGAATGTTAATGAATCTCATGCCAACAGAATATATAAAAGCTAAATCATTTATTTATACATTCTAATTTTGTTATAAATGTAGTTAATTAGCAAAATCAAAGAAAGAAATTACTAAATCCATAATAACAAAAATAAAAATAAAGCACTTCTGAAGAGTCTTTTGAAGATAACGGTAACCATGATCACGAGCCAGGAACAGAAACTTCACTCAAGAATAGTTTATCAGTTGCTTATACACCCTTACTCACGTTTCATTATTTTCAATGCAACGTGGATTTCTGGTCAGCGCTAAAATCTACATGTACGAAATCGTACATAGCTCTAACTGTACTTTAAACCTAAAAGTAACTGCTTATATGTAAGGTTTGATTGGCACCAAGATTTTATAAAAAAGCGATAGATTATAATATTTTCATATTAAACTTCTAAATATACAACTACTGAAACAGGCATTTTTGTAAAAATGTTTCATTTTTATCCGTCCGGTATATTTTTTTCGAAATAATTCTTCTTAGCGTTTCTTATACAGCCTTAGAAATTATTTCAATTTGCAGTTCATGATATATACCAGCGGTCTCCAAACTACGGCTCACAAGCACCTTCAATACGGCTCGTGAAAATTTCTTCCATTATATAGCAAAATTTTCAAACCTAATTAAAAATGTGAAATTTAGTAAATTACTCAAATACGAGGTCACTACAACCTTTATGTCATGAGTTTTTTGAAGTGAAAACTTCTTCAGGCGCGTTTTGAATTTGTTTTGTGGAGAGTGAATTAGTTTGAGCCGTCAGATTTCCGAAGTGTAACGGTCGGGTAAAGTCGAATGGAAGTGACTAATTGAAGTGTTTTTGCGTATGGATTAAAATACTTCAAAAACTAAAAATCGGACGTCCATATTGTTAGTGAAGGAAATGTTCATCATTTAAACCTCTTTGTAATGAGCTATTATTCAAATTCTTATCTTAACCCGACGCATGGGCGGATCTACGAGGAGGGGGGCTTTCGGGCGGAAGCCCTTCCCCCAATGGTATAACCAAAAAAATATAACCATGTTTTATGGAAAAACATATTAAAAAATTATCTCTTAAAGTATTATTGATCGTGTAATTACATTTAAAAGTACTTAAGGAATCACTTAAACACAATTTCATATAGTTAGTTAGTTTATTTCTTTTTTTCCAAAATAATTATCGTAATTTTCATGAAAAAAAGCTTTCGGGCTGAAGCCCTCCTCCCAAAAATTAAATCCTGGATCCGCTAGTGACACGACGCTCTGTTAGAGAAGGGAAAAGGGGAAAAAAAGTCTCAAGAACCAAACGAAAATGTTTTAATCAAGATGTGGATTAACATATCTCAGAAATTAAAAATCGGACCTGCATACTGTAAGCGAGGGAATTGTTCAGCATTCCATCCTCTCTGTAACGAGCTATTATTCAAAATGGTATCTTAACTCGACGCCGTGCTAGAGGGTTGAAAAATGAAAAATAGTGTCGAAGACCAAATGATAACGAGTTTTATGGATGATATGGATTAAAATATCTCAGACACTAAAATTCGAACCTGCATACTGTAAGCGAGGGAAATGTTCAACATTCCAATCTCTTTATAAGGAGATATTATTAATAATTTATATTTCTTTTTACTAATCTCGCTTTTTTGATGTTTTTACTTCTTTTGTGTGGTCTAACTTATTTCTTTCTCTTAGAAAGCTCATTTCACAGCGTCAAGTGTCATTAATAGAACAATTTTTTTTTCATCACAAGCCATGACCCATGGGAATTGGTTCAAAGGTCTCAAATGCGGCCCGCGAAACTAAGTCGAAGTCTCAATCCAAGTCTAGGTCCGCGGTGCAAAAAGTATGGATACTACAGTTTGATCTATACAGTCATGACTAGAAATTCAAACTGTGTGATTATTGAGAACTAAGAACAGTAATTCGTATTGAATAGTGAAATAACGGATCGGGTCTTAAGATAATGAATACAATACCTATAAGTAAAGCTCAACAATGGCTGATCAAGTAACACATCTACCACGTGCTGCAATGGTAACGAGAGGGCTTGCAATTCAAGTATGTCGAACCAAGAGCTTGTTTTTAATTAAATACGAGTATAAAATTAATAGAACAAATAATTCAAACGATTTGCAGTAATTTCGCCTAGTAAACAGTAAAAAATAACATTTAAAATCTTACTAATCATGATTAAGAATTGCTATTGCCAGTTGAATGAAGTCCTAAGTTATTGCTAACAATAAGACAACCTACGTACAGAGCAGTCGAGGGTGAACGAACGATTGATTAGCAAATCCTCCACAGGATCATCAACCTGTCCACAGTAACCTGTAGAATACTTTATTCTCTTCAACTTAACCACACCAATCTAAAATGCTAATGTAGTCAATACGTAATCCTAAAACCGGCCATCAATTCTTTAATGCTCAATAATGGTAGTTAGCGAAAGTACAAAAAGTAAAAATTGAAAAAATAAACTCTTTTGAAAACGTTAGGCATCAATTGCACAAAGTATAGCAAACATTTTTCTTCTTTGCAATAGCCCACTCATTCCATCGTAATTGGAGTTGAGGGATGTCAAACCAAACGGACAGAAACACGCACACACACAACTACTTGAAGGATTTTTTAGCAAGCATTAGACGGCTCAATGTCTTCCAACGTTTCTTGCTCTTTTGACTGATGATGAGAGTAATATGGAATAATTTGAACAGTTAAATATCCACAAATATATGAGACCATACGGGTGCATTCTGTAGGTACCTATCTCTATTTCCAGGTAAATAATAGAATAATTAGAGTATTTTATGGGCAGTGAAGTAATCTATAAAGGATGCTATAGATTGGATAGGAATGGGAATGTTTGATTATTGAGACCATTATAAATTTTTGGAGGCCAATCGATTTCGGTCAGCGCTCTGACACGATTGTTCATAAAACAGTTCGCGTCCATCTTTAGTCGAACGTCTAATGACATTTTATGATGGTGAGTTAGTTATCGAGCGATAAAAACATAAAACGTGCTGGTCATGAATCTATATCTTGTATATCTTGAAACATGAAATAATATGTGGTTTAGACAGATCAATATTAGTAATAAAATATTAATTTTCTTATTAAAAATAATTAATTAAGCAGATTAAATTAGAAGAATCCGATGGTTGATTCTTCAACATTTTAATACCAAAACATCATTAAAAATAAATATTGAGGCCATTTGATCCCCTTCGCTTCTTTGTTTTTATGACGTAATTATTTCAAAGGACGGCATATTTTCAAATTTTATTTTATCTGTCTCCATGTCACTATTTATACTATATAGAATAGAATAGAAAATTTAACTTTATTCTGGAACTAAGTCCCCTTTGAATAACAATGATGAATAAATACAAAATAAAATACAAATCTGGCCAAAAACTTATAAAAATTTTATCATTATATATATTAATTTAGAAAATAGTATGTAACCATTAAAAAATGAACAACAAAAAATATATATATATTTATATAGTCCAGTCAATGAATTATCATAGAAGGGAATGACGAGGACACAATTTTTGACTTTAGGACATTGTTTGGAGTAGTATGGAGGTAAACATACTAAAAATTCTCACCCTTAAATGGTGAGCCAGATGTGGGGGAACACCTATATCACTTTATTCGGATTTTCATTTATATCAGGAAAACTAGCCATCGTATCGTTTTATACAAAATTAAAGCTGTCAAAATTTGCGATATAACTGATTATAAACTTTTTTTCAATACCTCAGTAGCTCCGAGATATTCGTCCTCAACCATCGCTTATGTGGGAAAAATGTTTACCTTATATGTATCCGACTAGTTAACTCTTGATTGCTTCTATCAACGATTATCTGATCAGAATTAACTCAGAAGAAAACTTTTAATAATTAAATTTTCTTCAAAAACATATATTATTTTACTAGCTTATCTTTAGCAGTTTAAAAGTTCGATCAATTATAACTTTATTAGTCAATTACGAGAATGAGCAGAAAATTTTCTTATTTTTAATATTCGTTGTTATGTATATGTACATATGTATGTACGAGTATCTACGAAGAGATTTAGATGTATAGAGAGTTAGATCAATATAACAACGTATATACTTGTTTTATTACTTATACTTTATTTTTTCTTAATTGTAATAGATCTTTTGGCCAGATTTATTGTTAATATGTATGAGTAATAAATTTATAAGAGACTTTGTCCAAGAATAAATATGCTCTCATTATTGACATATAAAGTTATAATTGATCTAACTTTTGAACCGTTGAAGATAAACTAGTAAAAAATGTATATTCTTGAAGAAAATTTAATTATTAAAAGATGTCTCTTAATGACTTAATCGTAGAACGAAGCAATCAAGAGTTAGCTAGTCAAATTCAGTAAACAACATGAGGTAATTTTTTTTTTCCAAATTAGCGATAGTTGAGGAAGGATATTTCGGAAACTAAGCGAGCTAGCGAAATAAAGGTATATAATGAATCATATTACAAGATTTTAACAGCTTTAATTTTGTATAGTCTAGTTGATGTAAGCGAAAAAAACGAAAAAAGTTATATTCTAGGCCTTTTAGTAGTATGTTCATCTCCTCCCTAGTCCAAACAATGTCCAAAAGTAAAAAATTGTTCCTGTCATTTCCTTTTACACTCCCTTTTCGAGCATTCATTGAGTGGACTAATAATAAATAGTACATATTTATAAAATGAATAACCCTTCGCTAAGTCGGGTAATAAAATTTTCATGAACTCAATCTGTCTAAATAATGCCAGATACAACCAGGAAAGACCCAAGATGACCTATTTGTTATTCTCTTCTTTGCTAAAAGAAATGGATAAATAGTGCCGTATTGATCGACTAGAGATGAATAAAATAGGACTTGAAAATGGCTTAAGCCCTAGCTGAAACATCGTCCTTCGAAATAAATATGTCATAAAAGCAATAAAGTAATGGTAATCAAATGACCGCAGATTTATGAACAAAATAACTGTATGACACCTTAAATAGGAAAAATAAATAGAAAATTGAAATTCAACTAACTTCAGAAAAAATTGAAGTAATTTAAGGAAAATTAGCATGAATGAGCCGAATTGAAACTGACAAATACCAAGTGATTTATGATGATTGGGACAAGAGCATCTCCTGTTATGGCGCATTCAACCCACACCAATTTGAATCTTAAATTCAAGACAATGCCCTCCATGATTTATAGTCCATCGCTTTACGATTCGCCACTCGAAGCACGATAAAAATCATTCCATAGATTTGTTTATTATAATTTACGGTTTATATACATAAACATATTTAGGAATGTGAAACAGTTTATGTACTATGTTGCTATGTGTACATTACAATGTTCCCAAAAACAAAAATCATTCCATAGATTTGTTACTCTAATTTACAGTTTGTATACATATACATACTTAGGAATGTGAAACCATTTATGTACTTGCTATGTGTACATTACAAAGTTTCCAAGTGTTGCGAAAGACAAACAAAACGCCCCACACAATCGTACGACTGTTAAGTGTTGATATATATATTTAGCTGATTAGTCATTCCAGTTTCCTGGATGTTAGATGTAACTTTTTCTAATCTTTTAATTTATTTTTTTCACAATAATTAAAAAAGATATTAATGTATTTATCAAAACGGTAGTAATTAAAGTCAGAATTTGCTATGTAATTGATGAACCAATAGTTATTATTTAAAAAAAAAAACAATATATTAACATAAATTTCCAATTAACCACTTAATTAATTATATTTATAGTGATCCAGCTCTGCCTATTATCTTACTTTTTCACTCCAACCGTTATTTACAGTTAATTGTTATTTACAGAAAAAAATGTATTTATTTATACAATTTATTTATACCGTACACTAGTAATTATAAAAAAATTATGAACTTCAAAAATCCAAATAAATTTAAAACCCTCATACCAGACTGAAACGACAAGAAATCGCTCGACGTTTTCGATTACTTCAGCATTTACTAGACAAACGCTCTAAACTTCCAATTAATTACAAAAGACTCATATACATGACTATAATAAGGCCTATTTGGACTTACGGACTTGAGCTGTGGGGCTCCACTAAACCATCGAATTCCTCTCTTATCCAATCCTTACAATCCAAAATCCTTCGTAAAATCCTCAATGCTCCCTACTTTGTTAAAAATAAAACCATCTATAATGACCTTAATTTTTTTTTTGTTTCAGATCTAGCCCAATCCAGATACCTATCCTTCCATAATAAACTTCAGAATCATCCCAACCCTCTCGTTTCTAACCTCGCTTCCTCTTCAATTCCTGATAACCCTCCGAGGCTTCTGAAAAGAAGATGGCTAAGTGATCTCCTAATGTAGACATATCATTAGAGTGCTACCATTGGGTAGTCACTCAGCAAGTGTTTTCACGTCATTATATGCATATGTTCAAATTTCCTAGATATATTTATTTAATACAGTTGTAAATATCATTAAGAAATAATAAAAAATTAAAGAATTTAAAACAAAATTCAAATTTATTAAAATGCAAAAATAAGAAACATACAAAAAACATAGAGAGTAATTTGTAAATCATCCAAATTCCTATATGACAATATCGAGAATTGCTTATTTCCCTCAAGCAACCAGGTCATTTTCGACATCGACTTCATCTACTTCAGTCTTATTTGCTTCATTGCTGAAAAGAACTACTTCGATCAAAAATAATGTGAACGCTCACAAAAGTATAATCGCAGAGTGTGGAAAGGAGGGGGAGTGGAGTGGGAAGATTGTGATTCAATAAAAAGAGCTACTGCTCTTTTTTACCGAATCATTAAGAAAGAAACGAGAGCTGTAGCTCTATTAATCGGTTCATAAGCAGAATGATCATTTCTAGTACTCTATTCATGCCTGAGGCACGAATGCGAAGACCTGCCCTTAGGCGAGTCAAGGCTAGAGAACTTCATCTCACTTTCAGAGATAGATTTATCTAATGTCAGGGCTACACCAATCTCAACTTCATATCTAACATATCTCCTAAATGAAACCGAATATGTTTGAATGGCAAAAAACCCTCTCCACATACCATCCAAATAATATACTAGGTACTAAAAGAAACTCCACAAAATTTCATGATTGACCACAGGAAATACTGCAAAACCTTAGTGGTTTCCGATCAAGGTATCAGCTAGTTCATTTCCTCCAATACCACAGTGACTAGGCAGAACCATACTTACACCTAGCGCTCGCAAATGTCCCCAAAGATTTTTATGGAACTTCAACATAAAGGAATTCGAGATAGCTTTAAGGATATTTTTTAAATATGCTTGAGCATTTTTTGTAGCATACTATAATGTTCAAAATTCCGTGTGATTCCCAAACAGTGTGGTCAGTAGACAGGAATATCCTATTCGAATATTTCCAGAAACAAAAGCAGCACCTTACCTCCTCTTTAAAATATGTCTGTACACATTTGTGTAAATGTGTTGGAGTGTTAGAAAAATTAACCATGAAACAAGGTTTTGGGATGGTTATGGTATTAACAACATGGTTATATTTTATTTAACACATTTTGAAACAATTGTCAATATAACTCAAACCAATTTAAACTAAAACGTTTGGTAAATTGCTTTGTATGATTTATATTCGGGATCCCAAAGGACGACTCTGTTTCCTGTTTTTATTAAGAGTTGAAATTTTTTTTTCTTCCCAACCGTCGTAAGCATTTCCTGGCATTCATGCCATAAGTAAGCATTTTCGATCCACCCTATTCTCAAAAAAAAATTGTAATAGGCATGTAAATTATTAGTCTGTTTTCAAATATTTTTTATGCTACATTTATTTATTTTATTCTTTTCTTTCTGTTTACGCCTGAGATTCTAAATCCTTCTATTATGTTATTATATTTTACTCTTTATCCTAAAATAAAAAATCCAGATCATCCAATGCCGTTATCCCTCATACATTTCCTAGCTTCTTCAACTCAAATCCTCTATTCACTCCCGCAATACTCGTTCCCAGTCTTCAGATTTATAATACAAGGGCTCACCGAACCGCGTCTTTAGACCGATCTTTTATTATTCGATCCTTGCTCCTACGGAACTCAATCCCTTCCTACATCTATCGCTCCAATATCCTCCCCAACTTTAAATCCCGCCTATTCAATCATTTCCAATCCACCCTATTCTAAAAAAAAAATGTAAACAGGCATGTAAATTATTAGTCCGTTATCAAATATTTATTGAAATGAAAATTAAAATGTTTTTTTTTATTATCCTGGAACTGTTGTCCCTTTTGGACAAATTACAGTTACAGAATAAATGCCTGTGTGGCCATTCATAAAATTAATTATTTACAATTCTTATTAAGATTAAGATTTTGGAAAAAATAAATAAAACAAAAAATAGAACTATTACACTAAAAACATACTGATATGTATAGTACAAACGTGGCAAATAGCATAAGTAAAGAAAATCATATCTGGGGGAACTTTAAAAGTTCTCTTATCTATATTTCATGATCGATCGGGTTGGGAAAGGAGTAGGTGGTTGAAAAGGAGAGATTTAAATGAGGAAACTGATTGTACATGTCGGATATCGGGATGGTATTCCAGAAGGAGACGGGTTGAATTATAAAGGATTTGTCAAACGTCACAAAAGATCTAGTGAGACGGGATTGAATGGAATATTATGTTGCATTTATTAATTTTATTCTTTATTTTCTGTTTACTCCTAAGACTGTAAATCTGAAGCATTCTATTCTGTTATTATATTTTACTCTAAAGGGATTTTTCCTAAAATAAATAAAGATTATTATTATTTAAAAATGGTATTCTGATAAAAAATACTGCAAATTTCATAACCATACGATAATGAACGAATGATAAAACACGACGCCTGGACGATAACGCACAGAAAGATTACGTAACATGCTTAGCCCAGGCTGCCCGAAAGAAAAAAAATCACCTTAGTCACCCATTATAAGAAAAAAAAATTCCAGTTCGAGGCAAATTACAAATTGCAGCCTAGCCATTATTGGAACGCTCGCCAAGATGTAAATTAAGGAGAGGTTAAAGATGATTATAGAGTCCTATCTCAGGAGCATGTCAATGCCAAGGACTTCTAATGAGCCCTATATTAATTATCTTATGTAACTCTGACGGGAACGATGCATTTCAATTGGAAACTGTCATCAGTATTAAAGAAGAAGATTGTTACCAGAGGCTGGAGTGGCTTGCGTCATTATTCCATCATATTAGGATTCATCAGGCCTAGTTATCATTCAGAGTCGAGAAATGCAATTGACGAAATGAACAAATATCATCAACAACTATTTAAGAAAAAAAAATTAATATATGTAAAATGTTACTCCAACACGGTACTAAAATCCGGACCGTACTCGGGGCCTGAAAACAAAAGGTTCTAATGTATATCAGTTTAAGCAATTCTAGCTCAAATGAAACGGCTGCCTTCCAAAATTCTACAATTTAAAGAAAATATTAGATTAATCATTTTTTTTTTATTACTTTTATTATGATATTTACAACTGTATTACTATGAATACATCAAGTAAATGTGTACAGAGGAATAAAATAACATGAAGCACGCTTGCTGAGAAACTACCCATTGGTAGCACTCTAATAATTTGTCTCCATGAGGAGATCACGAGGCCATCTTCTTTTCAGACGCCTCAGAGGGTTATCAGGAATCGAAGAGGAAGCAAGGTTAGAAACAAGAAGATTCGGATGGTTATTAAGTTTATTATGGAAGGATAGGTATCTGTATTAGGCCAAATCGGAAACATATGGAACATTGAGGTCTTTATGGATTATTTTATTTGTGACAAAGTAAGGAGCATTGAGGATTTTACGAAGGATTTTGGATTGCAAAGATTGGATACGAGAGGAATTTGATGGTTTAGTGGAGCCCCACAGTTCAACTCCATAAGTCCAAATAGGTCTTATTATAGTCATGTATATGAGTCGTTTGTAATTAATTGGAAGTTTACAGCGTTTGTCTGGTAATTGTTGGAGTAAGCGGAAATGTCGAGCAGTTTCTTGTCGTTTCAGTCTTGTATGAGGATTCCAAGTGAGACGTTTGTCCAGCTGGAGGCCAAGGTATCGGATTTGTTCTACAGGGATAAGTGGGGTGTTATTAAAGGATACTATAGGGCAGCAAGTCATTGGTTTACGACGAAGGGTAAAGGTGATTTGATGAGATTTATTATTGGAATTTATTTTAATCCTCCAGTTTTTACACCATTCTTCAAGGTTTGTGAGATTAATCAGTTAAACATGGAAACGAGTGGTTAGCTCGTAAAAGCTAACTTTGTTCTTTATAAGTTTATATATACGGGTGAAAATAGCGAAAACATAGTAAATCGAGACATCCCCGAAGAGCCTTTAACAGCAAATGAAACCTCGATATTTTAGAATTTGAAAACTTCGAACTTTTCATGGTTCATTAATATGGAACAGAGCATTAAAGAATGATAATAACAACAATATTTTCTTATATAAAAAAATAATTAATCCTCTATTGAGTATATTTTAAATGAATAAATTAAGTGTTTTAATAAGGTCATTGTTAATTTCTGCCACTTTGTATATACGGTAATTAACAGAGGTAATGTTGGTAATTAGAAAACTGATAAACACGAACCAACTTATTCAATTCAATCTGGAGCATGTAAAGTAATATATTATATATTTAAATTCGTTTTATTTATTTTTTATCGGTTATGTAATATCTCAGCGTAATTATCCTCAATAATTATTTTGTAGCACCTCGAAAATAGTTGTCTCTTAATAACATAACAGTATTTTTTCACGGTAAAACAACGTACTTTAGCATTCAATAATATATAATGATAACAGTAAATTCTTATAGTCCGTGGTACAGACCCCTTTTTATCGAATTATTAATACACGCTTGAAACTTCGTAAATAGTTTCATCTCATCGTTAATTAGGTACTAAAAACTCCTTGATAGCTATTTGCTTTCTACTTGGATCGTAAGATAATTTGATCACGAAATCGGAAAAAAAAGTGACCTACAAAAATATTGAGCAGTTTGCCGTGACCTATACCCCCAATTTTCAAAATAACGAGGTTATATAGGAAAAACGGCCCAATATTTTTGTATGCCACCTTTTTTATCGATTTTGTGACCAAATTATGTAACGATCCAAGTAGTAAGGAAATGGGTACTTACGAGTTTTTAGTACCTAATTAAATAGACAAAATTTGCCCTCCTTCAGATTGAAAACGGCCCAATTCCAAGAGTTTTTGTAAATAAAATAGTTGCAGGTTACGATGAGATGAAACTATTTACGAAGTTCCAGGAGGATGTTAATAATTAGATAAAAGGGGTCTGCACCACTGACTACTATATAAACAAAATAATTAAGACTTATTTATCACTTATATGTTGATAATTTGCACAATTATCTCCCGTCTAGCACTGGGTATCTCGGTGCCTTGTTCTTGTACAAAATAACTTTTATTGATTTTATTCATCACTTAAGGGCAAAACGATTATATTAATAATCTCAATATTTAGGTGGCAACTATACCAATTCAACTGCTTCCCTTTACAATCCTTTTTCGCGTTCCTTCATCTTTACCCCTTGGTATACTAAGGGATATATCCACCCTTAAGGTGCTCAGGACAATCCTTGTCGGAAGATCTAGACACATATTATTTTAATTAACCCTGATAAAGTTGGCACATAACATCACCCACATCACCACCAGCAATAAAAATTAAAAATATTTTTAATTATTAAATATTTATGATTTTTAGTCCCAATGATGAATTGACTGCTTATCCTGTCTATTTTCCATCCCCGTAACGAAAATAACATTAATAGAAAAAAAATTACCTTAAAATGAAATCTTCATCATATAGTTGATAAAAAAATACTGACGTACTAAGGCATTAAAATAAACAAATAAACTGTGAACGGCCATATTTTAAATACAATTTTTAAATTAAGACTTACCATACGAACCTAATGGAGATTAAGTCGTAGATTATAATTCCCACACAGGTTTGCAAAAATGATTCGACAATTCAAAATTGGCAAAACCGGTTGTAAAACAAGAAATGACGCATTAATTTTTTTAAAAACTTGACTAATGACTTCTGAGAATTCAGACATCAACTCATAATTAAATTCTAACTAAAAAAATATATTAAATGGTTTCGGGGGTTCAAAAATTGCGCGTTTGATCTCAAGGACAAGGAACTTTCAAACAGTCAAAACCATTTGAACAAGCAGAATTATTAAAAAACTATATATATATTAAATTTCAATATATATGTATATATATATATATATATATATATATATATATATATATATATATATATACAGTTCATTTTAACTGTTTCTTTTTTTTTTAAATAAGTACTTTTGAATTTGGACTTTTACTAGAGTTTTGGTTGACTACAAATTGGTTCCTGATGAAAAAAGAAAAATGTCACTATAGTTTATTTCTTTAATTCGCGTGAGCAGTGCTCTTTTTTCCATTGTTCCCATTTCAACAATTTTTTCGCATTAATAGGATTATGCGAGGAAATTATTCAGCATTTCATCCTCTCTGTAATTCAAAATTTTATCTTAACGCGACGCCGTGTTAGGGAGGCGAAAAGGAAAAAATAGTTTCGAAAACCAAATGATAATGAGGTTAGTTGAATATATGGACTAAAATATTACAGATACTAAAATCGGACCTGTATATTGTAAGAGAGGGAAATGTACAGCATTTTGTCTTCTTTGTAATGGGTTATAATTGAAAATTGTATCTTAATCCAAAGCCGTGTTAGAGAGGAAAAAGATAGTGCCCAAAACCAAATGATAACGAGTTTATGTAATGTAATATATAGTACAAATCCTAATATGATTACAACATTGAAATTTTATTTTAACAATATATAAAAAATAAAGAGAGGAATAATATGAATGAATGAATAATGAATAATGAATAAATGTATATATCTTCTCGAAATAAAATTACATAATTATCCTAATTATATATATACAATAAATAGACATTGTCCGTCTGCTTGGAATTAGCTGTACGTGTTGCTCTTGCTAATAAAAACAGTTCAGTACAAATTCACGAAAATATAAACAGAAAAAAAAGCACTAGAGTTAAATCTTACCAAGTCAGAATTATTACGTATAAACAACGAAAACTTTATCATATTTATATATATACACACACACACACACAAACCATGTCCATATATTTTACAATAGAGAAATAATAATTATAGCATTAATTCTTAGTCATAATGGAAAATATATAATAATATAACATTACATAACCTTCCAACTGGAGATTTCCAAATAAATATTATACAGTCGTTGGATACAACATAAACTAGTAAATATCAGTAATTTAAATAAGTAAATTATAAATCATTAAGGACATTTTTAGATTGATCTTGCTTTGATGTATATGCTTTTATGCAATAGAACTTTGTATAAACTTTAAAAATTTCTTATTAAGCGAAATTAAACGCCAACTACAATGCGCCTAGAATATATCGATTAGTAAATTTACATAAAAGTGGACTCCACTTAGTCCTATCATCAATGGTGAAACCGATAAAGTTGGCTAAATATCTTAATTCACACTCAAAACCCTAAAATCAGATATTAACAATGATGTAAAAAACGCAATGGAGGAGAAGGAAATGCATGAAAGAATAAATAAAATAGAGAATAAGTAAATACTATTTGGTCAGTTTTGATGTAGAAAATTTATTTACCAATATCAACTGGAAAGATGTAATAAAAATAATTGAAAAGGATTGGGGCACAATAGAACCGCATACCTAAATTAAAGGGTTTTATGAAAGGTATGGATTAAAATATCTCAGAAGTTAAAAATCGGACCTGGATAGTGTAAGCGAGGTAAATGTTCAGTATTTGACTCTCTTTATAATGATCTATTATTTATAATTTATATTTCATGTTATTAATCTCGCCTTGTAGCTGTTTTCACTTCTATGCTGTGGTCTAAAGCTTACACCTTACTTTTTATTTTATTTCTTTTTTTAAATTTTTTAGCTGTTTGCTCTGAAGGCTCACATTTTTTTTTTTTTAAATTGTAGGACCTCATACCAGACTGAAACGATAAGAAACCGCTCGACGTCAGCACTTACTGGACAAACGCTCTAAACTTCCAATTAATTACAAAAGACTCATATACATGACTACAATAAGGCCTATTTGGACTTACAGATTTGAGCTATGGGGCTGCACTAAACCATCGAATTCCTCTCTTATCCAATCTTTAAAATTCAAAATCCTTCGTAAAATCCTCAACTACTTTGTTACAAATAAAACCATCCGTAATGACCTTAATGTTTCTTATGTTTCAGATCTGGCCCAATCCAGATACCTATCCTTCCATAATAAACTTCAGAATCATCCCAACCCACTCGTTTCTATCCTAGCTTCCTCTTCAATTCCTGATAACCCTCCGAAGCGTCTGAAAAGAAGATGGCCCCGTGATCTCCTAATGTAGACATATCATTAGAGTGCTACCATTTGGTATTTACTCAGCAAGTGTTTTGACGTCATTATATGCATATGTTAAAATTTACTTGATGTATTTCTTTAATACAATTGTAAATATCATTAAGAAATAATAAAAAATAAATAAAAAAATTGTAGGAAACTGTTAATCGATTACAGAGACAAGCGGTTTTTAAAATATTTGTTCACTTAAAAAATAAACTCAGTTAAATCTACTTTTATCTAAATTGTAATAATTAAATTGTAAAACTAATCATTATAATGAAATTTATTTCAAAATTTAGCAAAATGTATTTATACTTAAGGCCGTGTAATTAGAAACTTCCAAGAAGCCTGATAGCAACTAAGATAGCTAGTGCCGGAAATAGACTCCCCTTAGAGCAAGGAAAAGCATCAACGCCGTTAAAAAAAATCATTTAAAAGGAAATAGAAAAAAATAGTGGATAAAATCTTCATACTTTATTAAGAAAAAAAATAAATATATTTCCTCAAACTAATTATAAAATATATTATTATAAACTATAAGGAATAATGTTCAAGATATTCAAATGACATAAGCCGCACGTTTGACATTAGCCACATTGAATACGAAGCTGTTGATAAACAAAAACAAGTAAATAATAATTTTCTTTTTTTTTATTTGTTTATTTAGAAATATTACATTCTGTCACATCAAGGACATTTATAATAGTGAAATAATAATAATTAGTAAATATTAAACTTCAATTCAATAAACTAACTAATATATTTATTTATTCACTTGTTGCTCTTAGTACATCAGTTTTTATCAGTGAATAAATAATGAACATTGAGATTGAACATTGAAGATCATTTAAAAAAAAAATTGAGTTAATTAAAAAGCCATCTGTACACCAATAGTGCTTTTATTTTCAGATACCAGAAAAGGGTTGAAATTAAAAGCAATATTCGAGTACAAGCAGTTTTTTACCTAACCACTGAAATAAAACATGACACCGAAAGAAGATAAAATAATACAAAAAATTAAAAATTTGTTTTTAAATTTTAGAATTAAAATTCTATAACAAATTGAGTTCATGTAGAAATGATCACAATACTAAAATAACTGTTCGGTATTTATTTGTAAATTGATTACACAGAGCAGAAACAGATAATATTTCGAAACTTTATTCTAAACAGTTGTAATATTTTATATTATAATCAAAATGAATAATGTTTTGTTAATGGAATTTCAGATTTGTAAGAGACGGGCGAGGTCGCCAACAAAACGAAATTCTTGTTTTAATTTAAAACTTAGCATGCCAAAAATATTTTAATACATAAGTCTTTTATACATGGAAAAAGTCCTAAAATTTTCTTAACGTTTTATTTCAAAAACTTATTCCAGTAAATTAACTAAATTACTTAAAACCGGTGGAAACGGTATGGTCTTATTACAGTGTGAGCCAGCCATCTAACTTTTAATATCAGGTAAAAATAATTTATTAGTTTTTATTCATTAAATTACTTCACCATTACGTTCGTTCATAAATCAATGGGATCCTCAACAGTAAAATAATCGTACTAACAAAATATTATCAATCGGTTTAGTTTATCGCAATAACCAATGGTAATAAACTACGCCATTAAAATGGAGAATATGAAAGAAAATATTTTATTTAATGGCTAGCTTAAGCGCATTGTTTCGTAATAACAAATGATAAGAGAATTTCACAATATATTTCTATTTACAGCTAATATATTTCAACAATAAAATTTATTTGCAGAATTATTTTAGAAGATCGGTTAAAAGATAAGCCTATTTAATAATCAAACAAGAAATAGACCCAAATTCTAAGTAGCCTTAGATATTTCCAAAATTTGAAACGATATACAGCTTGTAGATAAATCAGTAGCTAATAAAATAGATACGTAGTATACCATTTGTTAATGGTATAACCCAATTAATAATGCATTGGATTCATAACTTCCAGAGGCGGATTCGAATTTGGTTGGAGGCAATCCATAAATAACCGTTTCTAAAAAAAAAATTCTTCATAACCAAATACTGAATTCAAGAGCCTTCTATCTAGCTTTGTCAATATTTAAAAAAAATATCGACAATATCTGAAAAACCTCAAGTTTGACATCTTCATAGCTAAATAAAACGCTCGGGATTTAATAGTAGTTTTTTACATCATGTCTGTAAGTTTGGAAGCATTCCTACAGAAGAATTGAAGTCACCAGAAAAATTATGGCACTTAAGAAATTTTAAAGATACACTACCTATTTCAAAATTGCAATGAATAAGGAAGATAAGGTTGAACAAAATTGAAATAATAGTGACAATATTCTTGCCCCTTCTAAAGAATGTCGTTTTTACGATTTATTCAGTATATTTTATTTCTTTTTTGTATATAAGGTGTGAATGCGTTCATTTATCAATATAATTATTGTCCCTGTGACAGAATATTATATGTCTAAATAAATAAATAAAAAAAAAAAATTCAGTAAAGGAAAATTCGGAACAAAACTTCACATTCCAATTTTTCTTTAAAGATATTATTGCATTCCTTAAGCGGCTATTAGTGAGAAACCCATAGTGACAAATGCTAGAATGGCTTCCCTCTCTCTACTCGTACATTTAAGTTTGGCATTATTTTGTCGAGTATTTTTTTTCTTTTTAGGTTATTCAAACTTAGCTGTGGATTTTTAATTACCGGAATGACTGGATTGACAAATATTTCGCAGGTACGACACAAAATAAATCATATTCTTATAAGTCAAGTTACCTAAAAATTCACTTTTTATATCTTATACGATAAAATCATATTTAAAAAAATAGACTGAAGATTATAGAACCAATTCTTGTCCACTATCCGATTAGTAGGATATTACCTAATCCATGTTATGTGTCCATGAAAATTTTATACCTTATGTAACACAAGAGACAAGGCTAAAGTAGCACAATAACTATAATTTTATTGGATAATTAAAGCCCACTGGTGATACTGGATTGAGAGATTGAATTTCAGCAACTGATAATTTCTTAAAGCTCTATGAACGTGAACTACTTACTGACTAACCGGAATCATGTTTTCCGGGACTAAGTTCCAGTTTGCTGAGTTTACGGTTAAGCACTGGTCTAATATAAAGAGGTCGCCTTATGCCAGTTTCATCTTCAATTTTATAATAGAATTATATATATGTGTATATTATATCAGCCGAAACTTTTAATAGAAAAAAAATACTCTCTTATCTAATAAAAATCACATAGGGACCCTTAATTTACTTTTTAAAGAGCAGGTAATAATTTAATAAGAAAATAAATATCATTTATTAACAAAATTGTGGAAAGACGGAGCCCTTGTAGACGAAGGAATCGTGATATCAATGGGAGTTTATTTCTGAAATTCGTCGTGGCTCCTCCTATAAGCCCCAAAATATATGTTTTGTACCGCTATAAAATGATTGCGGATCCTCTCTTAGGGTCCCGAATATGTTTATTTTGTATTAATCTAGTACCGTTGTACAAAATTATTTTATCATACATTATTTATTATACTTAACTGCAGATGAATTGGTCAATTGTATGTTTGGATCCAAAAATAATTGTTTTGATTTGTTTATTTCCGCTAATTGATAGTTCTTTTCTTTTCTTGACTTCACTTTTCGCCTAAGTATCACAGGCAGTGAGGACTTTATATAAATAATGTCTGTTTCAAATGTCATCTTAACATACAGAATCATACTATAAATATATAGGTTGACTACAAGAGGTGACCCCCAAGAACACTAGCGGATTCAGGATTTAATTTTGGGGAGGGCTTCAGCCCGAAAGATTTTTTTTCATATACATATAACGACAATTAATTAGAAAAAAAAAGAAAGAAATTAACTACCTATATGAAATGGTGTTTAAGTGGTTCTTGAAGTCCTATTAAATGTAATTACACGAACAAGAATATTTTATGAGATAGTATTTAATATTTTTTTCTGTAAAACATGGTTATATTTTACCATTTTGGGGGGGGAGGAGGGTTTCATCCCGAAAGCCCCCTCCCCCCATAGATCCGCCTGTGCCCAAGAATCTAACTACATGAGTGCTTAGTACAGAGGACGATGGGTGTAATACACCCAGGAATAGTAAGATGGAGGGGGGAAGTCGGAAGAGGGCTTCAGAGGAAGTTATCAATATAGTTAATATTCTTAAGATGAGGTCTGTGAGAAAGGGAATTTTCACTAAATTTCTGTTATTGTTCACTAAGTTTTGATAACGGGTCTTGTTGTGTCCAGTCTTTGAGTTATGGCAATTTTCAATACATGGTTCACTAGTTGATAATAAATTAATAACCGATATTAAACATCACAACTTCAATCCTGACGACTTCTTTTTCTCCCATGTGTCCTACGATGAATTACTTTTCACTATCCTGAAATCTATCCACACTAATGATTATGGTCCTGATAATATTCCAGTAAAACCAATATAATCCAGCCTTCTTGTCCTTGATCCTGTTCTTTATCATATCTACAATTTTTCATTGCAAAAACTCCATAATCCCATCCTCCTGGAAAACTGTCCTAGTCCAACCTTTGAATAAAATATACAATACAACCCTACCTCACTGCAAGACTTCCGTCCTATTTCATTCCTATACAACCTTTCAAAGCCCTAAGAACGCCTTGTCCAAAATCAACTCACCAACTTCCTAGAGAAATATTCCCTTATCAACCCGTTCCAATCTGGCTTTAGAACTGCTTACTCAACGCAATCCGTCTGATTTATACATAAGGGCCCACCGAACCGCTGCTTTCGACAGATCGTTGATTATCCGATCCTCATCCCTATGGAACGCCATCCCTTCCCATATCTATCAATTCAATTCCCTTCCTAGCTTTAAATCCCGTATGTTCAGTCATTTTTTATCCATCCAGTCCCCATAAAACTGTAAATAGATACTACTGTAAATATGTATATAAATTATTAGTTCATTCTTCATTATTTTTACAACATTTTTTTGTTTATAATGAGTCTTTGAGGTTCCTTAGCCCACTTTCTGTCTTTCTGTCTATTCTTAAGGGACTCGTCCCATAATAAATAAAATATTATTATTATTATTAATTGGCACACTTAACACACTCAATTATTAAAATAAAAGTTAAATTAATATTATTATTTGTTACGAATCTAGTCCAATCCGTAACTATCGATATGCCCCTCTTAAGTACGATGTTATTGACGCTACTGATATAATGATACTTTGGCCAGACAGATATCAGATAGTAAAAATTATTTTATCATACATTATTTATTATACTTAACTGTCGATGAATTGGTCAATTAATATTTATAATCTCTACATCCTTTTCACCGCTGACATCCCTTCAAGTCCTGATACCTTCCTAGCAACATTTGCTGATGATAATGCCATCCTATCCTCTCACTCGGATCCTCTAATCGTCTCAGAACCTGCAAAGACACCTCTCCTTCATTGAGCAGTGGTGCAACAACTGGCGCATCAAAATTAATGAATCAAAATGCCAGCATGTAACTTTCACTCTTCGACGCAGATTCTGTCCGCCAATCCTTTTTAATTCAATTCCTCTTCCCTACTCAGACACAGTCCGATACCTTGGCCTCCCTTTGGACAAAAGACTGACTTGGAACCCACATACGAGACTTAAAAGACAAGAGCTTAACCGACGATTTGGTCAGCTATATAGACTACTAAACAGAACATCTCATCTCTCAACAGAAAACAAATTATTAATCTACAAGACCATACTGAAACCTATCTGGACCTACGGACTTGAACTGTGGGGGACAACTAAATCATCGAATATCAAACGCATCCAATCCTTCCAGTCCAAAGTCCTTCGAACAATAGTCAATGCTCCATATTATATCACGAACAAGACCCTACACCATGACCTTAACATCCCATATGTCCATGACATCATCCCATCCAGATTCTCCAACTTTCACCAGAACCTCATTCATCATCCCAATCCTCTAGCGCAATCTCTATCCAGCTCCGAGCATCCATACCATCCCCCTCGAAGGTTGAAACGGCAGTGGCCTCGAGATCTTTTGTAAATATGCCTTTAGAGTCCTGGCAATGGTCAGCTTCTCCACTCATGTCCTGAGCGTCTGTTGCTCTAGTGCCTTCTTTCAATCTCCACTGGCTTCTAATACCAGTGATGCGACTGGAAAAGTGGTGCTGGGATCTTCCGGAGTCATGCTTTGCCTTCCACGTGTGGGGAAAAAGCCTGGCTCGGAGATTCTAGGGCGAATGTATATATTGTATATAGGTATGATTGTGTTTAGAAGTTTTTATTTTATTTTATTTGTTTATTTTTATTTAACTTCTTCATTAGTATTATTTATTTACTTCTTATATTTATATTTATTTCTTTATTATTTGTATATATTGTATGAATGAGAACTTTTAGCCCTAATGCTTATAGCCCTCCAGCAGTGGCTGATTGTATTATTATTCAATAAACAGATTATTAAAAAAAAATATTTATAATATAGTTATGGTTTATATATATCTGAAATTATTCTGATGGTAGATGTTAAATTTAGAATATATAATTTGCCTCTTATTATAACCAGATTTTCCTAGACTGTACAATGAACTAAAATGGGCATTTCGCTCTTATATACCAATATACTGCAGAATGAGATAGATTATCAAAAGAGTGAGAAAGAAAAGAGAAAAAAAAAAGAAACGAGAGACGAAAAATATAACCTTCATCTATTATTGTTTCTGATCTAATGAACGCTTTTAACCTTCGAAAAATCTCATCAAAAAATTTGGAGTACTAGAAACAGCCCGGTTGAGAATTTTCGAAAAACATATAATTATTTCTTTTACTTCCTCAATACATGTTTTGAGATATTGAAATGTTTCCTGTTTTCGCTGACGAGGCAAGTATACATTAAAACTGTTTTCAAAACATGCTTAATTTGTTGACAGACCTCCAAATTACTTTGTTAACGTCAATGTATATTTGCCTACAAACACTAATATTAAATAAGCCTATTTGCTTATTCGAAGAAAACAATTCTGAATGAAATTAAATTTTATTCACGTGGCAGTAAAGTTATTCATTCACAACAACAGAAAATAATTAGGTTACTTATGATATAATTAACCATTGTGGAATAATTATTATAACTTTGGCGGAAGGAGACAAACGGTAAATCGAGAGGCGGATAATCGAGGTTCTTATATATTGTCCAAAGCAGAGCATTTACGTTACCTAAGTTCCGGAACTGGCATTATTAAGTCAAACCCTAAGGATACCGAGACATATTGTCTAAATTTTCTGGTCACGTTATTTACCATATTGGACTGTAGTCAAGTATACCGATGTCTTCCATTTGCTTGTTTATGTTCGGAAACGAATAGTTGTCTTTCGCGATATCGGCGGACTAGAACAACTTTACAAAAAATGACCCCACAGACATGTCATGTCTAACATATGCGAGAAACCATTTAAAACGATTGGCAAACCCATAAGTTTTGCCTAAGTAGTCCGACATTTTCGAAAACCTCATTGCGAATCCCGATAAAAGTACACAGCGTATGGACCATTTAACTCGCTCAACCATCAATCTGTATTTTCTGAGTTTTCAGATATCGAACGAATTGATACCAAATAGATAATTTTTTTTTCCAAAATTGGTTGCTTTGATGCCCGATTTGACCTAAAATTAAAGGAAATTCGGGAAATAGTATTAAAATGTTTATTGGGTCTAGTAACAATTCCATCTAGCAATTAAAACTAATACATCTAATTGTTAAAATATAATGGATATGGTAGATATGGTATGTGGAACATATGGAGAGAGAAATTTTATAGGGATAATGTAAACTTCAGATACTTCGTAAATTTTCATCAGAAGCCATGTGATAATATTACATCATTCGAAGGTTATTACATACTAATTCTTGAGACCCTAGAACCGAGATTCGTAAACATTATATCCAATTTATGAGCTCGGAAAAGATTTCTGGGCATTTAGCTGTTCTTCCACCTTCTAAGAGAGGGTTTTCTTAACATTGTGCCCGTGGGCGCACATACGTCCTCGAATTTGTTAACATTAGTGTTGAAATAATGGGTGTATTTTAAATGTATGTATGTATTTTAAAAATCTGAAGATGATACCAGCTCTTAAAGATGGCTCCGAGATCTGGAACCTAACCAACACCCTAGAAATGAATATCGAAAGATTTGAGAAAGATCAATAAAGAGCTTCTTATAGAAACTGGTCAATCATTAAACATGATTTGAAGGCAATGAAGTTAAGATGGACGGGACATGTGGATCGGAGCAATCCGTCTGATTGTCTCTAAATAACATGAATGTCTCAATAGAAGGCAAAAGAACACGGGATGGCCAAAAAGTAGATGGATAGATAAAATAAACAAAGATGCAATAGATCTGTATGTAGATAACTGAGAAAAATAGCCCAAGATAAGCAGAGATGGAGAAGGCTGATTAAGGCGCCAAAAGAACTACAAGGTCCGTAATGCTAACAGAAAAAAAAAATACAAAAAAAAAAATAGATAATGTTTACAATTCTCGGTTCACGGTTCTCAGGAATCAATGCTTGATAACCAAATGATGTAATAAAATATTTCAGATGAAAACTCACGCAGTATCTTAAGTTTACATTATTCATATAAGCCTCGATCAATACTCTACTGGCCTTGAATAAAGAACTAAAAATGTTTTTTTGAAGGATGATCGATTTCTATGATAGAACTACTGATAGAGAGATGGGATAAAGTGAAAATTCAAAATGAAGAAACTAAAAAACAAATTAATCGATAACAGGGGCACTCATGGTACCCGATAATGATAAACAAGTTTGCCATGCCAACAAGTTAATAACGTTTACCATCAACTTCATTGCATTTTCTCCAGATATTTTTTAATGACAAATTTATCAGCATGTGACGGGCCGGGCATGTTGGACCAGAACTCGAAAGAGAATAGCAGTTAATTTAAGAGAAACAGACTCCGTCAAATCTTGACCTTCCCACTTCAGGGAGAATAAGTTGGTCACCAGACAGCCCGTCCTTCCTACCCTAGATGGGGTACCTAAGGTCGCTATTACAATTAACCGCAAGGCCTTCCAAGGGGATTAATACGTTGTTAATTAACAACCTTTACTCTTATTTAATTCTGTGTATTATTGTTAATTTCTATAAATTTACTGTAAATAAATAAATTTACTATAAATTTACAGAGGTTATTACATAATCTATATGATAAAATCAATTAGTGTGATTGTCTACCTTGCAATTATTTTTTTATCCTATGACTTGCCAACGCAAGTCCTATTTTGCAAATATCCTATATATTATTTCTAAAAGGTGATTTTTGGTCGGTACGCCATAACTTAGTCAATTCTTCATCAAATCCAATGATTGACCACTCATTTTGGAGATATTCTTCTCCTTCACATGCGAAAAATAGTCCGATCCCCCCGAAATTTCTGGTAAAAAAGTTATTGAGGAAAAGAAATTTTATTTGCGAATAACTCAAAAAGTAAGATTTTTTTTTTCTTGATAGTAAAAATTCGTAAAATTCGGACAATTATTAACAAAGATACAGTCCATTAGTTTCGGTATACTTCATAGTGTCTTCCTGTTTAAAGATATTGCATTTAGGAGTAGAATAGTCTACTACATTTTTTTTCCTGGTTTTTATATTAACTTTATTATTCCTTAAAAACATTTGGTTGTTCTTACATTTTATTTTTTTAAATAATTTAGAATATCCTATGATTGGTGCAATATTTTGTCTTTATTACTTTTATTATCTTTCCAGTCATTGTTTAAAAATAGGTCCTAGCAAAGCAATTTGTATAAATATTTTGGTCTATTATGTTTAATGGAATATTGTAATCGACTAAGGAAAAAATATTAATTCCTTCCTTACATAATACATAGGATCTACTTATTTCCATATTGTTTTACCATTTCTTCACTAAACAATTCTGCGAATTTTTCGCACGGGCCAATAAGTACTACTTAGTTTGTGACTGCAGAATGAATTAAAATTGGACCAAAAACGAAAAGTAATAATCTGGGTGTAACTTAATAATTATATGTAACTTTTTTTTTATTTATTCATGATATTTACAACTGTATTAAACAAATACATCTAGTAAATTTGCACAAATGAATGTAATGAGGGAAAAACATTATTGAGAAACTACCCACTTGTAGAGCTCCAATAATACATAAAACTTAAATGAAAATTAGAGGCACCAGTTTTTTATTTATTTTCAAAAAAATTTTAATCTACGAGCATTATCTTTATTTATTGGTCGAATAAAATTAACACCATCATCCATAGCTTGCGACCCTAAGCTTATTTTATTTTTTTGTTTGAGAGAGAAATACTTTATTAAAAGTAATGCTGCCCAATGCATAAGCTTGCTTCATACACAGACAGATACTAATCAATCCATATATATTTCTTTCTCCCTTTTCATACCAGTAGTCCTATAAAGTATCACTAGTAAACTATATTAAGTTAGTAATCTTGCATAATATATATATATATATATATATATATATATATTCTTAAAAAATATATAAATAATTTTTTTTTTAAATAAAAAAAATTGAGGAAAAATATCTATATTAATAAACGCTACAAAATATTTGTTTGACTGATTTCTTAATAGAAACGTACTTTACAATAAAAAAGAAATTATTTGAACTCGACTAGAGAAACATTTTGCCATGAGTAAAGATTCCAATATTTTAAACAAGGTTTAATTCGTTATGCCAAATCATTTCATAACAAAAAAAAAGAATTTTGCATATCTAGATATGTGTACGAATATGTACCTTTGTCCATAAAAAATAGATAAAACCAATACAATTAAATTTAAAAAAATATATAATAAATCGTTCTCGACGATCGCAGATACAAAAACTAAAGTTAACACACCCAATAACATATAAAACTATATAATATAAAATTGCATTATGACACAATTATTACAGTTAGTAGCAATTAAATAACATATGCGATAGGATAAATGTCTATCGCATTCATAGAGTTCGAGTGACCAAATTAATAGGAGACAAAAATTAGAACTCGTCTTCATTAGGTCAAGGGAGAATCTCAATTAAAATGAGACAGCGTGGTCTGTTATTAATAACTCTATTCAAATAATGAGGTGAGTGACCAATTCTTTCGCATTATTTCATCACGCTATTTCGTTGCACCATTTTTTGAAAATAATAATTTTAAAAATAAAACATGGTCACAATCATTGCACTGTCTAGAATCGAAGACAAAAAAAATTTAATAGATACACCCGATATTTAATCGCATGTTACGAACATGCTGCGATGGTACACAATCAATCGAAATAGCGATAACACATAACAAATGTTCTAATGATTCATCAAATTTTTCGGATTCATACAGATTACATCACTTCAACGGAACAAACTTAGATAAGTTATTTAAAAATATTTAGAAACTTACAAAGTAATTGTTTTGTGGATTAAAAACAAATTGGCTACTTGTAAGTATATAACTCAATAATGAGTTATTTTACAAACGCGATTTAAGGTAAGACAAGACAAACTTAAAAAAAAAAAAAAAATATATATATATATATATATATATATATATATATATATATATATATATACATTTAATTATCTGTTGACATTGCAGACCATGTGGAGATCTTTTGCCATCATGACAAGCTAGCTCCATCTCTGCCTTTCTTGGGCTATTTCTTTCCATTTATCTGCACGCAGCTCTATTACATCTTTGTTAATTCTATCTATCCATCTGCTTCTGGCCTTCCAACTGGTTTTTTGCTTTCTATTGAGGCATTCATTGTTACGTAGAGGCTTCCAGATGGATTGCTACGAGCTACATGCCCCACCTATCTTAACCTCCGTGCTTCATTCACATTATGTGATATTGATAGACCAGTTTTTGTAAGCAGTTCTTTATTAGTCTTCCTTCTCCATATGTTACTCTGATCCCAGATCGCTCCGGATATCGTGCGGAGGTGATAGTTTTTCTTCCAAATCATCCAATACTTTTTTTCTAGGGTGGTGGTTAGGGTCTAGGTCCCACAGCCATATATTAGAACTGGCTTTATCATAGCATTGTAGACGCTTAATTTGAGATTTTTCGAGATTTCAATACCTTTGAAATGGAAGAAGAAAGTTCTGTTTGCGCTATTTATAAGCTGGTCTACGCTGTGGAGCCGAGGTATTTGAATTTTTCTACTCTCATGAATGATTTTCCTTCTGCGCATATCCTGTTAATGGGGTGAAAGTTTCGGCTTATTATCATGTAGTTTGTTTTGTCTTCATTTACTTGTAGGCCGATCTTCTCTGCCTTCTCTTATCAAGGTTATTATAGAAATATATAAAAAAACTGATCAAATTTGATATTTAGTGATTTTTCTTGCATTTATGCCATTAAATCCTCTCCTAAAATTACGATGAAAAGAAAAAATGGAAGTTAAATAAAATTTAAAAAAAGTGAAACAAATAGATTAAAATTAAGACAATACTTATATACATTACATGAGATAAATTTAGCCATATGACAGTAAACATTTTTTTAATTTTTAAAGACATATAAATATTTAACAAATTTTCTCTATTAAATATAAAATGCATATACTTGCACGGCAACGTGCAATCATTTGCAATTTAACAAGGCCTTCACGCCTAACAGACTCTAAAATATCACATAATTAAATTTCATGACTGGTGCAAACTCTGGGAAATTGGACTCAACCAAGACAAATCACAACATATTACTTTAACTCTTCAACGTGAAACTTGCCCTCCTATTTATCGCGACAATGTTCGAATTTCCCAGACGGATAGTTCAATATCTAGGACTGACATTTGATGGAAGAATGACACGGAGCCCACATATCAAAAACAAAACAAAGATACTAAAACTAAGATACTACTTCTATATTCACTCCTTTCAAGACGTTTGAAATAAAAATGTCAAAAATTGAATACGTACGCTTACTTATCTAAGCTCATTTGGATCTATAAATTCAGATATACGAGACAGCCAAAAAGACTTACATACGTAAACAACAGATTTTCAATCAAAAACATTCAGGATTATAACCAAAGCTCTCTGCTACATTAGTAACATTACTTTACATAAAGACTTACAGATACAAACAGTTAACGACCATATACGAACATACTACCAAAGATTTCATTTAAATGGACAAATCAATTCACTGATCGAGGTATAGCCACAACCAATACGCCTGAGAGCACCCGTAGGAGGATCAAAAGAAGCTGGATTATAGATCTCCTCCACTAACTATAAACATAAAATCAAGTTAGGAAGGCATGCCGCGGGGCACTCCTTTTCCTCACGCATACCAAAGTCTTTCTCCATACTCTTCTTCCTCACAGCACACTCGTTGGTTATTTGCATTCCCAACAGATGTGAGTTCAAAAATAAAGTTTAAAAAAAGAGGATATATAAAATAATACAATTAAAATTCAATTATTAATTTGAAAATAGAAATAAATTATTTTAAAACAACTTATTTTTTTTTAAATAGGGGGAATAAACACAGGATGTATTTTGGTCTTGTTATTATTACGATTCGATTATAATCCCTCACCAGGTCTATTTTCATATTTTTCCACTCAACATATACACTCGTCTCCTCCCTACTCTCGAAGTTAGATAAACAATGCTCACTGAAACTTTTCCTAGAAATGCTTCACAGCCTTGATATATAAACAATATAACACAATAAACCTAAAAATGAAATAATTTTATGAAAATAGATCTGTTATTAAATAAAAAAATTACTTTGTCCACTATTTTTAATTAACACATTCTTCGTCATTTGCAGAAAATGGATCATTTTTAAAAGATCACGGTAAAATGTATTTCTTTATTTAAAAAATAATTCATTTACTTTTATAAATGGTATTTGCTCCTGTAGAATTAAAAAAAGAAATTTCTGCTTAAGAGCTATTCTTACAGAATAAGTCAATCAAAGCACAATTATGATTGTCACTTTTAATTAATTTATTGCTAGTAAGAAAGGAATTTAAAAAAGTTGCCAAACTTTTTTTATCAAATACAATTAAATTTGAAATTAAAAGGAGTTTTGACAGTGAATTTGTTATTTTCCCATCTTATCCAAAATCCGACTCCCTCACTTTTTCACACACTCTCTCTCTCTCTCTCTCTATATATATATATATATATATATATATATATATATGTATATATACATATATATATATATATATATATATATATATATATATATATATATATATATGTATAAGATATATATATATATATATTTTTTTTTCTTTCTTTTTTCTTATGATGTTAATAAAAGTCCGGACGAACAGAAGTGAAAATATGTGCTTATTAAAATCTAACTTTTTATTTTTTTTTTGCACAACTTCATAGTTGCACAACTTCATACGAGTTGTAAATCATACAAAACTAAAACTAAAGCTGAAATGCCAAAAAAAAAAAATCAATTTACTAAAGTAATATTGCATAATATCTTTAATGTCGAACAGCTTTCCCATTTTGTTTTTGGTTTATATTATTTTGGTTTATAAAAGCAAAATTATTTTTTAAAATAGCTAAGTTTAGACAAAATTAACATTCAATTAATTATATATCTAAAATCTTGCATTATTTGATTCGATTTGACTCGTGCTCTATTGAAAGACATCAAAAGGACCATCAGATGCAAGAAATCATCGGACATGTAATATATTTTATTTTAAAAGAAAGAAAAAATAAATAAATTAAATAGTTATTTTACTCCTAATAAATAGACGTCTAGCTTATAAAATTAGTATAGGTCCTAATAATAGTACATTTTTAAACAATGCTTTATAATTTATAAAGCTATACAAACCTAGAATCCTTGCGCAAATTGAAACATCTTTTTGTGTATAGACTATGTATAAAAACAGGCAAACATTTTTTTGAAAAATTATTGCATTTAAATAAAATAACTGTCTCTTTAACACAATTTAATAAATACCAGAAACGTCAGATATTTTTTGTCATCAAATGTAAAAATTATTTGTCACTTTAATTGATAACTATTTGATTTTTATTTAAAAAAAGGGATGCATGAAAATAATGCAGCAGCTAAAGCTATTTTAAATTATATTAAACCAAAAACAACTATAATACTTTCAGACATAGCTTATTGTAAATTACTGGATGTTTTCATAAAACTAATGATGATGGCGGAAATAAGTACATTAAATTAAATACAATAAAAACTAAAAATATAAAGATTTTCTTATTTATAATACAATACATGCAGTAGCGGATCCAGGATTTTTTTTTTGGAGGGTCTGTTTTTTTGTTTTGTTTTTAATTTCGGTAATTACTTTTTTGAAAAAACGTAATTATAGGAACTTCAATGCTTTTAGAATTAAATTTCTTATGTTATTTTCTTAACATGTGCTTACATTAAATAGCTGAATATGCATTAAAATTTTTAAATGAGGCAACATCGTGATTATTTAAGTATTTAGTTAAGATTAGATATAAAAACTTATATGGACTTATGAAAAAAAAAAAATTGCATTTTGGGGAACTTCAGCTCGAATGCCCCTCCCCCCTCCGAAGACCGGTCAGAGATTCCATGTGTAGTTAACACAATTGAAAACATTTTTTTATTTTATTTACAGATGGATTTAAAGGTTTAATTCATCGAATTAATTTACAATCTTGAATAATAATTCTTAGTATTTCTTTTGTATGTTTTCAATAAATAAATCGTTTTATTCATATTATTTTTTTCAATATAGAAAATTAAGATTCCGGCAAATAGAGAATATATAAATACGTACGGATGGGAAAACGTCCAATAAAAGCAAGTAAAAAAGTGTGCACGTGACAACGCATTCATTGTCATTCAAATATCTCTTTTGCTGAGTAATTGACTATCAAATTGGCATTGGATACACTAGTCAACTGTTTAAATACAGTTGGCACTAAATACAGTTCTCAGTTAAGCAGTGAGACAGCTACAGTACAGGAGCAGATAATATCGCTGCCGCTGGTTAACTGTATTAGAAAAAGCTTGTTACCTTTAGTGATACGATACGACGGCCTGAGGAGGAGGAAGTTACATCTCGTAGTTCGTAGACGACCGCTACAAGAACGAGTACATGGCACACACGTGGAGGGTTAGGCGCCGACTGGTCTCGATTTCGATCCGGCGTGCCCCCTCTACCGCAACACTCCTTGCCTTAACCCAGCCATAGGCGGGCGGCGGGCTTTCCGCGACATCAGCCGGCAATATCTCCAGGATAGGGGATGAACATAGATCTCAGCACTACACTAAAAAACACATCTTCTAGGCCACTTCGAATAATGGTTGACTGTTGTAAATAAAGAGTTCACCGTCAGAGGCCTCTGTTTTGGGTCTCGCGGAACAATTCCAAAAAGAACAAGGAGCTTCCTCGAGAGTTACGGAATGGACTTAATCCGTAACAACTATTAATATTAACTTTTATTTTATTTAGTCATTTAATCATGCATTGACCTTTCTCATGACCTTTATCAAGGCATAAAAGCACAAAGCCCTAGATAGCCAGGTCAAGCTATCTCTGATAGCTTAGAAATAGTTATCTAGAATGTACCGACTGGACAGAAGACACTTATCAAGACTTAGGGAACAATAATCGTTTTCAGCAAAAGAGCACTTTCTCACAGACTTCATATCAAAAACTTAATAATCTAAAAGATAATGATATCAATTCTTAATAGTTATAACTTCATTCACACGCTTCCTAGACCGACCAGAATTGATTCATCCCCCCTACTATTCCTGAGCATATAACCCCCATGATCCTCAGACCAAACCACTCATGCAGTTGCATTTTTGATGTCATACTCTTTACTGCAGGAGACCTGGAGTGAACTCATGTAGTCAACCCATAGTATATTACTCTGTATTTTAGATGCCATTTGTAACATTATGGATAAAAGCATTACTTATAAAGTCTCCACTGCCTCCGATTCGTTAACTGAGGAACTAGGTGTCGACAAGGACGTAACAAGGTCGGCTGAAAATATAGCCCTGGGAATCGTTCACCACCACGTGCATGGCTAGGCTTAGAGTTTTAATTTATGTATTTATTTATTTAATGAAAAATTAAAAAAAAAAATAGAGATAAAGAGAGAGAAGTGAGAGAAAGGAAATTAAATGATAAAAAAGAAATTGTATATATATCTATTTTACTAATATAAACGAACCATTTCTGTATATACGCGCCTGCATTCTGTATATACGCGCCTGCATTCTGTATATAAGTTCATTTATTGTCCTAAAAGATTGACGAGTATGCTGTATATATAGCAACCCAATATAATTGGGCAGCAATCTTTTATATTTTATATGAAAATAAAGTATTTCTCTCTCGGAGACCAGAGTGATACTACAAGAATATACATTAGCATATTTAAGGAAGGTTCAAAAACAAAGTTGTAACGTTTACAAAAATCGGTAAAGTGCAAAGCTAATTCACGCTTCGTCAGGCCAAGCTATCCATGAGGAACTTTCCTGGAGTGTTTCACTATATCCATTCATAGGCTCCAGCACTTGGGAAATATTTGGGAGAGGGAGGGCAAAGGTTATTTTAATATGGTAACAGTGTACAGTATACTGGAGGAGAGAGGTTGACAGAACGCAGTACATAAAGGAATAAGTTAGTATCAGTTTATTACCTCTAAGGTGAGATAATTATCATCTTAACGGGACGGCCAAGCGGAATAACGCGTTTTACGCCAGTCTCGTAAACAAAACATTACGAGTACGAGACTCGATACAGCGGGCTCTTAACTCTGGCATTAATCCTCCGCCTTCCCTCCTGGAAATGGAAAATCGCGTATAGCCAAAAAGGCAAGGTGGGGGGGGAGAGAGTAGCTCAATGAGAATTTCTTGTGATATTTTAAGTAAAACACATAATCCTGTGAAGTATGAGAGGGGTTGTTCTCCTTTAGAAAATATTGCGGAGGAGGAGGAGGAGGAGGAAAGTTCCTTGCTCCTCTGTGCCGGCGCATATATCTCTATTTAGTTCTATTTTTCTCCCCATCCTATTTTTGTTTTTGTGTTTTTCTAAAACGCTGATATTATTAAATTCTAAAGTGAAGTAATATTCATAATCAGCCCTCCAAGCAGCATCAATTCATCGGCGACCTGCTTCAAATATATTAAAAAGATCTTGCTTTCACTTTCAATAACTTGACTATTTAGATATGAAATTAAACTAACCTTGGCTACTCCGGTCCGGGCATGACGAAAAAATAATTCTGCGTTATTAATATTCTGGAGCTAACTTATGCCAAGATCTGTTTAATTCGTGACTAGTAAAGGAGCAAGAATTTCTGGATGACGAACTAATCTATTCTAGGGATTAATCTATCCGAATATCTAGAGAACATATCTGTTCCGGAAATTAAAAATTGAAGTGATAGTTACTTAACTCTTCTTATTAAAAAGCCTGTAGACGTGCAACCCATGAAGAATTTTGGGTTCAGTACTTCGTAGGAGCTCTTGTTTCTTGAACAACAGTTGAAGATGATGTCAGTCATGAAACTGATGTCCACAATCTTTGAGTTAAGATATTTCAAGATTTTTTATAATACACAAGATACACCCCCTGGTTCATCTAGCTCCAACCCACAAAAGGTTAGAACGACTGCAAAGATAGATAAAAATTAACTTTAGGTACATTTTTTTTTTCACGCTGACCAATGACTGATCCAAATAATACAGTTTTTTTCTGTTTAATATAAATTACATATTTAAAAGAATAGATAATTTTTTTTCTGTTTTATATAAATTAGTCCATATAAAGAAATTGAGATGTGTCAGCCCATTAAGAGTTGCAAACCCAGAACATATCAGAATCTATGCAAAAAACAGAACTTTTTCGATAGAGTCTCAAGAAACTTTTACATCATGCAGTCAATTTATCTACAATAGTCTATTCCCCTTCACTGCCCAGTATACAATGACTATAGACAAAAATTCCTTCAAAACTTCATCTCAGAATCTGATAACCACAACATCGAAATCATATTGAATAACCCATAATCATATAGTAAAACCCATTCTAAACGTAAAATATTGTAAATTTTATTTATTTTTAAATGATATTTATATAACTTGTAAAAACATATTCTTCTACAATAGCCAAGCTGGGCTCTATTTGTATGGGGACCCCCCAAAAAACAAATAAATTTCTATTTATCTATCTATCTGTTTAATATAAATTACTGGTTTCCATTTAGGTTCATTAAATTCTGGAAACTGCCTCAAACAAAGACAAGTTTCATTAGTGACTGAGAAATAGGTTAAGGTAAGTTTGGGGCCGATTGCCGAGCCTGGAGTTAAATGTATTCTCAGCGGCTTCGCTCGCCCAAGTGAGACCCAAGGCAAACTTCGAGATTGCCGCTCCCTCTATCCCCACACTATTCCAGGTTATCTACCAGTCCTCCCCACCCCTATTCCGCAATTCGCTTGCCCTTGGAGCATCCATTGAACTTTTTGTTTTTGCATAAAAAAACAAAAACAAACTATTTTATCATACAAGTATAAATAATTGTTTGGTATTTTCGCTCAACGCTATAAGCGGCGCCCCTCTTTTTATGATTCAACAGGGGACTTTTAGAATTAACGTCCTTTCCCAAAACAAACATTAATTTTGTGCCATTGTATCTATGAAAGGTCAACACTACTAAAAATTGCAATAAGTACAATATTTTTAATACTTAACACGCACTTTTGATCAGTGATAAATTTCCGGGAGTCTTCGGTGTTAGTCTCTGAAAGTAATTCTTGGGTTCGTTACTGCTTAAGGTTAAAGACAAAGAGCTTGAAGTTGGCCAACTTTAAAGCTCAAGTTCAACTTCCAGTACATCTAATAAGATTGATAAAAAATAATAAATTGTGGGTTGATGGTTGACTGTAGTGAATAATGAAGAGAAGGATAGTTGGGGTGATCAGTCAAAATAAAAATGGCAAAAATAAATAATAATATTTATTTTAACATTTGCCGACGTTTCGGCCCGAAGTTCAGGCCTTCATCAGGGCCGATCGAATAGATCGCAACGGATAGAATCCACCCAGATTCGTTGTTTATCAATCCACAATTATGAATCTATCTAGACGGGACCAACGACCAGAAAAAAATAATAGTTTTAATCTTTTATGTTTAGCCATGTTTTATGGCTAAACTTCTAAAACTGGGTACTCTAAACGAATTCAATATTGGTTATAGGCTAAAAGCTGTAAGTTGACATAAAGTTTATCTGGTATGTTGTCTAAAAAGCTGGTATATGGTAAAATATAACCATTTCTTATGAAAAAAAGAATTTACTAATTACCACTAAAAGTATTATTTTTCGTGTATTACATTTAATAGTCTTTAAAGAATCACTTAAACTCTATTTCAAATAGGTAGTTAGTTCCCTTCTTTTTCTTCTTACATAATTATCGTTATATGTTTTTAAAAAAAATCTTTTGGGCTGAAGCCACCCCAAAACTAAATCCTGGATCCGCTAATGAATGAGGGAGACTAATCTCAGTGGATAGATATGGGTCTTTCCGGACTGCTGGGTCTCACAGTTTCTTAGGGTACATGTGGCTTTTTAAGTGAAACATGATAAAAACACAGACCCAAGTAACGACTTACTACAAAACGGCGAGTATAAACAGCTTGCGCCACATATCTAACTGAGTGCCAAATTGCTGAGGAAAACAGGGCTGTACAATCTGGCGGAGAGTGAGTTCCTTTAGCTAATGCCAGAACTGAATGCCCGCACTTTAAGTACTTTGTGTGAGGTGAGAAGAAGTTGTAGGTCCAACCCACTTCTTGGGTGGTGAAGAAGAAACTATAACAGAGGCCGCCGGACAGAACATGATTCAATGACCACAGAGCCAACCCCTTCCAAGATCGATGGCGCATAAAAAGCTTCTCCCAAGATATTTTATTGCTCACATCTTCTTAAAAACAGTACAAGCTAAAGCAGAATTTTAAAAATAATTGGTTATATACAATGACACTAGCAATGGTATGTACTTAGCTTTCCTCTTGTCCCCTGGTTTGAAACTTTTTATTTCGAAAACTCATAATCCCTTCGGAATGTGACCCCTCAAAAATTCAATGCCCCTTCAAAATGTAACCTCCTAAAAATTGTTGATGACGCAACTTGCGCCATGAAAATTTCTTCTGGACACCCCTGAATGATCAAACTGAAGAATGAATAAGAATAACAGACCTGTGTGCATAGGTCATATATAATTTAATCAGATTCAATTGCAATGTAGTGATTTATTATGTGAGGGACGGTGACCGAGCAAGCGTTGCACGCCTATTAATTTAATTGAAGATTATGTGATAAAATACTTACGAATTCGCGTCTCTGGTGCGGGGGATTTTAACTTTGGCTTTAATTCTCCGCCCCTTCCCCTGGCCGAAAAAAAAACCGTATAGCCTAAAAGGCGAGGAAGGCCTACCCTCTTCAATACCAATGAATTGAGTATAAGTATGTTTTACATTAGGAAGATAAATTAAACTTTAAAATGAAAGTATAGTGGTAAAAACAATACCAATTTTCAATTAACAACTCAAAACAAGCACTTCAGATGAATTACTTATCAAAATATGATTATTAATGGATGTCTTCAATAATTATTTTAAAGTGTAGATACTTTATCATAAAAAAAATTCAGAAAAATGTAATTTTTGAAAAATAATCAATAAATACTGCAACAACTTAAGTGAATTTTAAAAGTATGAATCTCAAAATTTCTATTAATTTAATCAAGAAAGCAATAATTTATAAGCTGAGTGTAAGACAGATTTTATATGGAATGAAATGGGAGAGGCACAATAAAATTGTATGGCTGCTCAACTGTGTTGAGTTGCTAAATCATTCAGCATACTCATCAGTCATAATCGATACCATTTAATAAAAGTATAAAAATATGCCATTTATATCAATCCCATTTATACAAATATAAATTGGATAAAAATACACCATTTATAAAAATACACCTCTAACTCTCTAAGCTTTTGGTCCAATCAGCCCTGATGAAGGCCTGAACTTCGTGCAGAAACATCAGCAAATGTAAAAATAAATATTATTATTTATTTTTGCAATTTTTATTTTGACTGATTACCCCGACCATTCTTCTCTTTAATTATTCACTACAGTCAACCATCAACCCACAATAAAAATACAAAGTATGGTCAATAAAGACAAATGAAATAAGTGAAGATGATGGTTATTTTTCCCAATTATTAAACAATGATTATTGATAAGAATAAATATGTTCAAATCTAAAACCACATAATTACCTGCATACATAAATAAAATGTATGAAACAGAGAACAATAGACAGCTTTTCAGAATAAATAAAAATACTTATTTGAATATTTTGACCTATTTGAATTATGTTTGAATATTTAGTAAAACTCTCTTAGATAGTGATTAATGGTAATGATATTATGTCTGAGCATTGAGTTACCCTTTGTCACCTTAACCTATTTACATATTTTGTAACTAACACTCCGTCTCAAAGAAATTCAGGCTATAAGAGTATATATTTGTATCGTTGACATTCATATTTGCAATTATTATATTGTTAAATCCTCACATTATACTACACAAGGTTAGACTTGTCAAACTTTATGTTTATTCAATAGTAAAATATTCATTATTTTATTCAAAACATATTTTTGATATTTGCAAACATTAAAAAGATATATAGTTAAAAAAATAATTATAATAATAACTATGAAATAAAATAAACCTAATAAATATTAATAATCATTTTGGTTATAACTAATTTTTAATGAAAATTACTTGTGGGTAATTTAGAGATTATTATAATTCAATTACTATCATATAATTATAGTTTCCATTCCTTCTATTATTAAATATTACATATTGACCAATTATTATCATAATGATGTAGAGATGGTTGACCGTGATTATAATATGAGAAGGAGTTGGTCGAGCAGGGTGCGTTCAAATAACTACTATTAAAATAGTTTTTTATTGTTAACGCCAATTTTAGTTTGTTCTTCACAATAAAATCATATTTTAATAGATAGTATTTATTTGACCGCACCCCCCCCCCCTCCCCGACCAACTCTTCAAATTATTATCATGCTTTATTTTTTATTTCATGATTTCACTTTATAAAGCTTAGTAGGCAAAGTACCGACCTTCCATGAAGATAAAATGAACATGGTTCAAATCTACTATGATGCTCTAAATGATTCATGTCTTTATTCTGCTTAGCTCTAAAAATGAGTATCTACACCATTGAAGAAAAACAGATGGATGGAACATAGAGTGACAAACTACCTTAAGTATTATTTAGTCATCCTTTTAATAAAGTCTTTCAATTCACCAATCATCATACAGCAAGAATTTAATGTAACATTCTGATCATATAATAGTAATAATATTAGGAAATCCTGAAAACCATAAGGGTGGAGGGAACGTTCTGATGAAAATAGTTTTTCAATGATTCGTTTTAATAATATATCAATGTCATATTTTAATTAAAATAAGATGACATGGTTATGAAGGTCAAGTAAATTTGTTCAAGTGGATAATGGATAAATTTAAAAAAAAAAATTGATCAAACCGGCTAGCTTGAGATTTAGGAGTGGGACGTAGGATTAGTAAGCATTTTATTTTGAAGGAGGCTAATAATTGTTGAAATATAAACACTAAAAAACGCCGTATATGGTAACATGGCTGATGGTAAGATTGTAATCTTGTTTGTGGTTTAGGGTTTCGCAGAGGGAGGTTTGAAGGAAACAACAGTTGGTGGATCCAACATAGATTATTATTATTTATAATATTTGTATTGGTTCAAAACAATTTAGGTTACGGTTTTCAAAGGTCAATATTTATTTAAATAAATTTCACTGATTGAAATCAATAAGTATGCTTTTCACCTCATGAGTGATCAGACAGGGTTGTCAATATGTAATAATATAAACAGATTAAATAGATTTAAATTAAATTAAATCTGTTTAAATGTTTTGTTTTTTTTATTAAAGACCAAACAAATCTGTTGCCGCCCTAACCAGTGTTCTCCTTCTCAGCATATCTTGGGTTATTTCTTTATAGTTATCTGCATGCAGCTATATTGCAACTATCTTGATTGGATCTATCCATCTGGCTTTTGGCTTTCCGTGTGGTCTCTTAACTACCATTGAGGTATTCATTGTTGTGCAGAAGCTGCAAGATGAATTGATGCGAGCTACAAGCAGACTTAAATTTTGATGAAGCAGGTATGTTACAAATCCAAAGTTCTAAGAAAATGACAAATAAAGTTTATTTTTGAAGTTCTTTTTTTTAATCTTGACCTCCTTGCTTTCTTATCATGACATATTTAGAATACTGCTACTTATTTCATAATTTGGTATTTTGGGAGAGGTGATGAAAAAAAGAACTAATACTGTCCCAAAATTAATAGCAAGTTGGTAAAGTGGAACATCACAAGATCCTTTTTCTTAAAAAGTATCATTTTTTTTTAAATTATTAAAATAGTTTATAAAAAATAGATCGGCGTATATTTTTTGCACAGTTTATATAAAAATGATGACAAGACTGACATAACACTTATTAACTCGTTAGATCTTCCGTTTCGTTACAGCTATGTAATTTTCATGCGCCTAGCCTTCCGTGACGTTACCAACATTCTGCAAAAATATGTAGGAAGATAATAGACTTGAAAACTATTCGTTTCTACGTATATTGGCTGGAAGACAGGGAGAAAAAAGATTACTCACTAATGTCAAGCTATAGAGAGGGACTATAGAGAGGTTCATAATACATCATAACATGAATCAATGAAAATAATTTATTGTTTGTTATGAATGAAGGTGTTAGGTTCTTATACAGGCTTGTAACATCAAAGGCTGATTCATAAATTGTATTTATGAGGAGCGCAAAAAACAACTTTATATGATTCTATTTTATATTAATTACTAAAGCCAATGAAGAAAGGAATTCTATTGTTTTGCATAAAATCCAAACCAGGATTAACGTTAAGAAATGATACAATTACTAACATTAATGAATTGTTTCTCCAGGTCATATGGGATTCTTTGGTATTTCCATTTAGTGCGAATGAGTTTCGAAGTATAAAATAACTATATATTTCATTATATACCAAATTTTGTTTTGTTTAGGATAAAAATATGGAGAATAAAATCAATGCCGACCTTAGATATTCAGCGCAATGACGTCATCTCTCCCTCCCCGTAAAAAAAATAATTTATTTCTTAAGCAGTTTTATACTAGTGTTGCCCAAAATCGGTCTTGGTCACGCACTTTGCAAGACTAAGATCAAGACCGCCTGACTGCTGCAAGACCAAGACTAAGATGGTAAAAAAAAACTATTTTTCGAATACAATTTAAGGCAAAATAGTTTCAAATACTTGACAGTTTTAGTTACTATATGTAAAGAATTGGTACAACCATTATACTTTTGCATTTAACTCTTCTAATTTTTCATTCAGGCTTACTTAGGTTTCTCGTATCTGAAAAAGTACAGTGATATCACTATAGTAATAAGCTAATAGTTAACTGAAAGACTTTTGCGAGACTCTTGGGCAAGACCAAGACTGAGTGTCAAGTCTTGGTCTCGCATTTGGGCAACAATATTTTATACTTTGTAATATTTGAATTTTTCAATATTACTTTAATACAGTTGCTTTATTGATAGGCAAAAATTTGTTTTAAGACTTTTGTATTTTTTTAAAAATTAATAACAAGTGGCGAGCTGAAGATCGGCTAGGCGGGCCACTTCAGGTCGGCGCTGCATACAACAAAAAGTATTCATAAAATTAACTTTTTATTTTGCATCCCGATTCCCTCATCTGGATCCACCAATGTGTAAAAAAACAGTCTAAGATGGCCAATCGCGTAGTTCCACAATGAATAGATGGTTTAGTTATTTTAAAAAGTTCTTAAAAAATTAACTTTATTTGTCATTTACTCAGAACTTCGAATTTGTAACATAACAGCTTTATGAACACTTGTCTTTAACAACTAACAATTTTCCTTAAACAAACAAAAAATATAAACACAAATGGTATGCATTAAAAATCTTTAATTTCCTTTAGCCTCTAGCCTGTTATCAATTATACAATAATTTGTATCGAAAACGCTATTACTACGTTGGACCCGTCGGCGCGCTCCGTTGCACAAAGATATCGGATACAAATTACATAATTCTTATAAGAAGTTATGTAAATATATTTTTATTTTAAAAACTTACGACGTAATAAAAAAAAGACAAATTGAGGCTGTAACGGTAAGAAAGAGCACATACTCCAAAAGTGAGTTTGGAGACGGGAGTTTGTAAAGATTTTGGACATTGAAAATTTCTATCATTTTGGGTCCCCAAGATGGGGGGGGGAGGGGGTTCGTTCCATGATGCAAGTGCAAGGAGGCACATTTTTTCGTGGTTTTGAATTCTCGTAAGGAGCCATATTTTTTAGGTGTTTCGATTAAATTAAAGTGAACAAACTTTCCAAAAAGGAACGAGGAAAACAACTTTTACTTTTACTTTTAACAAATGTTCCTTTCATTTGCACCAGTTTTAAGAAGAGGGAAGGAGCACCCCTGATTTCTGTGCTTCCTAAAACTCATTCCGTCATTCATTAATTCCACCAGATATTCCCAGACAGTTATTGAAAATTGCAGTATAAAAGTGCATATTATTCTGATTAAAGAAAAAATATATTATATAATCCACTTTTATAAAATTACTCTGCCTATAAAACAACCCTACAATGAGGCCAGAAAAAAGAAAAGGTATATATCAGACGGTGATTCAGGAGGCAGTCTTATTAATTTTTTTATTTATGCCAACGTTTCAACCAAAAAATGTGAGTCATCTTCAGGGCGTGGTACAATATATATATTGGAGTACTCCAATACTTCAGTACTTGAACACCCTCAGTGCTCAAACCACGCCCTGAAAATGACCCACATGTTTGGGTTGAAACGTTGGCACAAATAAAAAATGTAAAAAGACTGCGTCCTGAATATTTATCACCCATGATATGTAGAGCACTCACTTCCTTCAAGAATATATATCAGATATATATAATCTACAATCTATAATCTATGGATTATATAACTTAATTTAAAATGTATCTTTTTGGAATAATTGTCTAACGAACATGCGATAAGTCTCAATAGGGATGAATTATTTAAAATAACGAAAGCATTTGGAGTTCCAGAAAAACTAGTAAGACTGAGTGCGAAGATCTTTCAAAACACCAGATGTAGAGTTAAGATTCAGAATACTGTCAGAAGAATTTGAAGTAAGAATAGTTTACCTCAAGGAGATCCTCTCCCCTGTATTATTCTATATTGGATTGGAACAAGCGACCAGAGCAATTAAGAGGAACACAGAAGGAAAAATATATATAATAGACTCATCCAACACCTGGTGAATGCTGTAAGACGGTAATATCATCTACATCTAAAGCCGCGCTATAAGGGGGCTTACAGGTTTTTGAAGATGTAGGGGGAAAAATTGGGTATTAAGATAAATAAGGAAAAAAATATCAATATATGATATCCTCAAAGAGTAAGGAACAGAAAGAACAGGACAGCATGAATTGAATGAAATACGTAGGGGCTTTAATGCAAAAATTATATCATAGCAGAAATAAAAGCAAGAATCGTAGTAGGCAATAGATGTCTTTTTGCATTGCTGAAAACATTGCGGTTTCGAAACCTGTCACGGAAGGCAAAGCTTCTTGTTCATAAAACGATCTTCAGACCAATTGTCATCTGCAGACTATGGGAATCGGACAATGGAGAAGATACGGAAGATCGGAGAGGGGTTTTTGTAGAGGCTAGTGTTGCCCAACTGCGAGGACGAGACGAGTCTTGGTCTTGCGCAAGAGTCTCGCTACAGACTTGCAGTTACTTATTATCTTATTACTATAGAGATATTACTGTAATTTTTTAGACAAGATAATCCTAGCTAAGCCCGAATGAAAAATTAGAGGAGTTAATTGCAAAAGTATATTGGTTATACCAATTATTAACATATAGTAACTAAGATTGTCAAGTATTAGCAACTATATTGCCTTAATTTTTATTTAAAAAATCGATTTTTTTTACTAGTCCTGGTCTTGGTCTTGCAACAGATAGGCTGTCTTGGTCTTGATCCTGCTAAGTGCAAGACCAAGACCGATTTTGGGCAACACTAGTGGACGCCAAGAGCCTACAAGGGCTGTAGAGCCACGGAAGTATGTAAGTCTATTATTCTCATTTGAACACCAATCGACATTTTTCCGTTATTTTAATATTATGTAATCATGTAAATGTAGAGAGAAATTAGGGATTAAATATGATATATTTGCAAACAAACATGTCAGCTGAGCATGAGCATTTATAATCTGCATAATCATTTTAATTATCCTTGTATGTTCAAAGTTGAGAGTGGTTGGTCACAGACTATTCATTACAAATTCCTTTAACTCGTATTACGTACAGGTACATAATTGATCCTTTCAGTTGACAGAATGACTAATTCCAATTTAAATATTTTTGATTATTAATTTTAGTGATTATGTCCTTTGAGGCAGATTGTAATGTTTTTCAATAAACAAGTTAAAAATAAAAATACAAATTTTAGTGATATTTCTAGTGAGAAAATGTATAGCTTTATTCACAGTTTTATATTTCAACACTGAAATCTCCTACTCTGAAATCAACTTAATCATAGAGATATTATAAATTGTTCAACTAGAAATATCACTAAAATTACTTTACTCAAAAATATTGAAATTGAAGTCAGTCATTCTGTCAACTAAAATGCTCAATTATATGCAGAACACCTCTATTTATCTTTTTATTGTTTTATATACATTTTAAAATTGAATTATTCATAAAAAGCGTTCAAATTCACGTTGGTGACACTTTTTTTAATTGTTTTAAAGGAATTAAAAGGGAAAATGATATTCAGGTATAGCCTCAAGGTTTCAGGAAAGATTCGAATGAAAATTTATGTGTAATTATCAAACGTAATTAAGTTTATTTTTAAATGAACATGGCAGTGTGCATTTATTCATAATAATAATAATTTCTGCAAACTAGAGTTATGTAATTAACATTTGTTCTGTCTGATTATCAATCCTATAATCTAATCGGAACAATTTCGGCATGGCTGCAAAATGGATCGCGAAATTCTGTGGAAGGATTTTGATTGAACTTTCATTATAGTTATCGGGCCTCGGAAAGATGCTAATCCAAAAATTCGTAAAATCTTTCTTTAGATGAATTTTAATAACGCTAAAATTTTCAAAAAAGCCTTGTGTCATTAACATCTCCATAATTTTTTTTTTAATTATAGAATAATTTTTATTAATCAAAACCTAAACCCAATGTTTTATCACAGTTTAATTTATTTTTCTAATAATTTAAATCGAATAGGCATAAAACGAGTAGTTACATATATTATGGGTGATCATGCATCTAGTAATGTAATAAACCTCTTAAATATGTAAAGTTGAAAAAAATATTTACGAAATTTGTGTTAAATGACCGCTTTTTTTTTATTAAATCTATTTATTTAATAATAATATAATCATCCACTGCTGGAGGGCTATAAGTATTAGGGCTAAAAGTTTTCATTCATACAGTATGTACAAATAATAGAGAAATAAATATAAATATAAGGAGTAAATAAATAATATTGATGAAGAAGGTAAATAAAAAGAAAAAAAATAAACAAATAAAATAAAATAAAAACTTCTAAACACAATCATAACTATATACAATATACACATATCTCCATAATAAGACATTCTGGATAATTAAATGAATTCTTGTAATAAATGTTTTTTTTTAAATCCTTTCTCATTTGATGGATGTCAAAAAAATTAATCCTTAAACTTATAATTAATTATTCATTGAAAATCAAGCTATTAATATTATTTTATTCATTATTAAATCAAAGAATAAATTATTGAACGAAATATACTTGTTTAAATAATTAAAAATATTTAATAATTTATTTTATTTCATTTTATCTTTTTGAATCAGAACAAATAAGGGACTATTCATTATTATATTTATAAAAAAATCTGGTGCGCGCATCACACAATTTTCACTTACCGCTCTACTTTGAATAGAAATTACTTTCTGACAAAGTTGGACTATTACAAAATTTTTGAAATGCATTTTTAACGGAGCTACAGCTTAAACCTTACAGCTAACAAATCATTAAGAGCATTATAATAATAAAAATCCTCTTAATTATATCAACGGTAGACAATAAAAATCTCGGTACTCTATCTGTTTTTGTAAACCACACAACTCGTCACTGAGCTATATATCTACGTATGTACCTAGAGAGATTTGAAAGTGAATCCTGTATACTCAACCTATAAATGATTATGGATTTTAAGCCTATTAGTTATTAAACGTCATTTTCCATTGTAAAGTTTAATAAAATGAAATTACGAAGATTTCCATTGCCTTCATAGATAGGTCTAAAGTTGTCACACTAATATTAAGTGAATAATGTTAGGATTTCTCAAAGGGAAAATTCATCAAATTATTCACTAATTTAATTTTCTATAAGGTTATATGACGATTTTTTGGAATAAACGTACGTTGATATCTAATTATTTAAATATAATACCAGAACTAGAATTATTAAACTACAATAAATGTATTAAGGTTATAAACATATGTTTTACACATCAGTGAAATATCTTTATACTTTGCTTCTTCTTTCACACAAGTACAATGAAACAGTTTTTTAAACAATGCCATTGTCCTGATTAGGTGGATTTTAAATACTTTTTAAACTTAAAAAAAAGTTTACATTTAGTTTGTAAATTTCATTTAATTTCCTTGAAAACACGTGACCTGTTAAATAGTAATGGTCTTCAGAAATTATTATTTATATTTTTTTATTCACTCTCCATTATTTTTAACGACTTTCTATAATAGATATTGTTTTTTTTTTCTCTAAAATTCAATGCTTTCCAACGATATATTAAACGTATATCTTTTGACTATTACTTTGGAAGATTCATTTTCGAACTAAATATGAATTTTTCCTGTTTTCTCCTTTATTTAATTATCAAATTCTTTTAAAATTTATATTTAACCTTTTTTCATTATTTATATCGATGAGAAATATTTAATTAATCAAAAAGTAAAGGTACTTTAGAGAAAGACATGTTGAACATTGGGCATTTAAGCCGTGTAAAGTGACATCAATGAGGACAAGATCTAAATGATATTAAATACCACTTAATTCTACATTTTTACACCGAGTTTAATCAAAATCGTTAGAGCCGTTTTTGAGAAAATCTTAAAAATGTGTTAAATAGATTCTGTAAAGTGCCACTTTCGGTTAGTATGTATGTAAATTCACTAGCGGATCCAGTATTAAATTTTTTTTTTTAAATTAACTACCTATATAAAATAGTGTTTAAGTGGCTCTTGAAGTTCTATTAAATGTAATTACACGAACAATAATACTTCAAGAGATAGTTTTTAATATTTTTTACCTTAATAGAATAGAATAGAAAAATAATTTTATTCTGTGACGAAGTCCCTTCAGAATAACAAAAAAGTACAGAAATTAAAATTTTACATCTGGCCAGATAAAAACAAACATAACAAATTAAGATAAAGATAGGTGATTAAAAAAAAGAAAAGAAAAAAAATATTGGTTATACATACTATATACAAAATAAAATAAAAAAATCTATATAAAAAACTCTTGAAACCATACTAAGATACTTAAAATTATGTACAATGTTAAAATATAAATAAACCCTTTTAGAAAAAATAAAAAATACAGAAAAAATAAATGTATATTCTTCTTAACAGTAAAATCTGTTTCTGTTGAAAAAAAAAAAAAAAAAGAGAAAAAGAAAGTCGAATCTATAATAAGTATTTAGGTTATGAGCTGTATGTGAATATGGTCTTATAGATAATATGTAATTTTACATTAAAGGTTAGCTGGTGCCTGACTGTTTTTGGGACAGGAATTGGAATAGGAGGGGGTTAATACATGGTTATATTTTACTATTTTGGCTTAAGCCCGAAGGTCCTCCCCGTAGATTCGCCTATGGTTAAATGAAAGTAAAATTACAGATAATAAAAAAAGAAAATTGGTTACTTCCTCATTGAATTAATCATTTAAGAAAAAAACAATATTCGAACTAAAATGTATTAACTGATGGCCAACAGTGGTACATAAGTTATAATAAAAACAAAATAATAAACAAAAAAAGAGAGAGAAAAATATTTTTAAAATAGTTAAGTCAAAATTACCTGATAGGGTCTGCTTAAAAGATGGGGCATTGAAAAAAAAAAATGATTCTGCAACGTAGTAAAATTATATTTTCAAACAAATATTTGAAGCCACAGGCGGATCTACGAGGGGAAAGGGGGACTTTGGGGCTGAAGCCCCCCTCTCCAAAATAGTAAAATATAACCATGTTTATGGAAAAAAATATTAAAAAATTATTTCTTAAAGTATTATTGTTCATGTAATGACATTTAAAAGGATTTAAGGAATCACTTAAATACTATTTCATATAGGTAGTTAGTTTCTTTCTTTTTTTCCAAAGTAATTATCGTTATTTTTATTTTTTAAAAAGCTATCCGCTAGTGTTTGAAGCCAAAAACAAAAGAAAAAGAATTACTCATTTATTCTATACCCATCAAAAGTTATCTCAAGTACAGCTGATTAAAATGATGTAATTCAAGATTTCTTATTGTATAACTTAAGTAGGATTACTTTGATTTCATTTTATTTTTACTTATTTGTAATAGCAAAAGCGGAGGTGTAAAGATTTATTCCGTTCCCTCGGCAAGTAATAAATATTGAAAATAGCAGCGTTATGCTCGATGTTAACTTGCTTCATGGTCATTTTTTTTTAAGTTATAATAGTTTAGAAAAGGTTGCCTCTTAACACATGATTGAGGCATGACTGCGTGAACTGCTGCTTACAATGAAGTTATGAAAATAACTATAAACTTATATGCGCAAGCAAAAATGTTTTTACGAACATAAAATGTTTTCTTATAGTACAAAATATTACTCATAATCGAATAGAGCATATCAATGAAGGTGAAACAAAACAAAGTGTTTATGTTTACCTGCGCAGTAGTAAAAGAGGCAAACATTTCAAGCAGGGCATGAAACGAAAAAAAAAATTAGTTTTATAGTTTCGGTATCTTTGGAACTTTTATTTTCGATAGTTTTACAGTTCTTTTGGTACTAGAATTATTTCCATTCCGACTTTTACAGAATTATTATTTTCAAAAACTTTTATTTAAAATTTCGTCAAAACGTCGATCTAAAAAATTATTTTTATTTCAACGTCTGAAACAAATTAACACAATAATCATGTGCAATTAATTAATTTAACATAAATTATATATATATAATCTAAGCCCAATTTCTAATTACTTCTCATTTAATGGAACTTGTTTAAGAACTTAAATAAAAGTTAAACTTTTAAAGTAAACCTAGAAGTTCAATAAAAAACCTTGCTTAGAACTTTTATTCCTAAAAAGAATAAATAAAGCCCATCAAACAAGGAAGTTTTTCTGAAAGCGTGGTGGTATTTGAGAGGCTACAGAATAAAGTATCCTTCAAGTCGCGAAGTATCCTTGATTTCACGAAAACTTACCGTTGTTTAGCTGCTTAAAATTCTCCTTTAAATTGTTTTAAAAAAGACAAGATTTAGTTGTATTTAATGTAAATTTATTTATTTATTACGTTGTATTCAATATAAAACGTGGTTGGCTTAAAAATTGCAAAATTTAAGTTTCCTGGTAGTTAATGACTTTTAAGAATCATTTAAAGAAAGAAAATTTGAATGATAAATTGAACGATCGAAAATGTTAAAAACTAATTAAACATCAAAAAGGTCTACTATGAAAAACATCAAGTTCGTGGTTTGGAGCAGTTTTTGCTTTGTGAAATCAAAAGCGAAAATGCAATATAATCTCATAAATATCTCCGTAACCATTTATTTCATCAAAAAAGTGCAAAGGGTCATTTTTATAGAGATTGTAAGGTTCTTTAACATTGTATTGAACAATCTTTGCTAAAAACCTCACAGTTTTTGAGATATACTCAAAAAACTAAAAAAAAAAAAATATCAGTTATCTGTTCTTCTCCCCCCTCCCTCGATCAAAACCCGACGCGGGCTTCTTCGGCGGGGACTTTTTATCGGTTATTATGTGGAAGGGAATGAACAATTTCTGGCAAGTTTCATATTTATTTTTTTAATGTTGGACTCAATCCCTAATTTTACTGGACTATATAATCAAATCAAGTGACACTCTAAAAGGACAAATATGATAAAGTAATGAGTTATTCTGAAATAAATGAATTCAAATTTCGTCACAGTAAATTTCCCGCAAGACATGAAAGGACGTTTCATAACACAAAAAACTTGACCTAAATCGGAACTTAAACTAAGGAATTGACAAAATATACATTGTTATAATTGACGCATGGACTTCTAAATACATCCCAATCCATTTTCTAATTTTTATTTCCTTTTGTTTTTATTTGTATATTTAAATTATTGAAAATTCCTGAACAAGAGACAATTACATAAGTATCCCTTATCCAAACTAGAATTGGGTCGTCCTTAATTACCTACATAAAGAGAGATAGAAAGAAAAGAAAACGATAAAATCACTATGTCATGTGCATGATACACAAGCAGGAAATAATTCTATAGAAGATAACGCAGGGAATTCCTAATTTAAAAAAAAGGAAGATGCAAACCTAGACAGAGGTCGGAGTATGTCAAAGGTGACTTGGGGCAAGAAGAGTGGTAAGATGGGGATAGTATCAAAGGATCGATCTTCCAAAAGGACTCTTATATATATATATATATATATATATATATATATATATATATATATATATAGAGAGAGAGAGAGAGAGAGGTGAAGGTGAAGGAGATATTGGGCGTTACGCAACAAAATTACGGTTTCGCCAATTATGATTATACTAATTATTCGATTCTAGAATATAGATATATATAAAAAAACAGAAAACATTCCTAATGAATTAATAGATGAAATGCTTTATCGTCTTGATAAATGGACCGTCTTTAAAAGATAGCAACAACACCACGATAGGAGGAATGAGCGAATGAAGAAAAATATATATTTGATAAATAAAATAGGACCACTTGGAAAGTATCGTAGCAGCGTCGGAGAAAACATTTATAATGAAATTTATTTTTTAACATCATTTGTTAAATACTGAATGCAAGCTAATTAATAAGGGGATGATTGGAAAGACAGAATATGGCATAATAAAGCAAAATGGAGATTATTATTCTGACATCGTATGGTATGAGATGGTAAATGTGATATAAGGAGACATCCTCACGGAAAGAATGGGAGAGGAGGATGTCACCTCCACTCCGATAATGGAAATCCAAAAAGCTGGAAAATTTTGGAATCTCCTTCAAACTGCAAAAACTGTGATAAAACATTTTACTCAAAGAGTTAATAAAATTGAAAACCAATACCAAAAACTTTTTTTATTCATGATACATACAACTGTATTAAAAAATAAAAATACATCTAGTAATGTGGATAAATGAATATGACGTCACGAAAACACTTGCTGAGAAACTATCCACCGGTAGTCGGTCTAATAAAATGTCTACATTGTGAGATCGCGGGGCTCATCTTCTTTTCTGACGCCTCAGAGGGTTATCAAGAATCGAAGAAGATTTGGAATGGTTCCGAAGTTTATCATGGAAGAATAGGTATCTGGATTGGGCAAAATCACATACATAAGGAACATTAAGGTCGTGATGGATGATTTTATTTTAAAGTGAGAAGCATTAAGGAGTTTAAGAGGACTTTAGGATTGTAAGAATACGTTGGTTTAGTGGAATTCGATGGTTAATGGAATCACATAGCTCACCTCCGTAAGTGCAAATAGACTTTATTGTAGCTATGTATATGAGTCTCTTGTAATTAATTGTGAACTTAGAGCGTTTTTTAAGTAAGTGCTGAAGTAATCGGAAACATCGAGCGGTTTCTTGTCGTTTCAGTCTGGATTCCAAGTTGGGCGTTTGTCCAGGTGGAGCCCTCGCTATCGGATTTGTTCAACATAGAGATAGGCAAATACAACTCTGAGTAACGAGTACCGAGTATTTCAATCAAATTGAATCACTATTTTGAATTCAATCACTACTTCAATTAATCATTTGACATCAACTGAAGTAGTGATTAAATTCTCTCTTGGTACTCTAAAAAGGTCATTGTTTGAGTAAAATACTCGGTACTCAACACTAGCGGATCCAAGATTTAATTTTGGGGGCTTCAGCCCGAAAGATTTTTTTTCCATATACATATAACGATAATTAATTTGAAAAAAGAAATTAATTAATTACCTATATGAAATGGTGTTTAAGTGGTTCTTGAAGACCTATCAAATATAATTACACGAATATGAATACTTTAAGAGATAGTTGTTAATATTTTTTTCTGTAAAGCATGATTATATTTTACCATTTGGGAGGACTTCAACCCGAAAGTCCTCCACCCCCTCCACCGTTGATCCGCCTGTGGTACTCAATACTCAGCGTAGCATATGCCCATCTCTATGTTGAACAAATCCGATACCGACGAATCCTTCAATTTCAACAGGGATAAGTGGGGTATTGTTAAAGGGTACTATAAGATAAGGAAGTCATAAGATTACGATGAAGGGCAAAGATAATTTAATTGGATTTATTGGAATTTATTTCTCCAGTTTTGACACCATTCTTGAAGGTTTGTGATGCGTGATTGAAGAGTTTGGGATGCAATAAATGGGTCGTTGTTAAATGGAAGGATACGCGTAAGGTGGTGATGATAGTGTTAGGATGGGTTGAGATGACAGCTGTATGAACAGTGCAAAGGATAGGACCTAGGATACTACCTTGTGGAACCAAAATATGTTAGTTAAGAAATTAAGATTTTATCGATAAAATTTGGAAAGAGAGAATACAAATCATTTCGAGTTGGGAAAAATTAAAATAGTTATTTACCAAATAAATATATAGAATTTATTCAAAAAGTAGGTGCCAGAAACTTTAGTTCCAATTATTGAAATTTTTCAGATGGTTTCTAAATCTCCAGGTCTTTCATTCATAACCGCTTTGTGGACATAACTGAGGTATAAGACCAGAGTTATATGCGACGTATAGATTGTTAATAAGAGATAATTAGATGTAAATTGAATTTATTTATTCTTTGCACGTGACAACTGAAATAGTATTTGAAGTGTAAAGGATTATATTTCATAGCGAAATGAAGCTGGGATAAAAATGGTTCTACAGAAAAAAAAAAATTTTATTTTTTTTTTAAATACTTTCGATGTACGGATATCAGTTCAAGTCGTATTATGTAATTCGCATAATTTGAAATCTTAACTAATTTAAAAAAAATTCCTAATTACAATTTCTGCGAATATAATTACAAGGATAATGACATTGCCAGTTCGCATCCTTCCGCCTCGTGCGGAGCAATGATACGTCAATTAATTAATTATCGATCCTTAATTATATCGAAAAATAAAATGCAGCTAAAACATTAATTATTCCATTTATTTTTCTACTGCCAGAATTATGATAATTATTCTCTACAATTAACATTGTAATAATTAATACTATTTTGCTGCAATAACTCAAAAATAATAACTTTAAAACTTGATATCACAGGGGCAATTACTATTTGAGAGTCCTTTCTCCGATAGGAAACTTGAAATATTTTTATTTTGTATTATAATAAGATTGAAGTTGTATTTTTTTTTTATTTTATGAGATAAAGAACTGTAATCGTACTATACAATAAGAAAATGCAAAAGAATTTGAAACTTGAATACATCCGATGAATTGTGAATTTTGTTTGATGACGTTGTTGCAGCAAATGAGTTAAACTTTTTTACTTGTTCTTCAGTCAAATAATATTTGTTTAATATTAAAATAATACAATTTTCTATCAAAGATCTTTTCACCGAGGTTTGCCTACAGGTCGATTTCATAAAATAATCGAACTTAGTTTGTTATTATTTGTTAATGTACCAATCCCTGCCCCATCTTCAGCATAAAATATGCTCCAGAATTGGATCAATAGTAAACCATTTACCAAACTTATTAATAATTATGACTCATCTGATTGTGGGACATATGCAGCATATTATGCAATCAACAAACTAAGTTTGATTATTTTATTAAATCGACCAATAGGAGAGAACACAGGCGGATCTACAGGGAGGAGGTGGCTTTCGGGGTGAAGCCCCTCCCAAAATGGTAAAATATAACCATGTAGAAAAAAATTATCTCTAAAAGTATAATTGTTTGTCTAATTACATTTAATAAGACTGAAAGAATCGCTTAAACACCATTTCATATACGTAGTTGGTTTTTTCTTTCTTCCTAAATAATTATCCTAATACATACATACAAAAAAAATCTTTCGGGCTGATGCCCTAACCCTCCCCCCCCCCAAAAGAAATCCTGGATCCGTTAGTGGGAGAGAAGATAAATTAAAATAATAGAGGCAGCAGCTGTATTATCAAGACAGATAAAACACTTTTAGGTAGATCTTGTTCATCTAAAATACTACAATTATGAACAGACTTGAACAATTTTTTTAGTTACTGACCATATTAGTTTGGTTTAAGCAGAACAAAATTTTAAAAAGAGGTCTCAAATTGGCATGAAATTGTAACTTAAAGAAAATGATAACAAATGACATAGCAACTCTTTAAGGGGACTAGTGCAAAAAAAAAAATGTCTAAAGAAGTGCTGATAAATCACCATGGTTCAAATGGCCTTAAGTATATAAATGCCTCTAAAAATATTTTAATTCAACGAATGTTTTACTTCAGAAATAAAAATATTTTTTAGATAAAAAAACTAAAGACGACAAAAAAAAATTAATAATATTTTGAAATATTATTCGAATAGAAAAGAAAAGTAGCGGTACATGCATGTTAAGGTTAGCGTGCGTTGAACAACATCGAAGTAAACATACAATACAATATACAAGAATAATAATAATTAATAAATATTACTAATGTATTGATCTATTTAAAATTCTTACATATATAGAAACAAATTTGAAAATACAAAACTTTTACGCTTACAAATCAAGAGAGGAATTATTATAGTAAATAAATAAATGTATTCACTAGACAAAATATCCCTTATTTATTTTTTTAAAATAAATAAATAACCTCCACCAATAAATAAATAAACACAAGAAAAAATCTCAACCTACACAGTACTCATCAGAAAATATTACAAGATACCGAGAAAGATGCAGAAATTGATAAGCTTTTAAAAAAAAACGGGATTCTACAATAGAATATAGAAAACTGGAGTGAAGAAAGAATTGTCAATGACCCTATCGGGTCGAGGCAAATTTAAATAATAATAAATAAATAAATCAAATAAATATTTGAACAACTTCATGTTCATAGTTCTTCATGTTATTCTTAAAAAAAAAATAATAATAATAATAACGTATTCTGCCACCTTGAATTGAAGTCTTCCTCTCCCTAAAATGCGCCTTTTAAATTTATATGGATAAGCGATTCATGTAAAATAATTTAAGTTAATTGCACAAAAAAAGTTAAATTAGTAAGCTAAGCTAAAAAAATATTTAAATCTGAGTTAATACATAAAGTAATAATTCTATTACATACAGAGTGCTATAAGAATTACAGCAGATAAATAATAGTTATACTAATACATATTTTTTTAATCGTGGATTCATACCGAACTACTCACACTGGATTATTTAGCTCTTTTAATATTGAGTATCGTTTTTAGATTATTAGAAGTTAAATTTAATTTAATAAATAGAACACAAATTGCAATATAAATAAATATAAACCAACCTTCATAATGTCCTGTGAATGCTCTAAAATACGAAAAGAAAAAGAACCCGGCGATACCTAACGATTTAAAACGAACAGCACACAAAATCAATTATATAATGACTTAGTTAAGATGCTCACACTTGCAATGAGATACATCACATGGCAAACGTAACTCCTCGCTTCTCTTTCTTAAAACCCCCTCTCCTTTTCTGACCTTGTAAACGAGTGTAAGAATGAATAAGCTTCGTAAAATTTCTTTTACGAAATGCTCCTGTCTGTTGCATCAATTTTCATATCAATGAGAGACCTCAAAGAACATGATATAACCAGTTAACAGCCTCGGTAACGTTATTTTGAATAATAACTTAATTATATTTTATACCGCCGAGATTTATATAACCAGTGACTCTGATCGGTGGACAAAAAGCCGGTTCCGAGGTAGTTGTAACATATTAGTGAAACATGGAATTAAGAATCTAAGTTTAGAAAATTGGCAAGACTGGTAATTTTCGATAGGTATATTTAATGTGTGTTGCATGAAACAAGCAAGTTGTCCTATCAAAAATTTTGAGGGGGGGGACATTTTTGGGAATGTTATTAAGTTTAGAGGGAGCATACATTTACGGGGTAATAATACATGGATTATAGCAGAGAACCATATCTTTTGGTTTATTATTTTCAATAATGAACAATTATAATCGACTAAAAACTTAACTCCCTCCCCTTATTTGAGGTTTATCGTTTCGTATACGTAGAATTTGAAAATCGAATAAAATTGTTTTTGTCCTTCCGCCGTCTGCACATTTTCTCCGAAACTACTGGACCGATTATTTTCAAATTTGGACTAAAGTCACATGAGGATGATCCTCCTATATAGACATTACTATCGACCTTTTCCTTTCAAGATGGCGGCCGAAAAACCTGTGTTGCTATAGATTGTAGCGCCTGAACGAATGAACCGATGTCCATAAAACTTGGCTAAAGTCTTCTTCTAGATGCCCTTTAAATTTATCTATATAACACACTTCAACGAAAAGAAGCTAGAAAAAGTTAAAGTTACGAGGAGTAGTAAAATTAGATTTCCGAATAATTAAAAAAATATACAACTTTTTTTAATGATATAGTTGTTTAAAAGTTCACGAAATTTTGCCTCCCCACCCCCCAAAAAAATCGTTAAAATCGGACAATTTGGAGCAAAGATATGGTCTCTAGAAATTTTTATATGTTCTGCTACAAAGGTTATATCTTTTTTTTTTTTTTGATTTTGGAAAGTGTTACTGCAGAAATTTTTTGTAGCAAAAAAGTGTATGATGAAAAAAGTGTTTAGGCCACTAATAGGAATCACTTTTTTATTTCTTTTCCTTTGTTACTAGGAGAGTAATGCTACTTTAGATGTATAATGGTTTGGAAATAATAAACCATTGTGAAATAATTTTCAGTGTTTTTTTTTTTTTAACTTTAAATAGGAAAAATTTTCATACCATAGCTCAAGGGAAAAACTAAACTGTTTATGTAACTTGGCTTTTATTTGCATCGTTTTTATGAAAAATAGATCAATAAATACATAAATGTATTTCAATGTTCAAGTCAATGTTTAACTTTTCTTTTTTTGTATGGGAATTCGATAAACACTCAATTAATTCCACATACAATTAATCATAAAACGAACAATTTGTTGAGTTATTTGCAGAAAAAAAAAATACTTGTTTCATAAATATATTTCAATTTTGTTAGTTAAGACTTTATTAGTAATAATAGAAACACTCCTAGATCACAATAGCCCTATTTTATTTTTTTCTCTCCTCGTCAACGTTTCAGCCCTTAGGCCATTTTCAAGCGTAGAAACCTATTTCTAAAATTAAGTTAAATTCATATGGGCTGTTCTCTGGGGGAATTTCCCTTGCCACTATAACTTAATATATTGAATAACTTATATAAATTAATATACATTGATATTAATAATATTAGACTATTAAGTTATAGTGACAAGGGCAACTCAGTCCATATGAATTTAATTTAATTTTAAAAATTAATTTCTTCCCATAAAAATGCCTTAAGGGCTGAAAGATCGGTGTAGAAAGAAAAAAATAAAGCAGGAAAATTGTGATCTACGAGTTTATATTATTACTAAAACATGTTTCTTCATAACATTTTTCTTTCGTTTTCTAGAATACATATATCTATTTGAAAATTTAAAGGGCTGGAAGGGATTATAATATATAACATTTTAGGCTAGAATCGTTAGAAAAGTTTTGGGCTTAAATATACAAATAGTTTTTTATTAAATCTTCAAAATTCTTATTCTTATTTGTGATAATTTGTACGTTTGATATGTTTCTTTTCAGTGGTTTTAAAATAGAATTTTCATAAATAATTTATGAATTTTATAATGTGAACAATTTGAGAAGATAAATGTTATAATAATTATATAATAATGGTGTAAGTAGAAATATCATTTATTGATTTGATATGTTGGAATTTTCATTTATTGTTATTTTATGTGCTGCTATATTTTTTATACATATATATTTATAATTATGGTGTTATTACATTATAGATAAATATTCGACTTGAAAATTGAGAAAAATTTGGCGAAACGCCGTCGAGAAATTTAGATAAATTAAAGCATGGAAAAATTTGTAAGGATAAAATAGAACGTATTCTTAGATATTATAAATTTTATTATATAAATAGGTTTTTCGGTTGTTGCCCGTTTTGTTACACCGGGTTCGATGGCCAAGACTCCATCAACAAAAAAAAAATTAACAAATTCGGTCAAAAATCATGGCACAGACATATCAATTGGGCGAAAATACTTTTTTTAACTTAAAGGATTCTTAAACGCATAAATCAGTTGAGAACTAGTTTTGATCGAATTACAACGCTTTTCTTACCTACTAGTGGCAGGAAAGTAATAGAACAACGATAGTAAAAATTACGAAATATTGACTTTGTCCAAAATTTCAAACAAGAAAAATATTATACTATTGAACTAATTTTCAACTAGAGAATGATATGAGACTCACATATCAATAAGAAAATTTAAGACCTAAAGTAATGCACTCACCATCTGGCAAATATTTGGAACTCAAAACAAGACAGAGACTAAATGTCAAAAGCTTCTTACTCTTAGGATTTATGCACTAAAAATAAATGGTACTGTAAAAGAGGTATACATAAAAAGGGTATAAACTTGTCATTCAAAGACATTACGAATAATCACGCAAGCCAATAAATTAACTCGACAACAGACTTAGTAATAGTAATTTTACGTTAAGTTAAAAAGACAATTCATCGCATAAATGAATAGATATTTCATACCAGAAATCACAAAAGGAAGACTGAAAAGGACACGGATGAGAGATCTACTTACATAATCATGTAAGTAAATAAATAGCTTACATAATTAAAAACACAGTAGGGGTAACGCTGACTAATATTTTTCCTCATACCTTACATTTTGTTTTTTCCAATAAATTATTACGTCATCATACCTTCTGATTGCCCATTATATAATCGACAGGAGTGGATACAGAAATCAAAGTAATGTTAATAATACTAAAAAATAAAAATAATAAATTTTATTTTTAAATAACCAAATACTTTATTAGATCGATACATAGACTAAAATAGAATGTCAACTGTTCAAACCGCAATGAATGAAAATAATTTTAAAAAAATTAAACTTCAAACATTTTTTCCAAATTTCAAAAATTTTTGAGTTCTTTGTTGAAGCAAATGTTGTAGAAAACAAAGAAATAACTGAAGTATAGGATGGTTCAGGTTTCAAGGTACAAATGCGCAGAAATGGCTTACATAACTCAAGTCCGCTCCCTTGCAAGAACTTATTTTTTTTTAATTCAACTTCTTATTGAAAACATTATTATACTTTGCTAGCTATTTGTTATTAGTTATTAGTTAGGTATAAATGGGAACTGATTTGTAATCAAATCTTAGCACAGGAGGATCAACGGTGAGGGGGAGGCTTTCGGGCAAAATCCTCCCCCCAAAAATGGTAAAATATAACCAATCTTATGAAACAAATATTTAATAATTACTTCTAAAAGTATTATTGTTCGTGTAATTAAATTTAGTAGTACTTAAAGAATCACTTAAACTCAATTTCATATAGGTAGTAAGTTTCTTTTTCTTCAAAAGTAATTATCATTATATATATATATATATATATATATATATATATATATATATATATATATATATATATATTTTTATATTTTAAATCTTTTCATGCTGAAGCCCTCCAAAACTAAATCTCGGATATGCCAGTGAACCTTAGCAACAATCAACTTCATAGAAGTAACAATTTAACTAACTAAGTAAACATCAAATCTATATATAAATAAACCATTATATCTAATGAGAATTAATAAAAAAATAATTGTAGAATGCGGACAAATCATATATATTTTTTAACCCGAAATATAAACTTGCACTAACAACATTTGTGAGATAGCTTATAGATATATCAAGAATAAATAAATTAACAAAGATTTATTAAAATAAAATGTATAATATAATATATAATATAAAAAATAAATTAACTTTCAATCATAATCATTTTTTTTTTAATATTTACATATAGGATTGTCATTCCACATAAGGTGAGAGAGAGATGGCAAAATGGACTGTATGCAGGAAAATCGCAGTATTATTCCAAGTGAAATTTTTTTTTTAGATTTCGAAAAGGATTAAACCTAAGAATGGAACAGGATAAGAAGATAGGATGTTCGGAAAGGTTTGTTATGATATTTGGAAAATTTAGGAGGTATGATACCGACATGAAAGGCTTATTGAACTCATTAAGTGGAGTATTGTCAGTAATAAAATATCATTCCTGCGCAATAGATCGCATTTTGGATTAAAATAATTGAATATGTTTGCTGTCCTAAACACAAGTTCGAAAGTCAAAATAGGTCTTTATACCGGTACACGACAAGTTCGCTGTCGTAAGTAATTATCGTTATATATATATATATATATATATATATATATATATATATATATATATATATATATATATATGAAAAAAAAAAGCTTTCAGTCTGAAGCTCCCTCCCAAAAAAATTAAATCCTGGATCCGCTAGTGCGGTTATTTGAACCTTCCTAGTTTTATCCCTGACATCTGATCATAAAGTTTCGAAGAAACCAAATTGCTGTACAGTGTCAGAGGACAGTAGCATTGATGCAAACTTTCCGTTTCGATTGGGATCGAAGAAAAAAAAAAATAGCAGTATTTCTTATTGTGTATGAAAATTCAACATAATCATTGTGAAAAGAGCACATATAATATTAAATATTTAAAAATAAATTTATATATTTGTTTGGAAATCATAGAACCTTTTTATGTGCATATTGATATACTTGAAAATATCTGGACAGAACGATTGGATTTATTAAGATTTGTATACATTTAATATGAAAGGAAGGGGAACAGCCTTCATAAAATTGGTACATTTCTATATCTTTTCCAGCTAAAAATGAATAATGTTAAAAAAATGAAAAATATTTTTGATTTCTTACTTTGCACAAACTAAAAAAAAAATAGTCTGTCTATAATATAAAACTGTCTATAAAAATATTCTCTATAATATATTCTTATACTTATTAGGTATATTTTTCCAACTTTATCGTATAAAAGTAATAAGAAAATCACGTGGAGAAAGGAGGTGTACGTAGAGATGAATGAATCATAAAATCCTAGGAAATGTTTCTATATAATCATCCCTGAATATAAATGAAAATTTGTATAATAGGAATATTTATGTCGTGAGAAAATAGTTACGTATATACTATTACTTACATGGCCTTGGTCTAGCCAGCTGGTCGAATTTTCTTAACAATTTTAGTTTACATATTTTATTCCTTCATGAATGTTATTTGTCATCAATTTTTTGTTTACTTCAAATTATTGGGAGGGCCAAACGATATTCTCGCCTATTTTTGTTGAGGGAGCGATCGTCCCTCTAGCCCCTCTTCCCACCCTCCCCCCCTCACCCTCCTCCCGAGTTTTCATATCAACCGAAAATTAAAAATTTTTACTCTCCACAGGCTTTGATTTTTTTTTCCAAAATCACAAAAATCGTGATAACTTTAACCAATCCAAACGAAAATTACCAGGGTTCAGGGCTCTGAAAACTAAAAGAAATGGCGCAAACCATACTTCCATAAACAAATTAGAACAAAAATTACAAATTTTTTTTTAAACTTATGTATTGAAAAATATTACAATCTGTCTCAAGGACATTTATAATAGTGTTCACAGATCACATTCATACTCTATGTACAGTAAATAAAATAAATCATACAGAAAAATAAAATATATATATATATATATATATATATATATATAATAAATAAGAATAAAATAACCTAAAAATAAATGAATAAAAAGAACACATATATACCTATATTTACAATCTGGCGAGAGAACTCCAAACCAGACTTGTCCGTCCAACTGTGGAGGGAAAAGCATGACTCCAGGAGATCCCTGCACTTCTCTCTCAACCGCGTCACTGGGACTAAACCCAGTGGAGAGTGAGCAAGAGTGCTTAAGCCACATAAACTCATGTCGTGAGTGGAGAATCTGGCCAATGCCAGAATTCCAATATTTATAAACTATAAAAGGTCGCGGGGCCACTGCCGTTTCGATCTCCTTGGAGGATTATATGGATGGGTGGTGCTGGATAGAGATTGAGCAAAGGGATTTGGATGATGGGTAAGGTTCTGGTGGAATTTGGAGAATTTTGATGGGATAAAGTCTAGGACAAATGGGATATTAAGGTCATGGTGTAGGGTTTTGTTGGTTACATAGAAAGGAGCATCGACTATTGTTCGAAGGACTTTGGATTGGAAGGATTGGGTGCGTTTGATGTTAGAAAATTTTGCTCTTCCCCACAGTTCAACTCCGTAAGTCCAGACAGGTTTCAGTATTGTCTTGTAGATCAATAACTTGATTTCAATGGAAAGTTTAGATTTTCTGTTTAGTAGCCGGTATAGTTGTCCGTATCGTCGGTTTAGTTACAAATTACAAATTATAAAATAAAAACGTTTGAGTAATTTTATTTATTCTTTAAATTATAAAGGCATAAAATCTAAAAGTTATTTATATATTTTTGAAGAGCACTAACTTAACTTTAAAACGGTTGTAGTAACTTTGAATTAGGAGAAAATCCTTAGGAGTTAGTAAGATGCATACTTTAGGAGGCACGAAAAAAAAACTCTATAATAATCCAAGTATAAACATTTTTTTTTTTATCTTTAACACCGATTCGTATCTAAGAATGTTTAAGGACGCAAAAAATTTTACTGTAAGAGTCGTTTGATAATTGTTTATTAATAATATATATTTTGCAATGTCTCATCCTTCAACAATAATGCGAACAATACAGTTAATGACCTCAAAACCCTTAAAAAGCCCACTCTCAGTCTTGTTTCATTGACTGGGTTTCATCATTTTTTAAGAGGATAATTGTGTTAAATGGCTTATATAAACAATGTCACAACTAAAATAAAATTTAAAATACCGTCGTGGATCGCGCAGTTATCGAATTTATTGATTATTAATTGTGCACTTCGGTTTATATACCTCATCTCAGATCTAGCTAAAAAAAATTATAAACACCTCCAACCATTTTTATAAACACCTCATATATCTTATTCTTTGCTTCATTTTGGAATGTTCAGTTTTCAACAATGAAGCTTGAAACTTAAAAAACAAAGTTTCATAAACGTGTACTATAACTAAACCGAAGTTCAAATATAAGCTCAAATATATTAAAATTGTGATAGCAATTAGCAATTGCATCTAAAGGCCTCTGGCCATAGATGCAAAGAACGCATACAGCGTGCAGAGCCTTCTTACCTTAAAATGCCCTTGGGCAATAAAAGGAAATTGAAAAATTAATGTATATATAACATATATATATATATATATATATATATATATATATAATAATATGTATTGTAATCAAAAAATTCCTGGGAGGTAGGGAATAAAAAAAAAAAAAAAATAAAAAAAAAAAAAAAAAAATAAAAAAAAAATAGCAATTAGGTTAAATTACACTGGTCCTCAAAAATAAAAGAAAAAAGAAATGACTTTCTTGAAAGATGCATCATTAGTTTGTAAAATGCTTCATTGTTTCACCTAAACTTAATAAATGAATATCTTTTATATACGTAGTTAAAATCAAGGTAAACAAATTAAAAAAATTATTTATCAGAGGAAAAATAGTTTGTTTTTTTCATTTGTTTAATACAAGCAATAACAACCGATATCACCCGCAAAAAGTTTGAATTATTTAGTAGTTAAACTTGAGGAGTATCAGTAAATTGTAAAACTCATAGAGCCAGTAAAAAAAAACATCTATTTCTGCTAAATATGATCTATGGTCAACAATTTCTCTACCATTAAAAATACAGTTTTCAATTTATTTATTACTTTTTTTTATTAAAAATTAATTTATCTCGACATAAAGACACCAATTTATTAACTTACTATTAAATTCGGGTGAAACTAATAATGCATTTGTGAAGAAACTCAATTTTTTTAAAACTTCATTTGCTATTATAACTTATGCATCTTAATCTCTTTGTTTAAAAACTGCAATAAGATACATTAGATATTAGTAAAAATTAGTCCAATCGGTGAAATATTTAGCTAGATTTTAGAGCATAGTATGCTGCTATATTATACAATAAATCGTAATGCAGAATTAATAATTATTAAGTACGATAACTACATGATAAATGAGATGCCATATTTATTTTAGTTGAGAGACCTACTTATTATTGTTTGTATAAATCATTTGACCCAGTTTCAATCTTAAAAATGACGAAACTCAGCAAAAAATGAAGCAAGTGTGCATTAAGAGTGGGCTTTTAAATTTTTGAGTACATTAACTATATTGTTCCTTTAAATAATGAATGATGACACATCCAAAGAATGATGACACATTTAAATAATGATTCGGCAAAAGCAATGTGAAAAACATTGTGGAAACATTTTTTTTTTAAATGGTTCTCTTAGAGATCACAATGTTTATAAAAGCATTAGTACTTGTTTTATTAATTCGATATATAAACAGAGACATTTCATACATAAAAGGTTTTTCGTTTAATAATATTGCGTTCAATTAGTTATTTTTGCAATATTTTCGTAGAAATGTTAATCATCTGATCAAAAGGCAATTTAAACTATATATATTTTTTAATATTACAATAAAAAACAACTATGTCGCGGTTTTTGGATATAACTCTGGTCCTATATGCTCGTCCCCATATCTGATTAATGGTAAAAGAGAAAGATAATAAAATTTCACCAAAAAATAAATAATTGAAAGGATTAAGTACTACGTCGGCTAAGATTAAAAGGAGAAAGGTATTTCTCGTTTTAAACCTTTTTTGGCATTTTTCACCATGCTAGACCTGAATTTAAAAAAAAATAATAATAATTAAGATATTAAAGATATCTGATTCACCCTAAAAAAATTAAACAAGATATTATTTGAAATGAGAATATTTGTTAGGTGAATAAAAAAATATATAGATAATAACATTAGTAGGTGTGAGTGATATTTCAATCGAAACCAAAGATGTGACATTAATAGTTCAGTAACCTAGTACATTTCAAGTTGCATCGAGTGGTGAGAAAAGGTTTATTTATTTTTTTGTTTTATTGGATCTGACTGAGATGTAAAATCCAAGTTTTCGACCACGATAGCCCTCCCCCCCTCTCCCCAAATCACTTTTGAATATCCCCAAAACTGCTAACCTTTCTGTCTTTGATAGGTTATTCATTCTATCTCATTTTGACAAAAACAATCAATACATTTTTAAACTAGATATAATTTATTACTATTACCTAGCCTTATTCTGATCTCAAACTGTAGTTAATTTAATCCAGCTCAAAAATGTATACAATATTTTTTATATAAAAGGTTCTCCTTCATGAGAAAATGGAAAAAAGTCTATAAAAATGCAAAAATTTTGTAGTTTTTGCGATATTCGAAAAATTGAGACTGCAGAGGTCGAAAATTTAGATTTTGCATCTCAGTTACATCCCATAACAATAAAAATAAAACGAAACCCTATACTTGATGCAACTTAGATCCCCTTTTAATTACAAGGTTGCAGGAATATAATAGCCATACCCATTCTTCCCTAAGACGTTGTCGCATACCCCTCCCGCAAGAAATTGTATAACTATCAATACTTAAAACAGTGTTAGGGAAAGCAGAATTACAAAAAAAATTGATTACATACAATTACATTCGCAGTGGTTTGTTCCATGTGTCCTCAGTGCCGGCCTTAGACATTTGGCGCTCCCGGGCAATGACTTCATCTCCCCTCCCTAAAAAAATTAAATTTATTTCTCAGGCTATTTTATATTATGTAATATTTAAATTTTATTTCATTCAATATTTCTCTAATACAGTTGTTTTATTAAAAGGCTAAAATTAATACATTTAATACATATATTTTTACAAAATTCTTAACAAGTGGAGAATGTCCCTGATGATCGCGCTCTGCTGCCGTAATTTAACGAAATACCCTGAAACCGAGCACACAAAAATTCGACCTGATCGCAGGCGATAGAGCCTTGATTGTCAACTTTCGAAAATGTATGTTAATCTGATAAAAAGAACCTTGTTCGGTCCAGAGCCTGCGTCTATAAAATGAAGGCTGATTTAAAGAATAATAGCCAGTAATTTGAATCGAAACTGAAATCCTTTGCAAAAAATGTCAAAAAGGTTTTATTTGTTAACTGTAATATGGTTTAGACAAGTAAAAAACAAAATTCTAAAGCGGGTCCCACCAAGAGAAACTTTTCACAGTAAAAAAGTCAATTTCTCGATATTTTTCTTTCCTATAACTCCTTAAAGATACATCAAAAGCGAAAAATGAATTGTAATAAATTAAAAAACGTTTAAAATTTGGCGTCAAACAAGTTACATAAACTTTATAATTTTTGTGTACGCAGTAAGCTTATAAAACCACTCACAAACGCTATTTTAAACCCAATTTTGTCGAAAACTGAGACAATTACTATTAAATGCGCTGTACTTGAAATAGTTACCTTAAAGAAAAATCAATAGAATCAAACGGTAGAGCATCAAAATTTTCGTCAACTGAGTACCAACTGAAGTGGCACCGTTAGTATTATTTTTGTTTTCTAACAAGCTAAACCCATATTACAAGTTAAAAAAAATAAAAAACTTTCTTACATTTTTCGCAATGACTCCATTCGATCCTCAAAGTATGGCCTCTTTAGTTAAACTAGAAGACCTATTTTTTAAAGTCAGTGGCTCGGAACACAGACAAGTCTTTACTCTGTAATAACATTCATTTTCGTAATTTACAACCAAACCTTCGTCTGCTATCAGGTCGATTTTTGGGCCCTGGCTCCAGGACTAGAACCCTATACGGATTCAGACATCCTGTTTTTACTGGTCTAGGGTTTGAAGTGGCCATGGCTGGGGTCTGGCCCATTACAAACCCTACACGGATTCAGACAACTCAACTCTGCCTGCCCGCTAGGAAACTCGTTTAAAATTTCGCTGGGAAAGTCGTGTAAAATTGATATTATATATACATATATATAATGTTTGTAATAGGCCAGTTCCCAAAGCCATCACAAACCTTAGAGGAGTACAAGTACAAACAGGGTATCTGAATCCGTGAGAGGTTTGTAAATACGTTGCCCGGCCCTAAGGTCGGCACTGTTCCTCTAAACTAAAACAAATATCTTACTTATCGATTTAACGAGATTATTTAAAAAATTCACTTCGATTAGTCAATTATATAAAAAATAAAATAAAATAATTTTTTTAACCTAATCTTATAGGCATCTATTGTATATATGCATAGGCAAAAGTATATATGATAATCTCATTTACATTAATCATACATTTCTCGTAATAAGTATTATGAATTTTTATATTAATGGAATATGCATAAAAATGGATTGGTTACGGACGTAAAAAAGAAAAAAAAAGGAGAAAAATGTCTGGTTTTAGCGAAAAAGTAAACCAAAAGACTTTAATACATATAAAAAATTAATATTTTAACTTGGTGAAGTGGTGGTATACTAACCATCCACGAAAGATATTCGAGAATCTATCGAATATTGACCAACAACTTCGTGAACATAAATGATTTGCATTGAGCCTGTAGTAGTGATCGCGTGGCGGCAGGGCCGTCACGTGAGTTTTTGGCGCCCGGGAGGGAATTATAACAGATTCCCCCCTTATACCTCGAACTTGGCCTGTAGTATATTTTCTCATGCTTGCGGGTTATATTTATTTAACTTGATTATACTTTTGCACTTCCATACACGACCGCTAAATCTCTCGCTAGCATGTAATTTATCCAAGAGGACGTGGAACTGAGATTAAAAATAATTATTCCGCTTGTCGTGTATAAAGATCCAAGCACAGATGAAAAGGAATGAGTTAAAAAGTAGAAAGAACATCGAAATAAGATTTTTTAAAAGTATTATATATTTTTTATATTTTAGTCTCTGTTTCGTAGCGCCCCTCTCACCTCTCCCACCAGTCGCAATGCCCACGGCCCTATGTGTCGGCTAGAGTAGTAATTTTATAATTAAGTAATTTGATAACACGTAGGATAAATTCTTCTCCAAATCTGGATGCACACATATATAAAAACAAATACAATTTCACATAATAGTTGTGCAGGATACCTTATTCAGATTTATTTATGATTCAGAAACCTTAAATCATTAAATATATAAATAGTAAAAAGTAGTACTTTCTCATAACTTTGCGTGCATAACAAATACAAAAATTAAATAACATAAGTTTTCAACTTCATCAAATTGTTACTTTAAAATCGAAATAAATTTATAGAACCAGCTAGAACAAGGCATTTTCATTTCTTTATTTATTAAATTATTCTGTTTCCACCCCCAAACAACCGCATTGTGATTCATACTAAGAAGCTAATGACTGCCAAATGAAACAGTTCCATTCTTTTCCAATGAGCATCAGTGGTGTCCAGAAGAGGATTTCATGGCGCAAGTTGCGCCATCAAACTTCTTAAGGGTGGCATATTTCGAAGTGTTTTTGATTTTTGAGGGGGCAAATTTCAACATGGTATTATGAATTTTCGTAATGAAAAGTTTCAGAATAAAGGGCAAGAAGAAAAGGTGGAACAGACCGCAGCAAGTGTAATCGGGTATGATCTACGATTTTTCTAATTCTAGATTCGCATGCTCTATTCGTATGAAAAGATGAGGAATAAAATATCTTGGAATTAGGAGGGGGTAGGTTCTTGCGCCATTGATCTTAGGGGAGATGGGTACCCCTGATGAGCAATGCCGCCAATTGAATTATAATGAAGATAACACAGGATTTGAACTGACTCCAAAGCAGTGTTCACAAAGTAATCGGTAGTTTTCAAATAAGCTTTTAACATGTTTCTGAGGTTTTGCCTAACTTAAATTGCAAACAATAAATATAATTTCTGAACGTTTATTTAAAAAATTATTCCTAAAAAACACAGTAATGACAGAAGAAAGAGATGAGAAAAACCAGTGTTCCTTATGGCTTTTAATACGTTAAATTGTTATTTTTCATTCCAGTCTCGTCAATTATCAAGATTTCTAAAGGCCAGGCTCGCACAAAGGTGGTATTAACGTATAAAGCATGAATTTGACATAAAAAAAACTTTAACTTTTCTAAATTTATGAGAAGAAAAGTCTGTGGAAAGGCGATTATGTGCAACGTCAGCCTGAGGGTAAAACAATAAGCAATAGAATACAGAAAGAATATTATGTGTTATCTTACATTACCTACTTTTATCAATCCATAAGATCAAATTAAACAGATTATTTTATGTACAACAAATGACATTATCACTGGTCAATGGTCAATGTTTAATAGTATTCATAGTCGTTCCTCTAACTCCACTTGAAGAACGTTACGTCAAAAAGGAATACTTTTATCTATTAAAAAGAGCTCCTTTTAGCTAGTTTGATTGCCGAGACCCATCTATAAAACGTCCCGTTACCTCCTTTACTAAGTCGGTGCTCAATCGATAATTTTTAACGCTTTTCCCACCAAAATTTTAGAGGAGAATTTTGCGAGAAGAATTTGTTTGCGTTTCTGCAAACAAAATGGCTGAACGAGGTCCTATTTCCATCTTTTGAGTTGCATAAAAATATTCTTTTTTTTTTTTTTTTTTTTTTTTTTTAAGAGATGTTAGACGTAAACCTATGACCTCATGCCCCACAGTATCCTTTAATAATACCCCACTTATCCCTGTTGAACAAATCCGATACCTTGGACTTCACTAGGACAAACGTCTAACTTGGAATCCACATACCAGATTGAAACGACAAGAAACCGCTCGACGTTTCCGATTACTCCAACACTTACTAGACAAACGCTCTAAGCTTCCAGTTAATTACAAAAGACTTATATACATGACTACAATAAGACCTTTTGGACTTACGGAGTTGAGCTTCGGGGCTCCACTAAGCCATCGAATTCCTCTCGTATCCAATCCTTACAATCCAAAATCCTTCGGAAAATCCTCAATGCTCCTTACTTTGCCACCAATAAAATAATCCACAATGACCTTAATGTTCTTTATGTTTCCGATTTGGCCCAATCCAGATACCAATCCTTCCATAACAAACTTCAGAACCATCCGAATCCTCTTGCCTCCAACCTTGCTTCCTCTCCTATTTCTGATAACCCTCCGAGGCGTCTGAAAAGAAGATGGCTTCGAGATCTCTTATTGTAAATACATTTTTTTTTTAGAGTGCTACCAGTGGGTAGTTTCTCAACAAGTCATTTCATGTTATTATTTCCTGTTATCAAATTTACTTAATGTATTTAATTTTTTAATACAGTTGTAAATATCATGAATAAATAAAAAAAAATAAAAAAAAGGGATGTTCAAGAGGAACAACTACTCATACCACCCTTATGATCGGGATATCAAGAGAATTAATCGAAACAAACCCATCTCTCTCTTCCCATATTAAACATATTAAAAGGGAATGCCCAGGGGTTACATTCGAAAGGCTATCACCCCTTCCCACCTCCAACACCATCTTTTACTTTAAAGTTCAGAGGTAAGAACTGAGCACATGATTCTAACATTACTAGAATTACCTTTAGCCAAGATAACAATTAAAAAAAAAGACGCGAGTAAAACAGACGAGTCTCCTTGAATATATAAATAATGATCAATTTATCCTATTCATCTTCTGAAGAATTTTATTTTTTATAAATGCAATCCTCTCTATAAAAGCCTGAGCACCTCTTAATACTTTTTCCATTTAGAAGATTCAGTTCTTATCTTCGATCTTTCGATAGGCTCAATAAAACCACTTAATTGGTACAGCTCGAGAGCAATTGTGAATGGTGGTTTTAAATCGGGTTGCTTATTTCCAAAAATAACCCTAATCATTTTTTTTTGGGGGGGGAGGGGAGAATAGAGATATTAAAAAACCCTCTGAGTCCTAGCAATAATACAATACAATTAATTCTTTTCAAACCCCAACATAAATATTTTAAAAATTTGTGTGAAAATAACTTTATATCCAAAGCGGCCTTATTTTTTATTTGATTTTTTTCAAGAAATGTAAAGTTATTTGTTTTTTTTTAAATATTTAAAAAACCATTCATCCAAGCTTTTTAGCATTTTTATTACTTTCGGACGCCATATTGAAAGAAAAGGGTAATGACAAGTTTCGAGGATCATGCTCAGTTGCCCTTTGACATTGATACCGAATCTCAAAACCATGGGTCTAGTAGTTTCGGAGAAAAGACGTGGACGGCTTACAGCTTTTTTAATTCGATTATTGGATTCTATGTATCTTGAAACGTGAAACCTCAAATTTCGAGTTACTTTAATTTTTTTTCTTGTTAAATTACAGGGGTTGATTATTTAAATTAATAAATAAAAAAATCGTTAAAATCGGACAGTTTTAGCTAAGTTACAGTATACTGAATTTTATAAACAGATTTTAATGATGGTTCAGGCTTACACTGCTTTAGTTCATCAAAGAAATCGTAATCTTATCATTTCTCTGACCGATTATTAGGACAATTACTATAATTTATTTATTTTATTTTTTAATGGACACATTTAAAATTGTATGGATTTGTAGAAAATCGGTAGACAAATTGTGTGGATGGACACACCAGGTTTTTTCTATTTAATGTATGGTCTCTAAGTTGCACTCTTGAGTTTTCTGTATATCGGAATTTTCTGGAAACGTTTTTTTTTTAGGAACCCTAGAAATTTTTACTGCTCAGGGTCCCCACTTGTTTAACCCTACTCAGCAACTTTCAGTACTGCTCGAAATATGATCAGTATCACTCTCACAACCCATCCGCAAGCTCCTTGTATCCTCTTTTATTTTCTCCCACTTTGACTACTGTATGGTGTACGGAGGCATCCCTATGGTACTCGAGGATAGATTGAAGGGACTCATGAATTCCTTCTTAAAATTTGTCTTCGGTACTTCCAGGCTGTCTCGTGTGTCCCACCTTTACGACGAGTTAAAGTGGCTCTTCCGTTCTTTCCGCAGACAATATTTCCTTGGATCTTTCCTATTCTAAACTATCAACACCCGACACACTTCCTACATCTAAAGTCTCCTACAGTTCAAACCCATGATCCATTCCCAGAAAACAAGATCCCGTGTTTCCGACCTCTATATCCCTTCCCATTGAACTAAGACATTTGAATATTCCTTTATTGCCCGATCCACTGCCTTCTGGAATTCTTTTCCATCTGATATCCGTCATGCCTAATCCGCCATGTGAATGGTTGTTGAAATTGTTTGATTTTTAATTTTAATTTAATTTAATTTTTAATTTTAATTTAATTAATTTTTAAAATCAATCCATGTTTATATTATTTTGATATTTATTTTTACCTGATTTCTGTTTTCTTTTGATTTTGAGTAATGTTTTTTTTACAAAATGGTGTTATTTTTATTTGTTTTAATATACTTTTACTGAAGATACTGTATATATTCCTTTATGTTGATTAGTGTAATTTTTGGCTAGATGTGGTTTATATTTTTTTTTTCATAATTATTATCCATATGGGACCTCGTCCCAGAATAAAGTTAATTTCCTATCTATCTATCTATCATCTATCAGGCATAATCACTTTATTTTTCACCTGATTTATTTTCAGGATCAGATCCTTATTATAAACAGCCTAAGTATGCCTCAGGATCGATTATTCCCCCCCCCCTCTTCTTGCATTTAGTTCATAATAGCTTTAATAGGGCCGAAACTAGGACTCCTGATAATGACATACCACTAGATTATGGATTTGGGTCAGTTTGCCACAATAGCGTGCACTTTTCAACAACTGGAATCCAAGCTAGATATCCATTACACGCTCATAATACAGGCTGAAGTATTGGGAACTGTATTTTCAAATAATGGTACTTATACCAATTATTTTATAATTCAATCTAGGTTAAATACTCAGACACAAAATACTCATAGATTATTGAATAATAAAAATATCATAAAGTTGTGACATTGCGCAATATTGTGCAACGTTATTTATAAATATAAATTTACCATTTATTTAAAATAAGTATTATTTATGAATTCCAGAAGGACGGAAAAATGGTGGAAGGTAAGAATTTCCGAATAAATTCCCAAATATTCCTTATGACTCATCAATTATAGTTTGGCTTGATACACAGGGTGTCTCATTTTTTAATAGCCAAACTCTGGGAGGTGATTCTAGACATATTTTCCAACATAAAAGTTCATTCAATGCATGAACAGATTGAGTACGGAAAAGGAGTCAAGATCAATATTGTGTTTTTTCTTAAGGTTGTGAGGTTTTTTATTGAATAAGAAGGAATTGGTCACAAACCGTTAAAGATATTTAAATTCTAAATACACTATCGTAAAGTAGATAAAATTTTCTTTGAGAAAACAGTGATTAAATTTACTAAGGTCAATGATAAAACGGACTTCGAGGAGATCTAATAACGCAAAGCCGACCATTATGCCGAATTATTTCACGAATCGGGATCACAGAGAAATGCTAGTCGAGTATGAGTACTGATAAATGTCTATAGGTACTGTAATTTAACTGCAGTAGTTCAGATTAGGCTGTATTAGACCTCCTGAAAGCAGATATGGGCAGATGCTACTTTGACTACCGACAACCAAGTATTTTACTCAAATTGAATCACTATTGGAAATTCAATCACAACTTCAGTTAATCGATTGACATCAACTGAAGTAGTAATTAAATTCTTTGGTACTCAAAAGAGGTCAGTATTTGAGTAAAACACCGACTACTCAGTGCTCAGAGAAGCATTTTCCCGTCTCTACCTGAAAGTCCGTTTTATCATTGCCTTAGTGTTGCCCAAAATCGGTCTTGGCCTTGCAAATTGAAAGACCAAGAGCAACACCACCTATCTGTTGCAAGATTTTTTGAATAAAAATTGAGACAAAATAGTTCAAAATACTTGACAATTTTAGTTACTAAATGTAAATTTTGACTTAGTTAGGTTTCTCATATCTGAAAAATTACAGTAATATCTCTATAGTAATAAGCTAATAGGTAACTGCAAGACTGTTACGAGAGTCTTACGCAAGACCAAGGACTAGAACAAGACTGAGTTTGCAAGACCAAGACTCGTCTCGGTCTCGCATTTGGGCAACACTAGCCTTAGTAAATTTATCCACAGTTCTAAAAAAAAAATCTGGTGTGTCCACTCACACGAATTTCCTACCTATTTCAGAAAAGTTTTTATACCATTACATATGTCCATTAAGATTTATTTTCCTGAAAATTTATCAAACAAAAGATTTGAGTACGATTAATTTGATAAACTAAAGCAACGTAAACCGGTTTAAGGTAGATAAACTGTAACAATTTCAATACCCTCTAATAATGCTGATCAATAACTTTTTGCCATAGCCTAATTTTGTCACACAATAATTTCTGTTAAAAGTGGAGGGAACAGTGAAGCTTGTGTGATGCGAGCAACAGATTTTCTTACTTCCACTTAGTTGTCTTTTTCCTCTCTCATTCATCCCTTTCTGACATCAGGATAGGAACCCATAATCTTACATTGGAAATCGAATAGCTGTAACTTCGTCAATAGTTGTCCGAAATTAACGATTTTTATATAGTATTGTAGGGAATATGTATACGAGTTAGACTTCAAAACATTTTTCTTTTCTTTATAACTTTTTTCCTGAATTTTCTCGGGAATTTAGTACATGTACGAAAATTGAAAGGATAATTTGTAGAACATTATAGGAAAGTTTCATCGAAATCGTTAGAGCCGTTTTTGCACTACAATCTATAGAAAAACATCTTTTTCATTATTGCGCAAACTACTGCACATGGAGCACCCAATTTGTGTCATATGCATTAGGGGGTTCTGAAACGTAAAGATTTCTCGAAAACCGCATATCGGAAATTTGACTCGATCGCAATACTTTCCTTAAAAACAAAAAATTGGTCTTAACTTCTTTTCTTTTCGGAATTGGCCCATCCATCAAATGAACCTTTATATTGAAAATTTTGTCTAGAATCGCCCTCCATAGTTTGGTTACTAAAAACTTCGACATTAGACACACTGTATAATTCGAAACATGCAATTTTGCTAGATGGTTGTTGTTAAGACTTAAACCACGTAATATAACTATATTACATATAACATGATGGTGTTAAATGATCCTTGAAGGTAAAAATAAATAAAATAATTATCACAGGAACAATAATGCTTTTAGATAAAAATTAAAATCTTATATTTTTCTGGACACGTACTTACATTAGGCAGCTGTTATGGATTATAACTTAAAAATAGAATATATTGGGATTTTTTTAGTATTTAGATCATTCACACAAACAAATATGTACCAATGAATATTGAGGGTGGGGAGGGGGGAAGAGTTGATATGAATTGAATGAAAACGAATTGTATCGTGTAAATAAAAAAATATAATTAATAAAAGAGATTTTATATATTCTTCAATGAAGCCTTGTTTCTAGTAAGGGATAAGTATACTAAGTATTCCACGTGGTAGTTCCATCGAAGGAAGAGCTAATAGCTCATAAAGATGCATTAACTCATCCATGTCCAAGCAATTACTATCAAAGATTAAACGTGAGGTGGCACGTGTCGTTGTTCATTTAAACTATATCTATTATACAAATTAATCAGCACCATTTCCCAAAGAATTTAAATTCAATTAAGGCGAAAAACATTAAACACCTGGGAGTGGTCCTGACTGATCACAACAAAATGTAAGCCGAAATAAAAGCAAGAATTACAGCAGGATTTACAGGGGAAGGAGGAGGGCTTTCGGGTGAAGCACCGCCCTCCTCCCCGAATGGAAAAGTTCATTAGTCCAAATTTGGTTCTATTAACGATCCGAGCTAAATGAGGGCGGAGTGGTCGAGCGGACTAATGCGTGTAGGTATCCGGCCAACCAGTGACTGATAACCCGAAGTTAATAAAATATAAAATAATTACGAGTTCGCATTCCGATGCCTGGGGGCTTTTAACTCTGGCATAAAAGGGTGGCATAGGGGTGGACCAAAAACAAAAAAAAAAAAGAGAAAGAAATATTCGAGCTAAACACTTAAAAAATTACAATATCTGCTGTTTCTAAATGAAACCATCATTAATGTAAGCATGTATAAAGCAAAACCAACCCATAAAAGCATTATTGTTCCTCAATTACGTTTTTTTTTTTTTTCCTTTTGGTTTTTTTTAATTGGATTCCTTCAAGGACATCTTAAACATCATTTTACATAATTTCATTTTTTTTTCTTCCAGAATAATTACAGTTATGTAAGAAGGGAAAAAAATCTCCCCAAAAACGAAATAAAGAAAAAATAAATAAATAAACGAACTATAAAATAATAACTCTTTTAAAGTCAGTTATGTTTTTTTAATAAATCCCTAACTCGCTATCTTTGACATATGGAAGCTGGTTTCTGAGGCCCAGGCCCGTTTAAGATCGTTGAGCAACTTAATGATAATAATATTATATTATACTAAGAAACTTTAGTAAGGGCCGGGGTAGAAACAAAAAATAATAAAGAAACATAGTTTCTTTTTTTATCAACGAAAAAAAGGACGTTCCCAATACTACTTTTTTTAAATGTATGTCCATTCGCAACTTCTCCATTCTTAAACCGATTTCTATGGTTCTTTTCTCAATCTTAATCCCCACCAGGAAAAGTCTGAATGAACAGCTATTCTCTTCTGCAGTATTTATTTCTGGTTTATTTGTTATAAATTAAGGCTCCTAAAATAACTAAGATAAAAGAGCTAGAAAAGGGACACAACTTGAAAATCCTGTATACCTTATTGAAATGCGAGATATGGAATACACGAATACAAACGATTCCGAAATACTTTTCTGTGAAATATGAAAATGGCTGTTTTAGGATCATCTATAATATCCTAACAGTAAATTAAATATATATTTTGTTTTTCTCATTGATTAAAAAATAATTCATTTTTTTTAATATTCGTTGGAATGACACTCAGAGATTGAAACTGAGGATATTTAGAATTAACGATGAATTTATTGTTAACACTAGCAGTCAGGATTAGGGGATGGATAAATATTAAATAATTATTTTCATTTTTGAGTTTAACGACATAAAAGAATTTTATAAATACATTCCAGAGAAAGCGGGTGCAAAATAAAGTTGATGGCCCTCCTTAAATAATTTAAATGGAAAGGGCAAAGACATTTTAGTGGATATAGTGCTAATTCAACAATATTCTCATTCAAGAAAAAACAAATGTCTGTAGTCATACAACCATCAAAGGTACACTAGATCGTAATTGATTGTGTTCAACTGTAAACCATTTCATTAATGTTTAATGCCTTACGCACCATTCTATAATGGTACGTGAAAGCACTGGCAAATCTACAGCGGGAGGGGAGATTTCGGGCTGAAGCCCCCTCCCCATTGGAATTTTTTTTTCATTTGTCTGTATTTGTTACTGTGAGCAATATAAACTAAATACTTAACAAAAACATGTTCTATTTTTTAAAGTATTATACAAATACTGCTACTAAATATAACCATACCTTATGAAAAAAATTATCCTAAAAGTATTAACGTACGTGTAATTAAAATTTTTAACAGGACTTCAAAAATAAATTAAATGCCATTTCATAAAGGAAGTTACTTTCTTTGTTTGGTTATATAAAAAAAAAATCTTTCGAGTTGAAGCCTCCCAAAATTAAATCCTGGATACGCTATAGCGTGAAAAATAGGTTGGCTCATGAAAATAGTGTAGTAGGAATATACCTCCGCATTAAACAATAAAAATGGCTTAAACGGTTATTTTAAAAAGAGCAGGGATTAAAATATTCGTTACAAATACACTATAATCTAAAAATAAAATAATTACTATAAACCACATTATCATCCGATATAGTCAATTTATCACAAAAAGTCACTAAGTAAATTTTTGATGGAGCTGAATCTTTATGAACATTTTTGTGAATTTCGACATTATTTATCCTTACAAAAAAAAAAAGCACAATAATTGCACAAAAATTATTCAAACCCTTCCATACATCAAATATAGTTACAAAAAAACACTCAATTATCTTATTTCACAAAGGGAAAATTCATAAAAGTTTTTAATGATTTAGGGTTATGAAATCTCACTTAATGACTTTTTGTAATAAACCGATGAGATATTACATAAAATAATTAAATATACATGGAGAACTTATATATTTTCAGTATAATAAAAAGCTAAAACAAAACTATATTAACTGAAATCATTAATAATCAATTAATTAAAATGTTTGGTGACCACATACAGAGGAAAAATTAGTAGTATTCTAACATACTGAAAACATTTAAGTGTTTAATAATTCTAAGAACTAAAAAATTGATAACACGTATAAAAAAAAAGCATTCAAGTGTCAAGTAAAATAAAAAACAAATTTAGAATCGTTTAAAATAAATATTTATATAATAATTAGTATAAAATACAATAGCGTACGAGACTTGTATATTAGCTAGAATATTCGAATTTAGTTTTTTGTTATCGACAAGGATGTTTTTTATGTAAAATATGTTCAAAGACTTTATAAGGATTTTTAAATGCAATAACGAATAGTAACTAATGAAATGAAAACGGATATTCATAGAGAAATGTTCTATTAAAACCATTATGTTTTTAATAATTTTTACATTATTTGTTTAACCGGGTCAATTTTTTTTTTTAAATGAGTAATAAAAAATTAGTAATAAAAAATTCTAGATACAGATTCTACGGCTTATAATAATGTAATAACATTTTGGAAAAGTTATGAATAGAACTTATTTTTAAAGGATGAAAAAGTTATGGAGAACGCACATTTAATAACTACAATTGCACATATGATAGGTAAATACTTTTTTTTTTAATGTTTCAGGTTCAGATTGTTCGGGCGCCATTAGCAGCCGTTGGTCGCGAGTTCTAATGCAGCAAGCAGTGCAAGGGTTGGAAGGATACTTTGGATGGAATACATACGAAGCAGTAGATGGAGATATACTCACAGAAGCTTGGACGGCTATGTCAGCCTTCCCGAAGAGCGGGGTATCATCTTCCTCCTATGGTTGGGGGGCATTTCTACAGACTGATAATCTGACGTCACTTCATTGATCCCTCTCCCACCCTTACCGACGAGATGTGACGTCATAAGTCGGAACTTAAGGCAAATCGTTCAATTCATGATCCTTTTAGCACTGCTTTTATCAATCCTTCTGGAAGATAATTTTCAAAAAAAAAATATATTTTTATGAAAAAAAAAGTAAAATAAACGTCTTCATTTATTTTTATTATTATTTTTTTAAATCTACAAATAGTAACTAGACATAAATTGTGGGAAAATGAAAGAACCGTATATGTTTCAATTTAAAAAAAAAAAATATATATATATATAATTGCAGCAAACTCTCAGATTATAATTACAGGTTCCTATTTATTTCCTAGGCAATAAATGTTAAATTACTACTAAATAAATGCAATCCTCGAGTGCATAAAGTATCATTCAATTCTAAAATGGGCATTATATGACTTCAATGGAAGTCTTGGGCCGACAAGAGAAAAAAAAAAATATCTAAAATTAGACATAGTTACATTAAAGTGCCTTTTTACCTCTCATACGACAATGTAATTTTTATTTAGGTTATCAGTAAAATAAAATAAAATGAAAACTTTTCGAGGTTTCATTTTTCGATTTTTTAAAAATATTTATCAGTATACTGTGGATATGGTTTCGTGCCATACTACTTGCTATTTGACCCGTACAATTTTGTATACATCTAACAAGATAATTATAAAATAGTCTAAGAAATGTCGTTGCTATTATTAATATTTGTTTACAGAATACAAAACTTTTCCATCGCTCAAAAAGACTCTCCCTCTCCTCTCTCTCTCTCTCTCTCTCTCTCTATATATATATATATATATATATATATATATATATATATATATATATATATATATATATATATATAAAAGTAAACTTTATTCTGGGACTTATATATATATATATATCTATATAAGTCCCAGAATAAAGTTTACTTTCTATCTATCTATCTATATATATATATATATGAAATCCATATAAGATACGGTAAAGTATTACGATCGTGAAAAATATTCCAACTAGAGTTTTCAAAAGAAATGAATGATATAAGGTCCAAATAACCAAAGCCCGCAAAATGGTCTGTGTATGGTGTTTCCACTGGTCATAGACTGTTATTATTCTGTAATACAATGTTATTCATTTATCAATTATTTTTTATGTGGTCTTGATGTTCAAGATAATAAGTTTCTTTTCATATATTTGATAAAAAATTAATTCATTTTGTAAGGATTGGAACTAAAGTTCAACAGAAGCTTTCTAAATACTACAGAAGTGAATGCCTGAACCTGTAAGGTGATAAATGATTTGGTTATTTATTGGTCATAGACGCAGATTGTTGAGGGGGCGAGAATATCGTTTCAGTCCCTCCTCACATGATTAAGTGTAAAAAAAAATCAATAATAAATAAACTACAAAAAAGAATAAAATGTAATATTTAAACTAAAATCGATTAAGAAAAGTCTACTGACTAGACTAGGGCCGAGTAGTAGGTAAGTAACTATTTTATTGATGCCTTAATGTTACTTTTATTTAAATTGTCATTTACATTCAAAGATAATAATATACACATCAACATATTCTAGAATTTATGATTCAATTACCGCTCCATTTTCACGTGAAATTCATATCACATTTTCCGCGGCAAACTTGTCGGACTGTGAAAAACGTTATATTTTTATTTGAGGCTGTACACACTAAAAAATCAAAGATATGTTTCACTTGTTTACATTATTCATTTTTAGCTGAAAATTTTCAGGCCTATGTTTAATCTAATCAAATACGTTACATGTTCAATTTTAATTTTTTTTTTTCTAAATATTTTCAGAAAGAGAGAATTAAGAGAGAGTTAAGACGGCAGGAAGATGCTTTTACTCCCTCAAGTCAGGCTTCTTGGACAAAAAGGAAATCTCAAAGATCACTAAGAAAATTGTCTTTAAGAATACTTTCCTCCCTATATTGACGTATGCAAGCGAGTCTTGGACCTTCACTGCCAAGCACAAAAGCCAAATCCAAGCTATGGAAATGCGCTATCTAAGGAAAATAGAGGGGAAAACAAGAAGAGATCGCGTTAGGAAAGTGGCCATACGAGGTAATCTGGACCTGAGGCCTGCAGAGGAGATAATCCAAAAAACCAACTTAGATGGTTTGGACATATCTCGCGAATGGCTGAAAACAGAATTGCCAGGGCTACCTACGAGGTCAAAGTGGAGGGAAGGAGGCCACAGGGAAGACCAAGAAAAAGATGGGAAGAAGGAGTTAAAGAAGCCTTTGACAGGATAGGAATGGACTGGAGTAGGAGAAGACAGCTGGCACAAGATAGAGATTCGTGGATCAGGCTCTATAAGAAGGAACCTCACACTGCTCAGCGGTAACAGAGGACTGGATTAAGAAGAAGAAGAAGAAATATTTTCAAGCATGTATAATAAGTAAAACAAAAAATAAAAATCCTTACAACTATAAAAACATAAAACAAATTGATTTTAAATATTCAATATTATATTTGTTCGTTTCACAATAATTATGTTGAATTTTTACGTATAATAAAAACTCCTGCCATTTTTTTTTTGTTCCATCCTCCAATCAAAATCGAATGCCTATGATATTAGTCATATTTTGGGGTATATTTGAAAGAGTGCGGTGGCTCTTTCAAATATACCCCAAGATATTGCACAATACAACCAGAACTAATCTAATATATAATATATAAAACTAACCAACTATTTTAATAGGATCATTCTGTTTCAAGAAACATAGAGATAAAGCGATAAAAGAAACCTCTAATGAAATTCCTAGGATTTTTCCCAGTTGGATTTTACTGGATGTTCGTAATTTATTTAAGGTCAAATCAATTGACGGAAGGGCCTGGAAATGTTCTGGCTTAGCAAATGGTCCATTAATAACGATAAAACTATAAGTTCTGCTAAAAATAATAATCGATTGATTTATTAGGCAGTATTATTTATTTTAAAATCATTTCAATATCTCTGTTGTAAATATCAACGAAACATCTTCATTCTTTCTCTAATAGTTCAAAATCGTAATTCATTAGGAGATGCAATAAACTTCTTTTGTAAGAAATAATTCTAAGAATTGTTGCGAACTGTATCTGTACGGAGCTGGTACTACACCGAGGTCGAAGTACAGCGATCGAACTTGCATAGACAGGCAGATTTCAAAGTTCAAAACAGTGAGTTCGTATGAAAATAAATTAATTTTATCGCGTACACTAATTTATAATTATACTGAATATCAACATCCAATAAATATCAATTGTTGAACATTTATCTGCATACAGGCTTGTGGTAATATTAAGAATTGATTAATATAAAATATAGAATTACTAAAAAGAATTAAATAAGAGATAACTTATTTTTCAGGACTATCATTTAATATAAAGATAAAATTAATACAATTTAAGATAAAAAAATGGACATAATAGTCGAGTAATTTATCGCCCTAAAATTCTTACGTTAACCTCCAAGTTAGAAAAACCCGCAGACAACGAAATGGATTTTTTTTTAAATACTCAATGGTTGACCTAGTGTAATATTAAGGGAAGACACGATCCGCTGTGGCAGTCATAAAAAAAACTTAAAATAGTGAAAAACTATTTCATTTAAGCCAACGTTTCGACCCAACCATAGAGGACTTCATCAGAGGTGTGATAAGGATGGAGCTCCGTGCGAAACTGCACAGCCTGCCATGAAGGCGATGAAGTCCTGCTTAGCTGTGTGGAAACATTGGCTTAGGAAAATAAAATACTTCTTACATTATTTTAATTTTTTTTATGACCGCCATCCCTGACCATCTCTTTCCTAATTTGTTTTTTTTTTTTAAGAAAAAAATTGTAATTATAATTATAACATTTTATGTTAAACGTAACACGAAAACAGAAATACGTATATCGAATAGAATCAAGCTCATGCGTATGAAGTTGCAGTTAAGCCCTTTCGAAAATTTTCTAAAATTTTAATTCATATATATAGGAGGAAAAATGAACGTGACGAACAAATTAAAGGATATATATACAAAAATGATATAGATGCTAATACTTTTGACGGCAAATTTGACCAATTTTAAATTTCTTTTAGAAGTAAGAGAGGACATTTAAAAGATATAAATTTCACATCAGGTATCTATCAAACACCTAAAGAAATACCTTGCATATCTCTAAATGTTGAAACATTATAGACATTTTTTTTAAACTCTTCCCCAAACTAATGCATCAGAAGAAAGACAATTTTATATTATAAAGCAAGTACAAAATTACTTGAGGAGCGCTATAAGAGATTACTGCCGGGTCCACGAGGGAAGCTTCACAACTGAAGCTCCACAAAATAGAAAAATAATTTTCTTTAGAATAATTATTTAGAACTTTTTTTTTTTATAACTATGAGATTTTTCTTGATATTTTTTTTTCATTGAAATAATTTTCTTTTTTTCATTGGAACATTTCAGTGAGTAATTTGAGCTAAATACTTGAACGATCACAACAAGGGCGAAGCTGTTGAGGGAGATAGGTCTCTTCGTCCTAACAGAGAGAGATCTTCCTTAAAACAAATATGTGTACTTCAAAAGAAGTGAAGGGAAAGAGTAAACTGAGTGCACAGCTGAGAAACAGAATGTAATAGTTTAAAAATGTAGCAGTCAGTGGGTTGTTATGTAACAGCACAGGCGGATCTACGGGGGGGAGGGGGCTTTCGGGCTGAAGCCCACCCAAAATGGTAAAATATAACCATGTTTTACAGAAAAAAATATTAAAAACTATCTCTTAAAGTATTCTTGTTCGTGTAACTATATTTAATAGGACTTCAAGAACCACTTAAAACACCATTTCATATAGGTAATTAATTTCTTCTTTTTTTTTCAAATTAATTAACGTATATGTATACGAACAAAAAATCTTTCAGGCTGATGCCCCCCCAAAATTAAATCCTATATTTATACTCCTTTTAAATTATAACGCATAATTACATATCTACTAAATGTAAGGATTTTGTTTTTTTAACATGCCTTAAAAAACCACCTAAACATCGTTTTAAATAATAAACACCTAACATTAAAACCTGGATCCGCTGTGGGAGCAGAAAGATATAATACTATGGCTATTCTGAAAATATGGTAAAACATTTTAAGCAAAATTAATACTAAAAATTATTAATTTATTTCTAATAAAAACAAAATAAGACGATAATTGTACAAAATAAATATGTTAACGTTGTCTTTTTTAATAAATCAGCGTAATGTTTCTATGATAATGGTTTAATTTAGAACTTTTCTTCTTTTTTTTTATAACTATGAGATTTTTCTTGATATTTTTTTTTTTTTTTTTTGTGGGGCTCCAAAACTTTTAATTGTTTTGGGCCCAGAGTTGTTTTGATCTCCTCCTGACTAGTATATTATAAAGCATTATAAAATAGAAATATTATCCAAAAATATGGAATGTATCCATCATACTTCAAAATATCAACAAAAAATTCCGGAGTCTAAATCCATACCTTGGACCGACACTCGAGACATTTGCCATCTTGCCACCTACAGGAGCTTATCAAGTTAAAAAGTCCGTACCTTTGTCTACCGCTAATGAATCGGGATAAAATAACGTCCAATTCTACCTCTCTCGAGAAAAAAAATTAACTTTAATGCCATAAATTTAACATTTTGTTATTACGTTCGTTCAATTATTAATCGAGAGGTATTTGAAACATTTGAATCATTTTCATAATCTTTAATTTGAGCTCCTAAAATCATACCTCACGTATGTCTAATTTTTTTTTATTCAGAGTGGTGGAGTGCCCATGAATGTAATTACACGGAGGCGCCTACTACTAAGACCAACATGGATGCACATTATGATCACGTTTTCATTAAGGATGTTCATAAAATATAAAGAATAGACATCTCAGTTATTAAATAGGCTTGAATTTCATTGATACTTAAAGATATGCTGAGACGTACTTTAATGCTCGGAATAATATTTTAAAAATAATCCATTGCGGAAAAGACGAACATTGAGCCAGTACGATGAAGGAAGTACAAGATCAGGCATCAAATAAAAGTATCTAGTGCCAAACTCAGTTGAATGCTTGAGCAACCTCCAAAACACTCAAATACAGTTTCAGCTCTAGTGTCATCGATGCAGTGTACGAAAATAAGATGCTGCTTATTATAAGTGGATGTGCAGCTTTAAAAGATGAATTGGTTAAAAATCACATACCTTATAGAATAAAGGGGTAGGTGTATAAACTTTCATATGCTCGAACCGAGGTCATTTTGTTACTATATGACAACTAACAAACTCTAAATTACTAATTATATCAATATCAAACAATTAACATAGTTAATTACCATATACCAAAGCCAAGTTTCTAATAACAAGTCTACCAACACCTTTTGTCCTATAAAGATTGGCTATTACTATCACTATCTTAACACTATTTTGTTTGAGAAAAAATTAATTTAAAATTGGTAAATACATAATGGTTCAAATTGTTCTACTTAAATAAAATTCTACAAATTTGATTTGCAATAAATTTGTACCACAACTTTGGAAAGGTAGTAACAGGTTTGAAAACCGTATCAGTTCCTATCAGCTGTTATTACGGTTTCTGCAGTGTAGTACAGTTTTGGTTATTAGTTTCTTCAGAAACTTTCCTTAACCTATTTTTGTAGTTAGTGATTAATGGATTTTAATTGATCCAACTTCTGTATAGCATGGATTATTTGACTCATTTTTAGACATATATTCCTCAATTCATATTAGTGACACTTATTATCATACCATAAACAAGTGTTGTTCTAATTGATTTTCATTATTATAATGAAAGTTATGCAGTCAATTCAACTATCTTTAAGATGAAATGTAAGATTATATCTATTATTATAACTCTATTACTTAAGATTTGAAAAAAAATGTGATTAGTTATGGGTTTACTTAAGTAACCTCACAGATAAAAGATAAAATTATTTAACTTCTTTATTCATTGTGTTATTAAATATTACCTAGTACTTAAGGTCCTAATAAGCACCTTGTAGTTACCCTTTACAATGTGATATTGGCCCAGATGTTTATGTATTTGCGACTCTTGTAGTGTATGCTCATGTTTTTATATTTTTCACAGTAAGCCCACGAAGAAGGCATTTATTGGAAAGGTTTCCAATATGAAAATATTGCTGTATATAATTTATGATACAGTTTAGACAGTTTAATGAACAGTACTGTTGTCACAGTAAAATTTCTCCATGTTGATTTTATTGATGAGGAAAATTTATACTCCAAAATGGTCAACTGGATATTCATATTGCTTATACTATGTTAAGTACTGATACAAAATCAATATACCGCATCTTTTATTATAAAAGAATCTTATGTATTCAGAGGAGGCTATGTGTCTCTACATCAGAGAGGAAAACAACTTTATGTTTTCATAACTGCAAGTGGAATAATTATTAGGTATGTGGAGTATTGCATACTTTTATGCGTCTTATTCCGAAATGAAATTTATACTCTTAGAAGGTTGTGGTTTGTCATGAGTTCACTGTTTTCTGAGAGAAATAAATTTCTTTACTGCCCAACATCAAGCTCAATTTATTATGCCAATCCCTGTCGGCTAACCTGAATGGTATTATTAAAATTCTTTTATTTAGTTTAATCTCAACTTCACTATTTCTGGCATGTTGGGAGAGGGCGGAGTTATTCTAGAGGTGCAACCAAACCTATTCTAATCAGCGTGGAAAAACAGAGATTCATTCTGTTGATCTACCTTGAAACAAATTTGTTGCTACCCAGGCAACACTTAAACGTGCTCTGCCATCACATTTCATTTCTCAGAAATCAATATTGATTGATCCTGATGGGTTTCAAAATCAAAACACAGCGGCCGAACTGAGGACACTCTGAAGCCCTCTCTATGCTTACCCATCACGTCCTCTACACTCCTTGATACTTAGAGAACCAAGCAGGTTCCACTTAATTGGTTGTATATAGTGTGAACCTTAAGACTCCCAAATCCCTGGACCAAGCCTTGGTACTAGTCTCAGTTCCCTCCCACATGATTATCTATATAAATAAAAATGGAAATGTCCATTTGTTCAAAACCGCTAATCTCCTAAAATTCTTCACCAATTGCTTTTAAATATTGATATAACGTTTCTATCGGATTCAGGAGTGCTTTTATATACATTTAATTACGCTCCGGCCTTTCATTTTGGAAAGGCGGCCGAAAAGCTTGTGCCGCTATAGACTAGAGCGCTTAAACGGCTGTAATGATTTTAATTAAACTTTGATGAAGTCTTCTCCTTGAAGACCTTTTAATTTATGTATATAACATCCTTCCCCGAAAAGAGTGTGAAAAAAAAATTAAGATGGGTTCAAAACTATATTTGTGAATAACTCAAAAAGTACACAGTTTTTGTTTTATTATAATCATAATTATTTGAAAACTTCCTACATATATAAAAAAAACAATCACTAAAATCGGATGATTTGGTGCTGAGATATAATGTTTTAAACATTTAGTATTTTTTCTTTGGAGATTTAGACACAGGTTGCTTCTCACACAGACAATTATATATTGCGTATTCTAGAGCTGAAAAACCAGACAATCTATATCTATACAAAGAATGAAACAACAAAAAATATCGCATATCCACAAGTATTGTGAAATAAAATATATTAGAAACAACTGCTTTCTTTTTCAATTCAACGGAATGAGCCAAAGCAACGCGTGGTCCGGTACAGCTAGTATAAATATATATATACTAAACTATAACAGTGCTTCCTATGTTCAGGAAACATACTATTTTTCAAAATATGTTGTATATCCTGCAATGTTTCTATTGTTTTATTATCAGTGTGACTCTGCTTTTCATTATATTCCTTTTATAGTTAAAATGTCAGGGTGGAACCACGTAGATGCCCAACCATCCCTCCTGAAGGTTGATGGTGTATGAACCCTTCTCCTCTCCTAAGATATTTAATTGCTCCTCTTTTCTTAATAACAGTACAAGCTAAACTAAAAAATTATATGCAATTACATTTTCTGTGGTATGTTCCATGTTTTCCTCCTTGTTCCATAAACTTTTATAACATAAATTCATTACTCCTTCAAAATGTACCCCCTCAAAATTTCAAAACATCCTAAAAATGTGTCTCCTACCAAATTTTTCAATGGCATTCTGTCGAAAGGGTCAATCTACTTTCCCATTCCTATCTTTTTTTTCTTTTTTCTCCTCTTCCTCACTTTTTCGGCTATATGGGTTTTTTTCCTGCTTCAGTGGAGAGGGTGGGATATTAATACCAGAATTAAAAGTCTCCCAAGTACTTAGATTTGAACTTGTAATATTCGGTGTATCAGGTGGCTGGCTGTGCATTGCGTATTTTGCACACATGACCCGCCTCCTTTCCTATCTGTAACTATTCCTAGGTACGCGAAGTTCATACCTCCTATTGATATATGTGTATATGCAGATACATACATTCATACATATATGTATGTTGATGATATATATATTTATATACGGATTTCTTCCGACTTGAAGATCTTATTCTTTCAGAGCTCTTCGTATCATTCAATTATTTTAATATTTTATAAAATTGTATTTTATTATATATATGTTTTAATCAAATCTATCATGTGTGTATTTTTTTTCAGTGACATGATCTTAACCATGATCATCGGTCGGTTAAAAGCTGTTTTCATTTTTCTTTTGAATCTCCTCAAGCGTTCTTTATGCTGCTTTCGAAGGAGGAGAAAACTATCAGTTGATTCTGAACCATTGACCGCTGTAGGTGTAGTGCCCAACTATCAACCAGAGGCAGGAAATAATCAGGTATTAACTACATTTTTATTCTTTAACTGACTGATAGAAGTGGTTTTTAAGTAATTCAGAACAATTATTGATTTACTTTTTTAATAGCAAATAAATGACTTACTTTAATAAATTAATAGATTAATTTTTAATTTAAATTACAAACAAACCAAAAACCTGAATGATAAATCTATACCTCTATAAAATATATTACCGTATCTATGATTCAATATTTTAAAAACCTACAGGTTCCTTTTAATAAAATTATTAATACATTTTTTTTTTACACTATATTATATTTTAAATAATACATATAAATCTCAAGTTTATACTAATTAATTTTGTTACATTACTGCCTCTAATATTTTATATAATTTGAGAGGCTGTTGTATTTAAAGATGACGAAAATGTGAAGCATTTGAGTAAATTTAAAATCATTTTTAATTTTTTGACTGTTCACAGTTGTTTTAAATTTGACTTTTCATGAATAATTTATGAATTTTATAATTTGAAGGATTTTGAGGAGATAAATGTAATAATTATATTAAAAATTACGATTATATGGATTATATAATAATGATATATAAATATTTGACTTGAAAATGGGCAAAATTGCCCGAAACGTCGTCTGGAAATTTAAATGAAATAAGGCATAGAATAAATGTATAAGGATGAAATAAAGCGTTTTCCTCGATAATATTAATTTTATTATCTATAATTTTAAAATCTTTGCTCATTAATGTGATTTAATTAATTGGAAGGCTTTCAGTTTAAGTAATTATTTGAAATAATTAACAGTCTCTCATGACTTGTAGCAATAACAAATGGTTAAATATAAAATATGAAAGAATTTGATAATTAACAAAAGGAGAAAATGTTTCCCCAAATTGAAAGCAATAAACGTAATAATATGTAATAATATAATATGTATGTATACTATATATTATTGGAAAGCTAGAGATATTAAAAAAGTTACTTTCTTTATATATTATTTTTCAAAGATATTTTTTTATCGATATGTCATATCATTGTCAATTCTTCATCATATTTAATGATTGAGCCCCCATTTTGAGGATCTTCTCATTCAGGTGGGAAAAATAGTCACTTCCCTCCTAAATTTAAAAAAAATGAAGGAAAAGAAACTTTATTTTCAAATAACTCAAAAAGTATAGCTCGTTTTGTATTCTATTATTTTTTAATGATTGTACCCATCATTATTTGAAATATTACTAAATTTTCTACAATGCAAAAAAAATCAACGAATTCCGACCATTATTAGCTGAGATACAGGTTATTGTAATCTGTAAACATTTTTGTTTAAAGCATGAATGAAGTTTTATAATACTTTTCTTTTCTTCGGTCAATTACAATTAACGAAAAAATAGAATATTATTCCTTCATCTTATGATAGGTTGAATTATTTAATTTCCTTATTATTGTTCACTGACCAGTATCCTTAGCAAATTATTCGCACTGGGCAACTAGTCTAGTATATTAAAGTTGTAGAAGCTAATTAAGAGCAACAAAAAAATTATGAGAAACTGTTTTTTTATTCCATTATAAATTATACCAGACTGGTTTTAAATAAATATTATATTTGGCAGATAGCTACAATATGGGCACTATTTGGACCAGCTGACGTATCAGTGTGGGAGTAATTCGTTTATTGCACCTCAGGAAACTCTTAAATACGGATTTTGATTATTATCACTGAAAAAAAAAATTTGGTTGAAATTGGTGACCCTTGTGAGTGCATTCCACTCAGGGGTGCCCAAACCCCCCCCTCCTAAGGTCAACCACCCCTTTCCTCCCAAGACATTTTTTTGCTATCCTCTTTTTAAAATTAGTGCAAGCTAAAGAAGAATTTTAAAAATAATAGGTCATATACAATTACACTTTCATTGGTTTGTTCTATGCTTTTCCCTTGTCCGCTGAATTGAAACTTTTCATTTCAAAAAATTATAACCCAGTCGAAATATGTACCCTCCTCAAAAATTCAAAACCCCGTCAAAATGTGCCCCCCTCAAAAAGTTTGATGGTGCAACTTGCGCCATAAAATCCTCTTCTGGGCACCCCTGATTTCACTGAAAATATTTCAAGCAGTATTTACAGATAGGAAAAATCTTTGGTAATCTTGAATAGGTCATTGCGTAGTAGTTGAAAAAAAAACAACGATAAATTCAATTTTTGATTAATATATAATAGCAACATTTTGACGTTAATAAAATTAGAATTATGATAAAACATATATATTCTAATTTTATAAAACATATTCTTATTTGATTAATCCAGATTACCGAAAGTAGTTGTAGACTGGTTCTATTCTGTTAAATGTCATTAAATTTATTATTATTTCTTTTGTAAATATTACATTTTTTTAAATTTATTTTATTTATTATTTTTAATGAATATCATCCTGTATTTATAACAGAAATTAAGTCACAAAAATACATATTGTGTGAAAACTTTATAAACAAAAATTATTTCCAATTTAGGAACTTGGGAACTGGAACAGGTGGGGAGAGGATGGCGATGGCCCTCCGCAGACCGTGGAAGAGCACATACAGCTGTACAGGAACAACAAATCAAAGCAGCAGGCCGATCAGCCCCTCCCTCAACCTGACTTCTTTCAGGTTAGTCAGGAGGAAACTTTACAATCCCATGAGTTATTTTAGAATTATTATAGTGTTAGTTTATTACTTTGATAATCATCTTATTAAATCAATTGTATCAATGTTTTACTTATTGTTGTGATTTGGGTATTACAATGCAATCTCAGTAACCCAAACTACAAAAAAAATAGAAAAGGAATGATGGATGATGGAAGTTTTGTCAAGGAAAGAAAGGAGCACACACAAGAGAGCAACTAATGATTTCCTAACAAAATACGTCTGCCGGATTTTCAGTAATTTTCTTAGTTGATGCTTCCGATGATTATTTTCCTTTTATAATACTAACGAAGACATGAAGATACAGTGTTTCATTTCAACTGAGTTTTTTTAAAATGCTCCATCCCGTGATTTTTTATTTAGAGTAACCGTGTTTATTAATAAATTTTATTTAAGCATTACAAATCATATTTCACTAACTAAATTCCTTAAATTAATTTTTTCTCACTTTGGCTATTGCTGTACAGTATATTGGGCCGTCTCTGGGGATCTTGAGGCAAAATTAAAACGTTTGATAAATTGCTTTGTACGATTCATCTTCGGGATCCCAAGGGACGCCTCTGTTTCCTGTTTTTATGCAGAGTTGAAGTGGCTTTATCCTTCCTACCGTCGTAAGTATTCCCTGGCATCCTTCCTCTTTCAGGTCATCCAATCGCACCGTCCTTCATACTTCTCTGAGCTCCTTCAATTCAAATCCTCCGTTCGTTCCCGCAATACTCGTTCCTGGTCTTCTGATTTATACATAAGGGCCCACCGAACCGCTGCTTTTGACAAGTCGTTCATTATCCGATCCTCATCCCTATGGAACTCCATCCCTCCCCACATCCGTCAATCCAAAACCCTTCCTACCTTTAAATCCCGCCTGTTCAATAATTTCTTATCCATCTAGTCCCCATAAAATTTAAATAGTTAGTACTGTTAATATGTATATAAATTATTAGATCGTTCTTCATTATTTTTATTTCATGTTTATTTTCAATTTTTTATTTTTTATTATTAACTGATCTAAATTAGTAAGTAACTTATAATTTCTTCTATTATTTTTTTTATTTTGATTATTTAATTACTCTATATTTTTCTTTATGTATCTCTAAGGCTCCTTAGCCCACATTATTGTCTTTCTGTATTATTCTAAAGGGACTCGTCCCAGAATAAATAAAGCATTATTATTATTTATTTTTTATTTTTTTAATCTGAAGATGAATCTAGAGGATTTGTCTATAGCTCTTAATAATGATGAAACAAAGGTTGTTTTTGTTTATATTTCAAGATAAACGAATGAAAATGAGTCGAAATAAATTTATTTATAATAAATAAAATGTCATGGGATGGAACGGGGTTACAATAGTCCTTCTAATCCTTCTCTGACAACATTTAGAACTAGAAGCCATGATAAAGAACATCCAAAAGTCTAAACCAATAAAATTGACTGAATTCTTAAAAATAAATACGTTTTTTTTTTTTTACAAATTCAATATTTTCTAGTGAGTTAGTATACTGGTAGGGTATTTAGTTCATAATGCATATACATGTATGTATTTAGTTAAGTTTAATCTTTTATTGTGAATAATTTTTTAGAACTCTCTGAAACCCAAACTATTTCGTATTCAGGTTACTGAAATTGGACTATTAATAAAATTATAATTTTTAAAGAAATGATTTATAGAATATTTTCAATGTCTCTATTTAACCATTATTCGTTTTAAAATATGTAAGAGTTAAATCAAGACCATGCAAATTAGTTACATTATAGCTGATATATAAGATTTGTTTGTTTGAAATTTGCATTGTATTTATGTACTTCATATATTTCATATTCTTAATAGTATTTTAATTTGTCAATAATTTACATATTTAAAGATTATTTTTTGTTAGTAGGACATGGAACCTGAAATCAAAAGACAAACAAAAGTTGTTTTAAAACCAAGAGATATATCATCATCTCGACTTGCTTTTAATGCTGAAAACATTGTTACAAATGTAAGTTTTTATCATTTATAATTCTGGCATGATTCTATTACAAACCTAAGGTTTAAGTATTTATTCCTGAACTGTAAAGTAAGAAAAACTATATATGTAGTTGAGGAAATATAAGAACAGGTAAGAATTTTAACATTAACCCCATCTTGAATAGCACTTAACTCTTAATTTCTCCCTTATTGTTTCCCCGACTTCTATCTTCCTCTAGTTAGATTAGGTTAGCTTAGTAGTTCCCAAAAGTTTGCATTAAAAGGATCCATAACTGGCTATTGAAAATAACTTTTAGTATTAAACTTTTGTTTTTGTTATCTATTTTTGATCATTGCAACTATTTTAGTATAAGTCATTATCTATTTAGATAAATAAAATAAACTTATAAAAAATAAAATAAAAATTACTTGATTTTTATAAAAACTTTTTCTAAAATTTGTATGCATCTGAAAAATTTATTTTTCTCCAATATTATTTTCTTTTGTTTTATTCTTTTAACTTAAATTGTACAACCGATAATGTTTGTACCGTTCGTTAGTAAAGTGATTGTCGAAGCTATGATTTTAACTTATACCCCAAACACATAGTGCAGTAACAATTGCCTCTGTCGAGCAGTGGGAATAGTAGAGAGACAAAAATAAATGGATTTCATTATGCATTGCTAAACTCTTTTCTTATCGCATTCTATGATTTATGGTTATCCTTCTATTGCTCATCACTCCACTATGCGGTCTCCATAAAACACAGGTTCAAGAGTTCCTAATGATTTTGTTCATTTATTGGGAAGTGACAAAATTTTTTAATTCTACTTAGGAATCACTAAATTTAGCTATTGTTATTACTTGGATCCCTTAAGTGAAAAGAAGTCAAGCGCTATGATATAGGGGTGGGGTATCCGAGTTGGCTAATGAGTGTGCACTGCACCGCACGTTGCCCAGAAACCTGATAACCGAATTATAGATAATAAAGTAATCTACGAGTTCGCATACCAGTGCCTGTGGGGTTTTTTAATTCTGGCACAAATCGTCCTCCTGATATGTGTGAAACTGTAATAATGTTCACTATTGTTAAATAAATGCATATTCAGGAAGTAACCTGATGGTAGCAAATATTTATATTGGTAAATAAGAATTCAAAGTTAGTTTATAAACTTATAGATTATAATTTAAACTATCCAAAAAGTTTTTTATTTATTTTTCTCCATTAATTTTTAAAATAAACAATGTATCCATGGCTAACTTAAGGTATATTTCTATTATAATTGTTCCAGTGCGACTCTGAGCTGAAGTCTTGGGAAGAGGCTGAGAATCGCCAGAGCCAATGGGCTGAAGCTGAAGATTGGGATGCTGATGAAATTTTAAGAGAAAAAAGAAAGGAAGAGCAAAGAAAGAAAATGATGGAAAAAGAGCATAGAAGAACTCTCGTATCAAAATTGAGTTAAATATACGAGTTTAACATTTGTTTTTTACTTGTACTATAAATTTACTGCTTTAATGATAAATATATTTGTTTATTAATACAGATTTAGTTATTTCTTGTAGTACAGTTGATAAAAGCCCCGGAATTACTTTTGTTACTAAAAAACAAACTATTTATCTGGTAGTTTTACTTGAAAGGTCAATAATTGATATATTAAGTAGTAGTAATTTTATTTTAATAAATTGTTAAAAATTGGAAAGAAGTATTTATTATATGTATCGAACAGTATGTGAAAATTAATTCTCTTCTTCACACCTTTTTCATTTAAAATAATTTTATCACAATTTTAATGTTTTTTGGGGTTTTGCCCCATCTTTTGGATCTCACTACAATATACTTTAATTTACTTACAATTATTTATTTATTTTTATACAAAGTGCATAGGCAAACATTCAATGAAATGTGATCAAGTAAATATACAGCAAATATCCCGACAGAATATTAAATATCTATAAAATTCAAATAAAAGTTTGCCAGCAAATAAAAAAAAAGAAAATTAATTTCAAAACAAATTTTAAGTTTGTAACTTGAGCTTTGGGGCTCCACGAAACCATCGAATTCCTATCATATCCAATCCTTACAATCCAAAATCCTTAATGCTCCATACTTTGTCACAAATAAAACCATTCATCAAGACCTTAATGTACCATATGTCACTGATTTAGCTCGAGCCAGATATCTATCCTTTCATGATAAACTTCAGTCCCATCCAAATCCGCTTGTTTCCACTCTTGCTTCCTCCTCGATCCCTGATAATCCTCCTAGGCGTATGAAAAGAAGATGGCCTCATGATCTTCTTACTTAAAATTATTTAGAGAGTGCTACTACTGGGTAGTATCTCTTCAAGCCTGTACATGCCATTATTTATATTTGCGCATATTTACTGGTTGTATTTGTATATAGTTGTAAATTCCATTAAATAAACAAAAACAAAAAAAGTTTGTAACAAAAAACAAAATAAAATGTAACTCAAATATTATTTAAATGAATACAATTAACTTTCTCAGTGACTTTCAACAATTATTAAAACGCAATTGCCTTTTATTATTTAGTTCATTTACTTGATTAGTCTTATAAATTGGTATATAGAATCACTATATTTTCCCTTCAACGGTACCTACCAAGCATATAATTGATTCTCGTTAGGAGTCTGTCATCAAAAGTATACCAAACTAATTAGCTATGTGAAATGTTGACCATAGAGCTTTCTTTGTAAGCAAATATATAAAATAATCCAGCCTTCGTTTACTCGAACTGAATTTTAATTAACAAACCTTTAAAATATTCTTGGTTCTATTGTACTAATGTCACTTCACTTTCATCAGTGGTGTAAGTTCCATGATCAAACCATAAAATAAATGGAATCGAGATAATGGCTGAGAGTGGCCAGACCGTTAGGTAACATCCCAATCTCAACCAAAGAGAGCCCATATGGAGGTTTTTTTTATATCTTTTGAGCCAGTGGTACTCGAAAGCAGTGATTAATTTAAAGATAATTAAGACACCGATTTTAACTGAAAAGGAGCAGTTGGGAGTTTGCCAAAGTAAATCACAATTAAACAGAGGTTATACTGTGACCATGTTAATCTTTGGCAATTTTCTGGATCCCATTTATAGCTGATCACGTGATCTTCGCCCACTCGGCTAAGTGGACATTATTTGTGCAATGTTACCAAATTTTTTATAAACACCCAAAGGATCTATTAAACAAATGTGAACAACCATCACTATTGTTTTCCAATTTTATGTATTTTTAAAAATATAAGTACAATGCATTAACTATCTATTGTATATTTTTATTTAGTCTCATGAAAACAAGAGTATGCTCATAATTATGAAATAAAGAATAAATAGAGTAAGTGTTTAGATGTCTTGGATTGATATTTCTTTTTTTTATTGGATAACTCTCTTCCCTATATTTCTGTCATAGGGGGAAGTGAGGGGGAGTATTATCTTTTAATAATACATTAAAAGATATTTTTATCCAAAAAAACGGTTACAGTTTACCATTTTGGGAAGGAGCTTCAGCCTGAAATTCCCCTCCCTCTCCATAGATGTGTCAGTGGTACTAGGGAAAACTCATGACATCAACTAAATCTATTTGCTTATTTTTTTTATAATTCCAAAAACTAGATAAACTGTTTTATTGATAACTTGTGGAGTTTCCAAGAATATTTTCAGTTGGCAGAATATACATTTTTCACTGTTTTTATTGAATAGTTCGATTGGAAAAAATAGATTTAGCCGATGTCGCGAGTTTTCCTTTACTTGTTACCACTGAGCGTTGAAGATTTCGAAACCTCATATTTTTTCAAACGCCTTTTATTATAGTTGTAGTACGGATTTAATGGTTTGTCATTTCATCATGAAATTCACTTTCTCTTTATACCTTATTTTTCAAAATCCATCAGTCCTGAGGGAAAAGGGATCTATACTACCTATTATATATATATATATATATATATATATATATATATATATATATATATATATATATATATATAATAATCACTATATTTATCCTTCAACGGTACCTGCCTAGCATAAAATTGATTCTCCTGAGGAATCTGTCATCAAAAATATACCAAACTAATTAGCTATGTGAAATGTCAACCATAGAGCTTTCATGGTAAGCATTTATATAAAATAATCCAGCCTTCGTTTACTTGAACTGAATTTTAATTAACAAACCTTTAAAATATTCTTGGTTCTATTGTACTAATGTCACTTCACTTTCATCAGTGGTGTAAGACCCATGATCAAACCATAAAATAAATATATATATAAAAGTTCGTCACGCGCCAGCACTGTAATATAAAACATGAATATCCGAATTTCTTGAAATGAAGAAATATAGACGTTTCCCCGAGGTTTCTTGCATGGATACGGAAAGTTCAACTAGATTCATCGAAATTCAAACGTTCAATGGGACGGGAAAGAAGGCACTAATAGCGGATCCCACGATCAAATTTGAAACGAACGATCAGGATCAAGACTTCACGGTACAGGTGGATAAAGAGGATATCTAAAGATGAATTCGGCGAGAATGAATTCTCAATTAAGGGACTATGGTTCGGAAGTAGGGGAACCATCCCTCTCACTACAAGTAATTTCTTGCAGAGGCTCAGTGCTAGAAGGGAGCAGATGCAGGCTGTGGCAGAAACTTATTTTAGACTCGTTGGGAATTCTCCATCACAGCATATATTGATTGATCTTGGCTTTCGCTTATTCGATTCTGTATACTGTTCTAAGAGCATATTAACTGTTGCAGTGGATACCGACAACAGATGGTAAATATCAACAACAAGAAACAAAAATACCACTGAAGTAACCATTTATTTATTTGTTTGCTCCATAGTTTGTGAAATATCTAAACGCACCTTAATAATTACATTATGTAGACATTGTGCCCCTTTTCTACAAATAAATTATTTATTTACGAGTTTTCAGAACTTTGAATACTATTCAAACCTCTTAATCTTCGACTTAACAACAGTTTTCTTTGGCAATGTCTTTGTTCGGCAGTTTCTCTTCAGTTCCTTATCCAACCCATTACGTTAGATATATTAGCATTAATTCCCGATCCATCAGAATATGGAGCTCTGTCTCCCTCAAAAGTTTGCCATTTTTTTCTACCCAGGAGTCAGCATATATTTAGTTTCCTCAGATTTTAAGGAATCTTCCTCGAATGAGAATTTTCTTTTTGATCACTGATTACTATTTACACTCAGTATTTTGGTGCAAGTTGATCTACGACTTTAGATTTGTCTCTTTCTTACCGATCTGCTTTTTCTGAACCAACAATATTTGGACTTTACACGTCCGTTTTTGAAATAAGTATCAATCCTTAAATTTTTAGAACAATTTTACATGATATAAACATTTCCAATTTCAATAAGCTTTTTTACACAGTTATTCAATTCATATTTTATAAAAATTACTTAGGAATAGAATGATAAAAGAATAGAATAGAATAAAAATATATAACTAGAAAAGCTACAATAACAGCGAAATGGAGAAGACGATTACGACAAAAATACTTCATTTTTTTTTTTCAAATCAATGCATAAAATATTGAACATCATAGTTACCGATCAACTCCTGAAAAATTATTCCTTCATCAAATGCACTTGTTTTATTTGATGAAAATGAACGGGTCGTTTATAAACCATTTGAAGTTCTGAAACATCGATTACTGAGGTTATTTATTTACTATTTCAGGAGGTTACGTAGTTTGTTTTTTTGTGTTATTATTCTACTCTTCAGGAAAAATGGATATACTTAAAGCAGAGATAGAAAAACGAAAAAAGCTCTTGGAAGATAAGAAATTAATTGTAAGTTAATTACTGATTATTACTGACTTATGTGCTTTGTCATAAGTAATAATATCATTATGTTGAAACTCCTGTGTTTAGGAACCAGCAAAAAAATATTTTAAGAGGTCAGATCTTGTTAAAATACAACGAGAAGAGTATTTTGAAAAGTATGGTTCTTCGACCCCAGAGGAAGAGTTGCCAAAACCTAAAGAAGGTAAAATCAACTTCTCAAACCTATTGTTTTGAATAATTTGTTATGCTACTTTTTTCTAATTCCTTTACAGTTTTTGTTTAGACATCTGCTAATTATTTCTGTTATTTTTTTATTTTTTTCAACAACCTACTTTTACTTTAACACGAACGATACTGCTTACATTAGTTTTATCATGGTTTTAGTTTACAAGTCTAACTAAGTTTAAATTACATATTGATGACTGTGTATAGTAACCCTAAAGGTTAATTCTAAGATTATAGGCCATTATTCTGTCCTAACAATATGACATTCTCTGAAAGCTTCATTTAGTACTTTTGCAAATTATTATTTGCTAAAGACCTTACTCTTTATATATTAAGAATGCAGTTTATTACTGTGTAGATTATTTAAAGTTGAACCCTAAATACTTCACTATCATAGCTGTCCCAAGTAACTTATTCTTAATTAAATTTATGTCACATTTTGACTCTTTTCAAAAAGGTGAACTATTATTTAACAAATCCTTCATGACTATATCAACTTTGTTTCCTCGTGGTTAAAAAAAAAATACACAGCTTTGAATGATAGACTGTCTGTAATCTTGGAATCATCCTATACCTGCCTTTTTTGTCATAATTTATTATTGTCACAGTGTGAATGGAAACTTTTTGGTAAAACTGTAGAAGTGTCAAGGTGCATCGAGATCACTCAGATAACACTGTTCATGGAATGCTGAAAGGAGCCACATTTTTTATATGATAGCTCAGAGGTTTAAATATGGCCAGCAATCGATATTAAACTTATTTAGAAAATTTTAGCAATTTTTAATCAGAGATATTAATTCAAGTTGTTAAATTAAATAAATTATAGAAAAAGTTAATTTCAAGGTAATCATGTTAGTCATCAGTGTGAAATTCTTTCTTATAACCTAAAAAGATATTTGTTTAGACATATGAAAACTTTAAAAATATAATTTTTGAGAACATATTTCTGTTCTGAAATACAAAGGCAATTGGTAATTGTATTAAAGTATGTATGTCACTTGCACTCAATTGGAACAATTACAAAAACACAGTTGCAAACAAACAATTAAGAAAATGAATTGGTTCAGTTTTATTGATTTCTTGTTTTTAATTACTTGATGCATTATATGGTAAAACTATTAAATACAAGATTTTTTTTTTTTTTTTGTAGAACCAGATGCAAGCTCTGTAGACAATGTTGATCATGTTACCTTGTCAAGAAAAGAAGTTATCAAAAGGTTACGAGAACGAGGAGAACCTATACTTTTATATGGTGAAACAGAATTAGAAACTTTTAAACGCCTTCGCAAATGTGAAATATTGGAACCTGAAATTAATAAGGTATTAATTCTGTAGTATGGAAAATATTTTAATCTTCCATTATAAAGGTTTATTGGTATACTTTTTCTTTTAATTTATAGGGACTAAGAAATGATTTCCAAGAGGCTATGGAAAAAGTAGATCAAGCTTATTTAGATGAAATACTGACATCTCAAGGGCAAGGAAAGGGAGACTCAAATTCAAAAGAAAAAGCACAGGAAAATATTGTTACATACGAAGAAATTCAGCAAATGGCTGCCAAATTAGGGAAAGGAGATTTAAAATATGATATGGACTTAATCACAAAATTTATACAGGTATATATTTTTTTCTGAAAAAAATTATTAGATTATTTTGTTAAAGTGCTTAATTTGTTAACCTTTAATTGTACGTTTATTCTCATTTGCATAGCTTCTACTAAAATTATGGGGAGATGAACTCAATCGACGGAACGACTCAGAAAAAATGGCTACTAAAGGAAAGATGGCTCTAGCTACGTATACTCAGACCCAACAATATTTGAAGCCGTTATTGAGCAAGTTGAAAACAAAAACCCTTCCAGAAGACATTTTAGATAGCCTTACTGAAATTGTTAGGCATTTACTTGACAGGGACTATATCATGGTATGTATGACGTAACAGCTATACAACAATTATTTTTATTATAATTTAGATTTTGGAAAGTCAAAAAGTAGAAATTTAAAAAAAAATCTTCAGTAAAAAAACATATTGCAAAAACAATTAAAACTTTGTTGTTCATAGAATTTAATATCTGTTGAAATTAGTTCGAAAACATCGAGAAATTGTTTCATATCTTTATTTTAGTTTTTGAATTAAATTAAATATAAAATAAATTTAGAAAATGTCATTATAAGATAAAAAGGATTAAAAGTTTAAAAATCATTCAATAAACAAACTCATACTTGTAACTGGCCCAACTGTGCATTCTCATTTTCATCATTCACTCATTTTTATATAAGTAAAATATCCCTTAGTATGTGTATGGTATAAAATCTTAATTACTACTTTAACATTCTTAATAATTTTAGTTTGTTTAAAAAAAAAAATTATAAAATTCAGATGAAAGCGAACTTTTTCAATTATTTAACATTCACCAAACTTAAGATTCGGTCAACAATTTTTTGTGAAGATCATTCTTAATTTACATGTTTAAAAAATACCGTTCTTATACTAAAAAATTATTGGTTAAATTTTAGACTTGAAGCACATATTCATGAATAATATTAGGAATTTAAACAAATATTTTCTTGAGTTGTATAAGATATAATTCATCCAGATTTAACAGTTACATATTATTCTTTAATATTTTAATTTAGTTTTATGGATTATAAACAATATGTACTGTTTACCAGTAAGTGAATTCAGGATGTTTGTTGAGATTAACTTATTTTTTATGATGTTATTGCTGATGTTTCAACCTTCGTTGTAACATCAAACATCATCACTCAAAAGAGAGAGAGTAATTGATATTGTCTATCCCACCACTCACCACGTCTTCAACTTAGTTCATCAAGATTTATGTTTTGCTTTTTGTTTTAATTGAATAGGATTTTAAGTAGGAATAACTTCTTTTTATTCCTGAACACAGATTATTTTTATGAATAATATCATTGGAAGTCTATAAATTTTAGTTATTTTTTTATATCCATTAAATGTTTTTTACAGGCGAGTGATGCATATCTTCAGATGGCAATTGGTAATGCTCCTTGGCCCATAGGAGTAACAATGGTTGGTATCCATGCAAGAACAGGTCGAGAAAAGATTTTTTCAAAGAACGTCGCCCATGTATTAAATGATGAAACTCAGAGGAAGTATATCCAAGCATTAAAAAGACTTATGACGAAGTGCCAACACTTTTTCCCCACTAATCCTTCCAGATGTGTGGAATATGCTCCTAATTCAACTGTTATATAATATAAGCACAGTTTCTCACTATTGTACATTTGTATATAAATTATTACTTTTAACTGTAATAATAGTTACATTTTCTTCCTAAAATATTATCAGTCACTTAAACTCATGTCTAGGAGGTAAAAACAATTGTTATTTTTGTAACTATGGGTTAGTTTGCTTTCTATCTGTGCCTGAACCAAATTTATGCTAATTATTAATAAATAATTAAAATCTGCAATAATTATTAATAATTTGCTATTTCTAAATTGTAGATTTGCCTTAAGCACTGGTAGAAAGCAAACTTGCAAACATTTCAGTTGATGATCACTTCTATTCCAACAAACAATTTGTTCTTTACATAATCTTTATAAAATAATGTCCTCTTTATTATGTTAATATTTTTGGTGGGAAAAATATATTTAATTTTTTCTTTTTTTTTTTGTAATTACTTTAAGGTGCTAATTTATTATTTTGTTCTTGCTTAAGGCAAGCCTTCTAATGTTAGCTTTATCAGTAACATTGAAAAAAATGTATAATAGAAAAATATAATAAAAAAATCAGTTTATTACATTTGTTTTTATTTTATTACAATCATTGATTGGAAACAAAAAATCTGGGAATAAAATAGAAAGTGTATCTGACCAAAAGACTACACTAATAATAATTAATCATTATATTCTGTATATCATCTATGAAAATATATTAGCTAGAAAAAGGAAATTGTAATGAAAAAAAGAAGAATAGGTAAGTAGATAAAAATGAAAAAAAATAACTAATTTATAAAGTTATAAATTAAACATTAAAAATATTTTTTGGATACTCATTTACTTCAAATTAAACTTCTTTAAGATGTCATGATTAAAAAATCTGTTTGGGGTGTGTTGGGAAAATAGGTATGAATATTAGAAAGAACTACTAGAAGATGATGGAGCGGACTAAAAAAGAATGTTCTATGGGAATGGTTGTATAGGTCAGAGAGAAGGGATCCTGTTTCCTGTGAGTGGACTGAGAATTTTAAATGTAAGAGGCTGTATGCGTAGGAAGGGTGCTGGGTGTTTATGCTTTAGGTATGGATCAAGTTCTGAGGAAACATTATCAGCAGGAAGAAGAGCCACTTCAACACGACATAAATATGGGCCACAAGAGAAATCCTAAAAGCATCATCGATTTCACTTGTCCAAGTGTAAATTAAAAACCAGCATTCAAAAAAATACTAAAATCTTACTCTATAAGAATAATAGAAGTGTAGTAAGATTCACCAATAAAACCACCAAAGAATTCGCGACTACCGCTGGGATCTGGTAAGAATGTATTCTCAGCCCACTACTATTCATTTTGGTTCTGGATTAAGCCACCAGAAAATGCAAAGAAAAGTTACAAAGTTTCACCTAGGACATTACTAATTGAGGCAAATAAATCTGTCATTGCTGGCGTTCGCAGACGACATGGTGGTGCTTGTTAACAATGATAGGGATCTCCAGTTTAACATTAAGGTACTCCAAGAAGAGCTGAATAAAGATAGTGAAATAACCTTGGTGCAGCAGGAAGTTAAACGTTGAGAAAGCAGGCACTTTGAATCACCGTGAGGTGGTGGAAGCCTGGAGGTGGTGGCTGTTCATAAACCTACCTTTTTCCCAAATTAAAAACATTCTCCTGGGAGTCAAGGACCCCAACTTCCAGACATAAATCAATGCTTCAGGCAACAAAAATAAGGTTTCTCCGAAAAGTTGAAGACGAGAAGAGACCAGGTCCGCAACACAACAATAAAGACTAAGCCGACCTAAAGCACAACACAGAATAGGTTGAGATGGCTTGGTCGCCTACTACGTATGGATCCAAGTCACAGCAAGCTGTACCTATAATACAAGAGTGGGAGGTAAAAGAGGAAGACCTAGATTGAAGTGGGAGGATGAGGTGAAGGAAGCGTTTACAAAGAGGTTCAGATTGGTCCAAGAGGAATGAGCTGGTACAGGACAGGGATAATTGAGTCAAGCTCTACAGAGAGTCTCCTCATATTACCTAGGCAGTAGATGATGATGACTAAAACCTTACCATCTTGTCTTTAATAAGAATTTGTCAAATTTTTAATTAATGATTAGTGTTAATTGGAGAAGGATTAAAGCCTGATAACATCTTTTAAAAAATTGGAATTTGTTAACAACAAAACTGATAAAATATTTTAGAATCCAACTATGTATATCTTATCCACTACTATGTATGAATTTGAAATTGCTGATATATAGTTTAATCGTAATCATAGTTAAATCCTGTATTTGAATAACAAAATGGCAGTTGAAGTTTATTACCTGTTTGACATTGAAAAATCAATGCGTACTTACCTCTTATAATTATAAATACAGAAAAGAAACAATTATTCTCAGTGATCAATAACTGCCTCCATTCTAAATATTTAAAACTAAAAAGGACCCAATAAATTTATTTTTTACAAATAATTTTTCAAGCTTAAAGGCTTCTATACACAGAACACAATGTGTCTCAGAGACACAATATTTGTTGGATTACTAATAAATTGCACAAGACACAAAAAACGTGATAATCCGCAGTGATACCAACAAGGATATAGAGTCATCGGGATACATCACGTTTTATGTGCAAGAGTCCTAAAATAAAATAACTTTCTTTTTCGGTAAAGCAGAAATAAAGTCTGTTTGAATTTCAATTAGCACTTAAAATACGTTAGCTAAACTTAATTTTAAAAAGCAGTTACTGTTATTTTTCACATACAGATTTATAATTTATTATAATAGATAGGAGGAATTATCATGTATGAATTGAGAATAATAAAAAAATGGTAGGGAAAATAATGTGAGTGGGCATGTCAGTTATTTTTAACTGCTATTTTTCAACCTATGAAACAAGTAAAAATTACTGCTTACAAATTGGAAATCCATATTCACTTATAAGTATAGAATTATTGCTAAGGTTATTAAGTCGTTTGTAATAATAATAAAAAATAATACTCACGTGTATGCATTTCAAACAATATTTAATTATTAATAATAAAAGTCATAATGGTGTGGAGATGGTTGACTGTAGCTATAACTTTGAGAAGTTGGTTGGGGGGGGGGGAGAGGGATGGTCAATTATATAATATTATAATATGCACCTTAATTGAAAGTTGTTAAAAATGGTTTAATAAATTATTGTAACAGTTAAAAAGCAAACTTATCCAGTTATATTAGTTCAGGGAAAAGAAAAGCTGTAGTTTTCCAAAAAAAGAAAATCACACAAAGGAGAGGGGAAAAAGGAGTTTTGTTTTGGCAAGCAGTTGGTGTTTGGTTGGGGTGAACAGGATAGGAGAAGGGATCCTGGCTCCAGTGGGTAAAACCCAGTAATAGTATTACCATTTTGGAATTTGTTTGGAATCACAAGAGAAAGGATCTCCCAGGAAGTTGAGTAGATGAAAGTGTAACCATTTTGGAAGATGTGTTTAGTAGAACATAGGAAAATGTTAAAAGATAAATGAATTCAGTGACACAAAGTAAGAAACAGTGTATATAGAAAAAAAGATTAGCCTGCCAGTCCATACTTGATTTTATTATAAAATCAGTGTTTAATTTTAGTATAAATAATAATAGTTTGTCTGATTACTTTGATCTGATTGTCAGTAACCCATACCTGAGATAAAATAATTATAAATTTCAATTTAATATATTAATACTATTATAATTTTGTTTACTTATTTAACAACCTTTTATTTCTTTTGGAAGTATCCCAATGGTATAAAGTGTATTCGAGGTTATATTATTATTTGTAAAATATAAGACATGTTATAATATATTAGTATTTTTTAACTGCTTCCTGCAGTGCCTAATACATGAATGCCCTGATTAAGACCTATAAAATGGGTTGAAACGTCGGCGTAAACAATAAAATGCTATTTTAATATATAGTATTTATTTGAACACATCCCCCGACCAATTTCTCATATTATAATCACGGTCAAACATCTCTAAAAAAAAAAAAAATAATAATAAATAAACAGTCTACCAACTGCTTCCCGCAATGACTGATACCACACCCTGATGAAGATCTACAAAGTGGGTCGAAACGTCGGTGTAAACAATGAAATAGCTATTTCAATACATAGTATTTATTTGACCGCACCCCCAACCAACTTCTTCTCATATCAGTATTTTTTTTATTGAATTTTCTAATGTTTCAACTTGTGTTATACTCTTCTTCAGCATGTTCCATTTGGGCAGTGTCGGAATTAGAACAGAGACTAATTCATAAGTCTCAAACCCAGTCGCACAACCGACTAACTTCTAAAGAAAAAAATAAATAAGTCATTTTGTATAGGGAATATAGGTTTTAAAAGATGCTTACATTTAATAAATATATTGTTTATTAAACTTCAAAAAAAAAAAGAAAACAACACAAAATAGCATATTAAATGTTCATAATGCAAAAAACATTTATCATAATTATGAAATGTTGATTCAAATAGGAAGAGCTAGAATCAATTAGAAATTTAAGAGAATAATCAATTATTTATCAGCTCTATTGAAGTACAAATTAACACATAAAAAAAAGGAATAATAGATAAAATTACCAGAAAGTATTACGAAATACGTAAAGAAGTGTTTGCTCTCTTACATAATAAAAGCATATATTCATTTATGCTAAAAAAAAAAGTTTCACTTTCAAGCACGAGGGACCCAATACTGGCTCGAAAAAGCACCACATTTGAGTTAGTAAGAACTAACTCCCCGAAGCAGGGAAAAGTGAAGAAGGAAAAAGTAAACATATTGTAAATATGCTGCCTTTTTAGGCCTCCATGAGACTAAAACCAACACCAATAGTGAGTCCAAGGGGTAATAAATATCCTATAATTATAATTACTAGAAAGCAACTTCAATATGAGCACCTCTAAATTAATATCAGTTTTATTTGATTTGACATTGCACCTCATATTTTAATCATTTATTAAAACACAGAATATAGGTTTTCTTCTAAAAGACAACAAAGTAATAAACGTTGGGTTTCATCTTATTTATATGTATATATATATTTTTTTTACTTTTTTTTCATTTGGGAAAAATATATGCTCTTCTATACTAAAGACTAGACTAGTGCAGGAAAAGAAAAGGAGAAGGGAAAACTTATACAATGATAAGAAAATACAATTTATAAGGCCAAAAATATTTTAGGCCCTATCACAAATGGAATAACAATCTCAGGTTTTTTTAAATATCTCCAACCACATTCTCTTTGAGAACTGAAGTACACGAACTTTTAAGGCAGTTTAATAAATAGTTTTTTTTTTTTCTTATGTATTTAAATATATATATATAATCTTTGTGCTTGACTCCTCTCAATCCAAAATAATAGAAAGACATTCTTGTTATACGTTCTCATACTGAAATTGTTTCAATTTGATAAATATATGCTTCAGCATTAAATCCAATCATGCAATTATGGCGAGTTATATGTCAAATTGATATGCAAGCAACAATATCTCTCAAGAATGATCTTCCGATCTTTTGGATATCAGAATAACAATTAACTTAAAAAAGACGTGCTCTCTTTTTGAGGTCATTACGTTTCCATTGCGGGAGTCTGTAAAACTCGCTCCTGGTACACTGGAAGAGTGTTTCAAATTCTGCTTCAGATAAATGTCGCTGAAAATAAAAGCAATAATAGTTTAAGAGAAGAGGATAAATATGAACATTAATCTAAAATATATATAAAACAAATTTAGTAGAAGTACAATGAAGTTAATTAAAAATTCTTCTTCTATACCATAATAATAAGTTAACATTTAAATGGGAATTATTGGTGAATGCAACTCTATAAGTTATGTTGAAGCGTAAAACTGCAGACTTGAAACAAAATTAATGTTCCAAAACACCTGTCATATGTTTTGACACATCTTAATCTAAAAATATTAATATAATAAAAACCACCATAATAATAAAAATACATTTAGTAAATGTGAACAAAGAAACATAATGACATGAAACGACTCGTTCAGAAACTACCCAATGGTACACTATAATAACATTTTTAAATTAAGAAATCAGAAAGCCATATTCTCTTAAGAGGTTTATTAGGAATCGAATAGGAAATAAAGTGTTTTCAGTGAGAATAACATTTTAAACATTTTTCCATTATTGAATAAAATGTGTTTAATTAATCTGCAGGGTATATAACGATTTTAGTGTGAACGGCTGGATTAAGTTTTAATTTTTATTGCTCATTTAATATTTTGATTTATTTAATATTCTTTACTAAAAATAATCTGGACTATATACTTTTAAGTGCAGGCATTAGTATGTAAGTTGATTGTTATTTAAACAACAAAAGATTCTTCCACTAATTGTTAATGAATGCCATGCATATTTCCTCTTTTAATTCTCTTATCAATAATTACATGAAAAGTTCGAGGAGCCCATTGCATATTTTACAATAAAAAATTATAGATAAGATCAATTAGATTTAATCAATACTACTTTTCGAGCATTTTTATACCATATTACAATTTGTTTCAAAATAAAATATCCTATTTACCTCTAAATTACATCTATCAACGTCAGGTGGCAGTCTGTAATTTGAAGTAATTAATAAATGATATGGGTACACCTTTCCAGGATGCTGTATGGCGCACATGTTAGGTAGCGACCTCCTCAGATAAGAAGCACCTCCGACACTCTGTAAATAATTTTTTGAAAATACTAAATTGTTTTAATATTGTGCTAAAATTTAAAATAATGATTAATCTTCATTTTAGAATGACTAACTTTTGGTAGGATTAGTTAAGATAAAAAAAAAAAAACCTACACCATTACAACTCATGAAGAGTCATGGGTTCAGTACTATTTAGAGAAGCACTGTTTCTTGGTCTACGGTTGTGCAAGGAGGTGATTTGACCGGGATCACGCTCAACCGCCAGATTTTTCCCTTTAATCAATTATTTTAATTATAGGTACCAGTCTATCTACTCAGGGTCGCCCCATGGCCAATAAAACAGAATAAATAATTTGAAAAACAGAGCAGAAAAATAAAATATCTGTTGAGTTCTCTAGCAAGACAGGTGATTATATGATGCTTTTCACAAGCTCATTTTGGTTTGTATCCAACAGACTACAAAAGAAACATGCGCAAAAATATTCATACGCTAGTGGTCACTATAATTTGGATAACGTGTAAAATGCACTATCAGTAAAAATGATATTCAGTAAAAACGGTCATGAATAGTTTTTGAACACCATGAGAATTTTGCTTTTTCCAGTAATTATTAGATTTGTCATATTCAAGAAGTTTTCTTAATATCAAACTGATTTTAAAACAAGCAAATTCAATATGGTTCGTAAAAAGAGAAAGAGAAAAACTGGATAGAAGTTATTGCTTAATAATAATACAAAAATAGTGCAAAGTAGTGTTGCAAACATTTAGGAATACATTCCGATAAAATATAGTGCTATTTTTAATTTATTTTATTTTTAAAATGGTTAAAATATTTTAGAATTTTGATCACAATAATACAGGTTGAACTGTAGAATGGATAAAAATGTATATTCTCCTTCAACGATCTCAAAAATATTTTATGATTGAAGAAGTTTTGATAAACAGTATAGATGCCATTCAAATGAATAGATAGAAAATAATAAATGAATGTGGAGCAAAAGCTTCTCGAACTATAAAATGAATAAAACATGGGACTGTTTTGGTAACAATCTATATTTAGTTTACTTGAATACCTTTTTCATGCAAGCACAATACAATATTGGACAGAATATTATTAGAATTAGTCAAATGAAGGTTTTAAAATAATAGCAATAAAATTACCATTGTTGCTCTATCTACCTCTGATATGGATCCAGCAGAAACTGTAAAAAAAGTTAATTACAATTAAAAATAATAATTAATTAATATTCCACCATTAACTTATTTATTACTTAATTAAATATATACATAAAATTTACCATCTGATTTAGCACTACTGAAGTCAGTGCTAGGAGCTTTGTCTCCAAGCCCACTATAGGAAAAATCACCCTGAAATATAAGCAGATAATTAATATTTCTTCTAATTACATCAAATTAATAAAAAAAATATGAAGTGATTTCAAATAAATATATATAAAGAGAATCTCAATATGTTCAATTTTCATATATCAATTTAATTTTCTTGAATATCTACAAAATAAAATAAATCAATAATTAAAGACATGAACTAATTGTTTTGCTTTATGTTGTTTAACCAGGACTCACCATCATCAAAAATAATTAATACTCTCCTCTTTATATCAAATAAAAATTCCAGAAAGAAAAAAAAAATTAATTTACAATTTTTTCTTCTTTTCAAGTTAAAAACCCATAATTGCATCCAAATAAGCAATAACGAACAAACTGAGATTTTTGTTAAATTATCTTCTATAAAGTATGATATTAATTTATAAATGTATACATACATATCAATCTTATTCTATATGAAAATGAAAATTCCTTGTTATGAAGGTTCCTTATTGGATATTTGGGCACAATTAAATATTTGTAAGATCAATACCAAAAATAAAACTTGAATATAATTAAATGAAAGAATGCCAAAATCTCTGTGGAAATAATTTCAAATATATTTTTTTTAAGTTCTAAAAAATTTAAATTTATATTATTTTAATATGACATTGGCAGTATATATCTCAATGTATGTAACAATAATAATATTCTTAATTAAGATACAAAATATGTATATTATTAATACACATATTTATGAAATATGATTATACACATTTTTTAATTATATACTTAGTTTGAACATATATTATTTTTTGAACATAAAAAAATTTCTAAATACTTTATTTTTTGTAGAAATCTCTCTTAATAAAATTTGATTGTATCTGATAAAATGGAAAAAAAAAAAATGATTTAGTAAATATATTCTATTATGTAAAATATAATACAAGAATAAATCAATTTACAAATAATGGACATAAGGACATAAATAAAAATGTGCACAAAAGCATAGTGATAAAAAATTAGAGAAAAGGACAATAAAAAAATGTATAAAAATAACAAAACAGTAAAATACAAAATAATGTTAAATGCAAAATGTGAGAACTGAAATTCACATGGAAAGCATTTTGCAGAAAACTGACATAGATGATGTTATTAAGTTTTACGAAGATAACTACAGACCTATTAAAGGATGGACTTAAGATAACTCGAGACAAAAAGGAGTTTAAATATAAGCAATCAATATGATTGATATAAATGACGTGAAGATACAAAAAATCAAAGATGCTTCAAGGAAACTACCAACAAGAAATTTCACTTCTGATACAAATGAGAGCTTAAATCATTAATACTTAAAAAATAATACAACATGTTAAACAAATTCTTCAAGTTGATGCAACAGTTAAAAAAAAAAAAAACGAAATTAAGTATAAAAATACTAGAAACTTCATCGATAAAGTAACTATTAATCCAAATATATTGCCCCTTAGATACCAAGTATTTACCAATTATTACTTTAAACTCACATTCTCAATCAGGATCAGTGGTTATTTTATAAAACTGAGTAAATATATTTTTTATATCCTCTTTTGAATGATGACCAAGATTAACAACACAACCATGGTGAAGGTTCAATTCTCAGGTAGGGTGGTCAACAAATATTTACTAAGAGAAAAAAGTACCGCCATTCAAATTTGAAATAAAAGTTTATTTCCATTTGATTCTTTTCACATCTATGTGATAAAATACCAAGTATAGTATAAGTCACAGACTAAAATAGTGGAGATGGAAATTCCATTTCAATTAGATTTTTTTTTTCAAAAAGGTCAGGACATAAGTTTAACTAACCATCATACACCTGTAAACTATAACGAGCTATGTTGGCATGAGATCAATAATTATTGCCTCTTCAAAGGGAAGTTGAAATCACCATTTGTTTTTAAAATCATGCAAAATATGAGAGTAACCAAAGCATCAGTATAGTAATTAGACAATTAAACTTTCAAGACATGTCAAATTTCAAAATAAACAGACAAAAAACAAATTTATTCCTAGAAAACACACACATGGCTGAGTTTTCATAGTTTCACAATATCATTTTAATCAACAATTAAATATAATCAAATGAACCAAAAAATGATAGCCACTGCTGAGAAATTCCAAAAGCAACTGCAAAATAAAATTTGCTAAAAAGCACATCTAGTGAAAATTCACAACTAGAATGCCCATATATAAAAAAAACAAAACAAGAATTATTAAACAAAAAAAAACTACAAGCAAATAAATAAAAAAAAAAAAAAGAAAGAAAATGAAGGACACACTTTATATTGACTTGGGACTTACAGTAGTCGTACTGAAGGTATGAGACCTCGGAGCAAGGCCGTAGCCAGGCTTAGGAACCTGCCTCAATGAACTGACAACTGTAACAGAACGTCAACAATATCTATTGGGGAAGGGGTCTCTTAGATAGGGCTACATCTAACTACTTACCATATACCTCGGAGACACCATCGGCGGGAGGGTGGACGCCTTTCCGATCATCTGGTGGTGGCCATTACCTCCGTGGGCTACAACACACATGCAACACACTCTAAAAGCTAGTCTAAGCTACAAGTGAGTGAATCAAACAAAATAAAATTAAGATGCAGCACAACAAAACTGAAAAAGTTCATGGTATAAAATATAAAGCTATTAAATAGAATATAAAAAAATAAGAGAAGAAATATTACCAAACAATGAATACAACACAAGGTTGCCAATTATGAAAGAAGTATAGGTTATCGAATATTGTATATTATTCACAAGGGAGAAAAAATGGAGGGGAAATAAGCTGAATTGATTGATAACATTTTATTTCTGTTATAAGATACCTAAAAGTAAAAAATAGATAATATAAATGATAAGGAACATAATGATAGAAAAACAAATATTTATTGTCATTGATTAAAATATGTAATTATATCATGTGTTGATGACGTTTTTGTCCGTTCCGTCAAGTTTACATTTTACATAATCAATCTCTCAATCAAAGTTAAATTCGATGAATATAGTCGAGTCCCAATAAATCTCCCTTATACCAATATCAAAGTAAAGCAACGCCGAGCGTTGTTAGGGTGACTGCCCACACCAAGGAAAGCCACGCTACCCAAGATTCCTCTCCCCCTGGGTATGTGAGGCCCGTCAGGCTATTGGAGGCAACTCACACCAACTGGGCATGAGGGTTGATGACCCTACCCCATACTTTAAATCGGGAATCGGGATGTGTCCTAGGAGACCACATCTCGTGCCAACCGAAAAAAAAAAATACCGATTCTATAAATTGGAGAGAATTTAAATAAAAAGAAGAGAACGTAAGGTAGTGGCAACCTCAAGGTATCCGTCAGGGATTCGGACTAGTTCCTCGCACTAGTACCATTACCAGTAAATAAAAAGAAATAGGCGCTGAGAGGATGTGTCTATAAGATCCTCTGCTAGGTGTTACAGAGACTGTACCCTCTATATATGAGTTCCCTACACTTCAGTTGGTATCAAGCAACAACACATTAAATAAATTACATAATAAATTAAACATTTAAAGTATTTATATTAATGCTTCGTTATCGTTACGAAGGAAAATAGTTTATATGATTTAATTATTTTTTTACTTTACCATATTTTTTTCAGTTTTAGTATAAAAAATAAGTTTATTTTGAAAGATAGAATCTTGGGATGAAAGAACATTATGTGCAGATGGAATACATTCTGCTACATCTTTTGTTATAGATGGCTTAAGATTCATCTAAGACAAAGTAAATATAAAAATTTAAAATCAATCATGAGCATCGAATAAAAAATAAACTATAAAGAAACAATTCCTTTTCCAAATCGAAAAATGTGGCTAAGCCTCTGTAACACATAGTGGAAGATCATGTATCCTTTCAATACCTATTTAAGTAACTCCAATTCTCTCAATTCAATGAACAGGTTATAATTTATTTAAAAGAAACTTTGAATTTCGATTACAAGTAGGCTTCCTAAAAAGTTCAACTTTATTTCTAAATCATGTTTTTTTCTCTCTAGGTAGTGAATTGAGATTCGCACCACACTAAAACAGCTTGGCAGTATCCGTATAGGATACTGTTTCCTATTAAACTATTTTGATGTTTAGATATGAGTATCAATGAAACAGAAACACGAATCTTAAACTGACGGTCCAAAAAGAGAGTGGATGGTCTCGAGTTTTGGGTAGAACAGTATAAAAACGAATTATTAGGGGTCTAATATACTTTTATTTCATTAAAACTAATTTATTCAATTATAATAATCAATCATCGACTGTAAATAAAATTCTGAATTTTAGATAAGCAAAGATACTTAATCAGAAAAGCAGACAATAAAGGAAGGTAGAATAATTAGAACAGTCTGTTATATGAGAGTAAACCAAGATAGGATAGAAAACGATTTAACGGAACAAGAAACCATTTATCAAGTAATTAATAAACTTGTCACCGTAATACGTGATAAAGAAAGACAGGACAAGAAGAAGTACTTTATTAAAAGAGAAGGTTGTTATTACTAGGTTATAAATTATTTAAATAACAATAAATTAAGGAATCATAGAATAATTTCATTACATTTGACCCATGATTATTGAGATCACTATATTCATGATGGAAGACAAGCCAAAGTATTGCAAATTAAAAATTACAATCCTTATGAATACAGTTAATACAAATGTATCTAACAGTACGTACAATTATGGACATTTATTTTGTGATAGTGAAGGCAAAGGCAAAGTGAGAGCATTAATTAACATAACAAAAACAGATTTAAGTAATATAAGGATAAATTAAAAATAAATAAATAAAATAAGAGCAGAGTTGTAAAGACAATTAAAACAAGCAAATATTCCTCAAGTAAAATAATAATGAAAATATTTTGTAGGCCAATTTTAACAAAAGCAAATTGATAAAAAACTATTTTTTTTTTTAAAACTTAAATTAACCAATTAGGGTATTTTTCAATTCTCTTTAGTTATACCGAAAGGTTGACAGTAAAAGTGAACAACCGATATTTATGTGAGGATGAAGTAGTTTGTTATCTACCTAGACCTAAAATCTATGTTTCAATACTGACAAAATTGTCAATACTGAAGCGTATTTTAGTTTCAGCCATATAACAAACTTCATATTCACACCAGAAACGTCGATTGATCCCTTAAACCTTCAATCCGACAATGTACTAGAATAAACACTATTATGTGCTCTAATTAAGGCTGAAAGAGAGATATAAAATTGAGAATTGATGACAAAACTACATTTTACAATTAATTTAAGTTTTAATATTAATAATTACACATAAATTTATTATTAATATTAAGAAAAAATAAACAAACTAAGAGATAAAATTATAATACATGCATTCCTTAATCCGTAAAGAAAAGGTAGTAGGAAAAAAAAAAGAAAAATGATAAAAAAAATTATATTGAAAGATATCATCCAACATGCAAAATAATAACATGCTCCATTATATAAAAAATAGGAACTGACTTACAAACATTACCGTAGTACATAAACCAATTTGTTTGATTCCATCCTCATTATATAAAATAGGAAAACATACTCGATGATTAAAATTTGAGTTAATCATCATAAGCAAGTTTTAATTTGCTCAAACATCACTAGCATTTACTATTATATATCATTGTTAATAAATAATATAAGCAGAAGTGGGCATTATTCAAGTACTTATTAACTTTTGAGTACTGAGTAGTTTCAGTACTCAACTCAAACCTATGTGTAATCAATAAAAAAAATAAGTTAATTATCAAAGTAGAAAAACCTTTGGGCACAACAATTTTCCAACTTTACAGTAAAATAAATTTGGAACTAATTTCATGGTTACTCAGGGAGGATAAAACAAAATTTTATATTTTTTTCATTATTTGACATTGCGACATTATTTTAATATGCAAAATAAACACCATAATATAAATAACATTCTTAGTTGCATTAAAGATATAATAAATATTTACAGTGATGGAGATATAACTAACAATAAGTTATTATTAGAGAAAAGTTTTTTGTTAAAATACTAAATGTAAATAGGCCAAAAATATTATGATAAATTATAATTTATTGAAAAGGTGAGAAATTATCCATAAGGGAAAACCAACACTTTTATGAGCTTGACCAACTGTGCCAAAACACAGCTATACATGAAAAGGAAATCTAAAAATGGCAGAATCGATGCCGAATCAATTAACAACATTAAGACAAAGAAAGATGTGCTCCCCAAACTAAACATTTGTAATATGATACTTATAAGGTATATATTTTCTTGATTTTTGGAGTGTTAATAATTACTGTTATACACACTGGAATAGTTTGAGTAAAATTACTCAGTACTCATATACAATTAAGATTGCCCAAGCCCAAGTAAAAGCACATATATATACCTATGTTATAACTATAACAAGTATGTATGCGTATATACGTACATATATAAACACACATAGATAGTTATTAATAACATTATTCTACTAATATAAAAAATATTATCACTATAATTGTTAAAGAAAAAAAATATTTGAAGAATAAATTATAAAGAGAAACCTAAGTTTATTAAATGGTAATTTGAAGCTATGGCAAAAGAAAATTAGAAACTGAGAATAATTGGTTATTAGCAACTACAAAGAAATATAATGCTTGGTTAATTTTTAAGACATAATAATTATTTTCACATCATTTACCTGAACAAATATTTAAAAAAACTGTAATTTCTAAAATATACCCAGCCACAAAATTAGAAGAAAAAAAAAAAGCTGCAAATTATTACACAATGGTTATTTTCTAATAGATAACTAACAAAATAAAATTTCTGGAATCATTATACTAAACTATTATTACTTTAAAAAGGAAGGAGATGGTCCGGGGTTGCGGTCATAAAAAGGCTAAATAGTGGTAAAACTATTTTATTGAAAGCCAACGTTTCGACCCGATTTTGCAGGTCTTCATCAGGGAGGTGTGTTCATCTAGGAGTTTCACTTAGAACTGATGTGTTCTAAGTGAAACTCCTAGACCATCTCCTTCCTTTATAATGCAACGGTCAACTATTAAATATTCAATATTATTACTTTATTTTTTACTTTGCAATGATCCTAAAAAAACATTGAATTTTTCCTTTATCTTTAAATATGGCATTAAAAAACCATTAATCGAATGATAAAATCAGTTTAGAGAAACCAAATCTACAAAAAAATCGGTCAAGTACTCTAGCAAAAAACCAAGTAGCTTAATACTTTTTTTAATCTAATCTTAAAACCAAAATGTTTGCCCTTCCTCGAATTTTACATTTCAGATATCAAGAAACAAAGTCTATTCAGTTTTTATGTAATCAAATTCAAAATTAACATCTATTACTGTCAACCGATTCTGATGAAATTATCAGAAGCTATGTGGGTTTGCTACCTAAATGGTCCCATACAAAGTTCATCCTCTACTTTCGCTTACTTATGTTTGAACTCATTTTAACTTATACACGTAAAAAAATATTTTCATTTCACCTGTGTATATTTCGAAAAACAGCTTGTCCAATTTTAAATTTTTCTAAAGCTGGGGAATAACGTAAATAGATAGATCATAAATAGATCGGTCAATATTAATTTTATCAAATTAAATCCTCTACTTTTGCTTACCATGTGTAATATATTTTTATTCACACGTAGTTAAGGGGAAAAAACACAAAGCTGGGGAACCATGTTCAAATTTGTATCTACAAAATGTCAAGAAAATCTAATATATCTATATCTTTTTTTTTTTTTTCTTTTTTATGGCTGACTATGGCATAAACCCATCAACAAGATACATTTGTCTTGTTGTGTAATTAAAGAAATAAAACTATTGATTAATGCAGATAAATGATGTATTACATGAAAAAATATGTAACTAAAGAAATATTTTGATAAATTAAATAATGTATGATTGTTTTTAATATTTTATAATTGAAATATAATTCTATAACTGTCTTCCACAAAATTCAATAAAACCTGGTTTTATTATAACATGCTAAATGCTCAAGAGGGAAGGAATAAATTCTATTAGTAATAAATATTATTAGATCAGTTATAAGTATAACATGGAAAGCAAGAAAAAATCATTATCAACATCCATTAACTTTCTTTTAATATTATCTACTCTCACAAATAAAAAAAATCTCTAAAGTTGATACACTAAAAATGGAAAGGTACTTTTACCACCAAATACTACCAATTTTGTTTCAACAATATGTACCGCATTCATTTTCTAGCCCTTAATTCTTAAATCTAGCCCACAACCTGGGAGTTGTGAACAAATTTATTTAATAATAATAAATAACAGCCCTAGTGACATATTTATCAACATATTCATCAGCCTATAACATCAATGAGGGGAAGAAAGAAAAAAAAAAAAAAAACTTGGATAGCTAAAGGAACTAGGCTTTATGTCCTAGCTCAAGAAAGAAGATAACACTGATATATTAGTGTAATCATATTTACAGATATATGTGCAATAATATTTACAGAGTAATAAACATGAGTGCATGAACAGGGCCGAATGGCACAAGTCGCACCAAAATGTTTGAAGGGGGCTTATTTCTAAGGTCTGTAAATTTTTGAGGGGAACACATTTTTACGGAGATATGAATTTAGGGGAGAACTATAAGAAGTTTTAATTTGCAAGAACTTTCAAACCAGAGAAGAAGGAAAACGATGGAACAGATCACAGAAAGTGTGATTGTAAATGAGTTCAATTTTTATAAATTTACTTTCACTGGTGCAGTTATTAACACATTAAAGTCGGGGGATCTTGACGAAAGTATGCTAGTTGAGATAAATCGTAGCACTACGACTCCCGCCTTTAATGTGTTAAGAAGAGATTAATAAAATTTCTTAGGAGCGAGAGTCATACGCCATCGCCTTTGGAGCAGAGATGAGCTTTATATTATATAAATATTTCATGGGTGATAAATAAGTCAGGACACAGTCATTTTAAGATTTTTTTTCTTGCCTAGATTTCAACACAAGCACGTGGTTCATCATCAGGGCATGTTACCAGCACTGAAGGTGTTCAAGACATTCAGTAATTAAGAGAAACTTAAAAAAAAATAAAAAATAATTATTTTAGACAATAATCAAATTCTAATATCAGAAAAACAAAAGAACTAAAATAAGCAAATGGATGTTTTTGATAAATTAAAAAAATCGAAAAAGTTAGAGAAAATTCATCACCCCAAGTGTAATCATAATAACCAGGCTATGTTAATAAAAGTAGAAGATAGAAAATGGCGAAAATCCAATCTAAGTATGATGTTAAGTAGTTGATGCAATATTATTATTAGCCATCCGAAGAATATTTACCATTATAAGTAGGAATGGTAGGGATGGAGCGGCCCACTGAAGATCGATAACTGGAACATCTATCGAGGGTATCCTCATCGTCCCATGGCCGAGGTGCGTCCAAGTTCCTTGAAGGAGCTGCAAACATCTTCATCACTCACAATCCACACTACACCATTCAAATTCTTTTCATTTTTTTTTTTCTCATGCTGTTTTCAAAAATTGGTCACAAATCTTTCATTGCTATAAATGAGTGCAGAAAGCAATCATAACACATTAAAATCCACAAAAAAAAATTAAATTTATTTTTTAATGAATGCATTGCAACACTCAAAACTTTATAATAGCGTTTGGTGCATACACCATTTTAATCCATTAATAGAATTTCATCAGAAGATCTACACGAAACTATCACAGATATTTATAAGCTCATTTAAAAAAAAAAAAAAACTTACTTTTACATAACTTTATTGCATTGGATGTACAATTATTGGTTGATAAAATAATTATGCATTATTAAGAAAAATTATACTCTTATTTACTTATTTATTTTGCAATTTGTAACTCTGTTTCACTCCATAAAGAAAATTATTTTTATTTTTGGATTTATTATAAGTCAGTCCAATGGCTTGAATCTTCCATGAAACAGGATTAAGACAATGTCCTTCAGACGTAGTCCAATTTTCATATAAAAGAACTAATCAAATTAGATTTATGTGTTATTCTAACAAAGTGTTAATATCATATATCATACCAGTATTGTATCTAGTAGTAGCATATGAATGTCAATTTTTGGGGTTGAAATTAATAAACCATGAGCAAATAATTAGTAAGTTATCATCTAGTAATAACCTAACCCGATATTGAAATTGAAAAACCCTGAAAGCTTAATAATTTAAATATTTTTGAGCCCATTTATGTTACTTAATAAAATTAAGTTGCATCAAATCATATTTTATTGGCGTTAGCCTAAATATTGATGTTCAGTTTTTATTTTCGACAATGTACTACACTGAACCACAAAGTTCTGCTCAACATTGTTCCATTCTTTAATTAATTTTTTTTTCACAAACAACAACATAAATTGAATGAGATAAAATAATAATGAAGAAAATTAGTTATTTTTTATTTTATTTATTTTGTAAATTTTAACATAAAGGGTGTATGAGTTCTAGTGATAATTTTCATATAAAATGTGACATGCAAGGCACCTAGCCAACTAGCAAAAGGAAAAATCAATAATTTACACATTTAGATGATAGATGGAAATTAGAATAAATAAAGCTAACCACAACGATTAATTCAAATAATGCCTTGCATATTCTAATAATTTAACTGGTTCCAGCAATACAACTAAAACATTACTGCTACTTTTTATCTCAAGAAATATCAAAAGGAAATCTACGTTTATCTAAACAAGTGCGTAGATCACAAAGGTACAGAAATAATCTAGGCATGTCAGGAGACATTTCAAGCAATACATACATTAAGCTAAGAGAATTCTTACTTGAAATTATGAGTCAAAATTAATAATCATTTAAGTCCGGTAATATTGATCACATTTCATTTTGCTATAAATAAATGTTCACTTAAAACAATATAAAAGTCATTCCTAGGGAAAGAACTTACAATATATTTTTCAAAGATGAATATTTTTGTTTAAAGTAATGACAATGAATTCAGCTAGCCAACATTTCTACCCAAGCAAGCGAGTCATCATTAGGACAATGATTACTATCAAGACTTTATGATAGTATGATGACAGTAATCATGGCACTCATGATGGCCAACATGCTTCGGTCAACACGTTGGCAAGCTGAATGAAACAAAAATCTAGACTGCAAATCCTGATTATTTATCATCCTAAAAATATAATATCATTCCTTTTAAAAATTAAACAAATGTTACATCAATTTAATAACTAATATCATTTTGAAATAGAAAATCTTATATTTTTAAAAAACAAAGAAACATATACGCTTATATAGCGCATTATACAATAATGTACCTAATTAGTTTCCCACAAGTCAAACAAAAAAAGTAGATACATATTAATTTTGTGTGTGAGTTCCCAACCTGCGGAACAAAAAATCATTAAAGAAATTTAAACTTCACTTCAAAGTTTTAACTGATCGTGTCTTGTTTCCAAAAAAAAAATAACCACCCCATCATCTACGAATTAAATAAGAATTTCTGAATATAAAGTTCATCATAAGTTCCAACAAGATAGAAATGCTAATAAAAATTTACTATCTGTTCAGCAAATAAACTGTTTCTGAAATACTTATCGACTATAACAGTTCAAAATCAATATTGGTAAAGATATGGGTGATCAATAGTCGGGACGCAGTCATTGTGAATATTTTTTTAAAAAATAAATAAATATTTAATAAATAAAAAAATTCACAATGACTGCGTTCTGACTATTTATCACCCATGTTAAGTAGAACAGTCGACTAATTTCCTTCAAAAATTGGAAAAGATAAATTTTAGAATCAAAATTAAAAAAAAAAAAAAAAAACTTTAAACCATAGGCAGAAATTTTATCAGAAACTTTGAACTTTATTGTTACATCATATAATGGTCAATAAATGAATAACATTAGGAGATGAAGATTGAATAACATGGAAAACATTCTATTAAAAAATATATCATATTCCATAAAGCCCAATGAAAATATCAATAAGAAACAAAAAAGATACACAGATGGAAATACGTCAATTCAACAACAAGGTAAATATCAGTAATCCCTAAAAAAAAAATTGAAATAATTTGACTTGTGATAATAAAACAACTAAAAGAACAATCAAAATTGAGAATACTTTTTTCAATAAAAATAAAAAGATCTATTAAAAAAATTATACATTTAGAATTATATGTATTTAACCTGGAACATGCTTTGTTGAGCAAATATTGTAAGGAATGAGGTAATACTCACAAGCATTGATAGGACTTTGATATCTGAGTCTTAGAGAAGGCTGAGAAGAAGCTGAAGGAGACCTTGACGCATTTCTTGGATCGAGCTGCCGTTGTCGCATTAATCTCTCCCGTTCCTTAACAGAGGCCAAGAACACACGACCCATGCCAGAAGAGAGTTTAGACAGCTCAGCTTCCTCCTTCTGTATAAAAAATTGAATATTATCGGTTTAGCCAATTATTATTATTATTAAACAAAAATTATGAACAGTATAAATTCTAACCTTTAATTTGGTTTCAGGAGGTTTTGTAGAAGCAGAAGTGGTATCTACTTCATCTTCTTCTTCAGAATCAGGAACTCCTTTGTAAGAATCAGACCAACGTCGTCGCCTCTCTGTAATAAGTCAAATGCATTTAACATGAAAAGTCAAATAAATGAGGAAAAGTAATTAAAAGCAAACTCACCAGGGTCAGTATATGGATAAGGGGGAGCAGGAAAATCATCTCTTTCAATTTTAGGTTTTTCATTGGGACGTGGGGGGTGTGCATCAGGAAAATGAGCTAGCTCTATGGGTTCCTCATTATTCATGTGTGGAGATTTCGGTCGAGACTCTCGGAGACTTTCTACCAATCCTATCATACCTCCACTTTGTCGGGACCACTTTCCACTACTACGTAAACTACCTCCATCTGTAAAATTAAAAGAAATAATAACTTTCCCTGATATCAGAAAGACCTAAGAAGTATATCAAGATAATGAAAATAATCTTTAAAAAAATAAATAAATAAATTTCTCACAACCTACATACTATAATCTGATCAATAAAGTAAATATATCAATGGGCATCTCTTATGGATATATAAAGTATCATTACAGCATGAACAAAAACTATTTTATTCACATTTAATATAAAATTTACCTTCTTTTTTATTTATAATTTTTTGTTTGTTTGGAAAAGCTAAAAATACATACAAAATCATTATTAGATATGTTTCCACTCATCGAAAGTATGGAACAGCAATCCATTGAAAAAGTTCTACTTTTTTATATTTTACATAAACAAATTTTCAAACTAACAAAAGTAATTTAATCAGAAATACACTTAGGAATAGGTGTGGTTTACAAAAGTAGGAAAATTGAAATGTTTCATGAATCATTTGATCAGCTCATGGAGAACCTTACTGACAGTAGGGTTGGCATTTTATTAAATAAATAATAACATATAACTACTCGCGATTCAGTACTTAATTTAATTTTTGTTTAGTAGGCACAAATTTCATTATGAATCAATCATCAATTTTATAAACTACTATTATAAATGCTTATTTAATAAAATGAAAAAAATATTTTTGTCTTTGTTGGTAGCCATAAGACTTAACCCCCTGTATAACATAGGAAGATAGACTCAACATTTGCTAATTCCACATTCATGTGATATTCCAGGAACATAATACACAAGAGATTACTGTACCTAGCAAAATATAGAATCAAACAAATTATCAGATAGAAAGTATTGGGGAGCGGCTGCCGATATTTTTTTTCTTTTTTTTTTGGTACTTATTTAATAGCGGGTACTTATATCTTCGTATTCATATTTATTGTATTGTATTGATATTATTGAAATTGTGAACAAAAACAAAAACAAATGTAATAATAAAAAAATACTTTTATTTTACAAAATATATATTAAAATAGAACAAAACGTTGTGAATATATAATTAAAAAACATTACGAAAACATTGCAACATATATATCAAAATAAATTAAATAATAAAAATAGGCAAACAATATAAACAAAAATAGATGAACTTAAACAGCATATGTACATATAAAAGAAACACTATGAAGAAACGATATAAACAAAATATGAAAAATTTATAATGATGTAGAGATGGTTGACCGTTGATATAATATGAGAAGGAGTTAGTCGAGGGTGCGGTCAAATAAATAAAAAATTAAAATAAATTAATTATTTTAATTTTTGCCGACGTTTCGACCCACTTTGCAGGTCATCTTCAGGGCATAAGATGTGGCACTGCGGGCAGGCAGGCGGGCGGGGAGGCAGTTGAAACACTGATGTTGAAACACCAGTGTTTCAACTGCCTCTCGCAGTGCTACATCCTACGCCCTGAAGATGACCTGCAAAGTGGGTCGAAACGTTGGCAAAAATTAAATAATTACTATATTTTATTTAGTATTTATTTGACCGCACCCTCGACTAACTCCTTCTCATATGAAAAATTTAATTTTTATTCGACCTGTATAACATGTCATGGGCACAAACTTCTCTTAAAAATTTGTTCCATGTTACGATAGTTGCGTTGGATAGTTTGAGCTGCTCTTTCTTCCACTGTATTGTTGTTAAATTATGGGACCACCCATAAATGAATTTTAAAGCCGTTAAAAAAGAAATCCTCGACCCCTCTAACCACGTTCCTTTCCTTATAAAAACGGTTTTGTTACAACTACGAAAGCATCTCCATTTAATCTTCCCGTCGAACTTCATTTGATGACCTTCATCACAATATTTGACCTTTGTAAATATCCCGGCGTCTTGAAAATATTTTATAGCCTCTTCTTCTGAAGACGGCAATTCCCACAATGTGACAACATCCATAATTAAATAAGACTAACTCACAGCTAATACAAGAAACAAAAAATAAACAAGGGAATAACTTAGGTTAGATGAGATAAGGGAGGTTATGTGAAATGAGATTAGATAAGAAGGGAGGTTTTGACGCTACCCGCTATTAAATAAGTACCTTTTTTTTTTTTCTTTTTTTTAATCTCCTACACATAGCCTCATAATACTTAAAATAGCATAAATTAAGCACATAAAATATTTTATTATCTACTCACAAGGCGGTCTATGGAAATGAGGAGACACAGGAGGTTTGTCATAGGGCTCGATAGGTCGTTTGAGATAAGCTGGCTCTTCGGTAAGATAGCTATAAGTGTAGATCCTACTGATGTCAGAGTAGTCCCTCCTGTACTCGCGCAGTAGGAGGCCAGGGCTCCCTGCTCTCTGCGCCAAACAATAATATTATTATGAAAAAATTACCTCAATAATGATCATAACATAAATGGAAGGTCAAAACAGATGATGTAGCATAACAGTTAAAATAAATATTACAGCAACCAAGGATTAATTTTAAGTCAAAATAATATCCAATGTCATTGAAAAAAAAAATTAATTTTTATAGATGTATCCATTGACTGGGAATTATATTTTAAATACCTACAGAAACCAATTTTACAAAAATCTTTTATAATAAATATATATATATAAATTTTAGAACACATTTTGGATTTCTATTTTTTATTTATTCATCTTAAAAAACATTAAATTATTTTTATGTACAAAATTAAGGTAAGGTCTTTACAATTTAGGCGGAGTTTCCATCTTTTCAAGGAAACATATGAGTAAGATGTCACCCAGATAAAGACCTAAAACTTAGGCTAAAACATTGATACCCAATAAAATAAAGTTTCTTATTTGTGAGTTATTTCATTGATGATAGCATTCCCCCTCCCCCTAATCAACTAGTCCAAATCAGTAATATTGTTCAGATTTATATTTTTAATAATATGTACATTAAAAAATATATATATTTTATTTTAAAAAATTAAAAGATCTAATCCAGTAAAGGTTAAGTAAGCCAGTTGGTCAGCAAATAAAAAAACTTTCTGTATTTTCTAGCATCAAGAATAAAACAAAGGAAAAAGAAAATCATATAAAATTTACACATTGTACATCTTTTTATAAACTTTTTTTTTTAATCAGCTTAATGAGTTTAATTTAATTAAAATATTAATATTATTATCTAAGATTTTTTTCTGTTTATTTTTTCTACCATTTGAAGGTTAACTGGATATACCTCTAAAAATTATAAATATTTTGTGATGCTACAGCAATTTGGGAAATCAAGCTCACAATATTATCATACAAATTCACAAAACAACAATATTGATTTTCTATTTAGGAATCATATTGCTCTTTTTTTTTTTTTAAATTCTTTAGTCTAATATAAAAATCTGTTTGCCATAACTGTTAGATACTGATTACCATAAGTATATTGGAAACAGATGTCTATAAGCTAGACCAAAATACATTATATAACAGACATGATAAACAATTAACTGAGTACACAAAAAATACAATGTAACATAAAACTAAATAGTTAGACATTAAGAGGTAGATTAGTAGATAAGACCAGGACACTTAATGTCTATGACCTATGTAAAAGACTTGGCTGGGCAGGACAATATTAAAAACTGGATCATTCAATTTCCTTCATTATTCTTATTCATCTTTATTCAAGCTTAATAGTGGATGTATTCACAAAATATTTTATTTTGGGGCATTTTTTTGTTATTGCTGTCCATTTAATTACACACGACACTTGATTTTCAACTTTAGTTCGAACAACTTGAAAAAATTGACTTTACTAGTGCTTTTTTTTATTGCCTAAGCCAATGAGTTTTTATTATTATTTTATGATTCTCCGACAATTCAAATTTAATAAAAGGCCAATTATGACGAAATTAAAAAAAATGCTGAATGTCAGTGACAAAAAAGTTGTCAGTCCGCCATGTTTGGAACAGTCCAGCCACTTTTTTTAGTGGGACCATTGTATTTTTTTTTTAAACTAATAGTAACAAGGAACACAACGATATGAGATTTATAGCGATGTGAGGAAGGAGTGCAAAGTAGAGAGGTCTGGTCCAGTATGTAATACTGGGACAGTCATAAGTTGGTATAAATTGCCTGGTTAAGTTCCTCAGGAACATATGATGTAAGACCAAAAATGCACAGTTTTTGAAATGAAGCAAGGTAAAGGGTTTGCACCCACACAGACTCACATTAACTGAAGTATTGCCGTGGGATACATATCACTTGTCGATTAGGTTTTTATAAATGTGAAGAGGAGGAGCTTATATGCATTATTTCCAATCAACTATCCCTAATAGATATTGCAAGGTTAGTCCTGTTTTTAATAACTCGTTATGTCCTTAAGTTTTTTTTTTTTGTGTGTTGGTTAGACATAAATAAAGGCAGAAAATTGATATGAAAAAATCTTTCTAACCTTGTCTTATTGATTAAGGAACATAGCAATCAGTTTTTTAGTTTCCTATAAAATTCTAAGAGCATAAGCCACCTGTTTTTGTTTACAGGTCCAATTATTAGTTGAATAGTCAGATTCATAAGCAGATGGAATCTAATGCTTACCTGTGTTGATGACATTTCTTTTATAACAAGTGTTCAGGTCATGTCATAAACAAGGGAATGGTTAAGTGGTGAACCCCCATATTTCCTTTTCTTTGAATTAGATTCTTTTAAATGAGTTATATCCGTTTAGCATAATACGACATATAATGGTTGGCTACTTGATCTGATATCTAATTAATAATAAATCTGATATCTAATATAACATTAGGCTCTGTTTTATCTAGCTCAAGATTATTGAAACAATTACCATAATCTAAATTATGAAGTCCAGCCAAGGAATATTCCATTAATAATGCTGGGCCCCTAGGATAATTTTCCTGGGTTCTCTAGAATATTAAATTTAATTTATAAAGAATACAACAAAAATATTATGCAAAGATCTTTCATAATCACTTTTTTTTTTGTCCTCCCCTTCCTCATCTTTTAGACTATATAGGGATTTTCCCGGGCCAGGGGTGAGGGCGGATGATTAACGCCAGAGTTAAAAGACGCAAACTCGTAATTATTATATGTTCTTCAGTTATTCAGGCTGCCAGGCAATGCATGTTTTGCTCGGCCACCTTGCCCTATTTCATAATTACTATAAAAAATATGTAATGTTACCTATTGCTACTGTCAGTGCAAAAAGGTCGTATATAAAAATTTTACTATGTTCTTTGTGCTAAAGATGACATTTTGTAGGCTGCAACTGCTATAAGTAGTCTGCTAAATAAGAGTGAAATAAAATATGAAATTATACTAATAAATCATAAAGAAATAATCGGTTTGTAAGCTCTTCTGTAAAAAAACCCCAATTTTTACATACAATCTTTTGCACTAACAGTAACCCTAAACTTAATTTTGATGTGAATTTTGAATTCAAAATATAGAACCTTGGAGGCTAGATTGACTTTTACCCCTCTCGTTGGACCTGATTTCATCTATATATGTCACAAATACTTGTTTAACACTATTGGAGTAACATCAACCCTGAACCACTGGGACTCAAGCCCAATAACAAGTTCGCTAACTCTTAATTCCTAATTTTTTCAAAATTCATTAAAAGATAAAGAAGGTCTCTGATAACTGCTAAAACTTTATAACAACAATCTGATGAATTTTGTAGTCATATCTTTTAGGTTCGGGCCCATTTTTTAAGTTTAAAAAAAAAATGTTAGGCCTAAGATCACCAAATATACATGCTATCACATTATGTAATATTTATTCGATGTTTCGGCTTCAGGAGCCATTTTCAAGTTCCTGCAAACATGAAACCGCTTCATAAAATTTCTTAAAATGTATCATTATAATATAATTCGTCGGTTTGTCATTCTTTTATTTCATTGAATGACGTTTTTTTACTTCTTCTTCGTAGAAGATGTTGAATGTGTTATTCATCAATGACGCATTCATACAGGACCATCTTGTATGAATGCGTTATTGATTATACAAGACTGTCTTGTATGAATGCGATATTGGTGAAGAACACATTCAACATCTTCTACCAAGGAGAAGTAAAAAAAACGCCATTCGATGAAATAAAAGAATGACAAACCGACGGTTTATATTATAATGATACATTTAAAGAAATTTTATGCATTGGAGCATGTTTGTAGGAACTTGAAAATGGCTCCTGAAGCCGAAACATCGAATAAATAATACATAATGTGAAAACGTATATTTGGTGATCTTTGGCCTAATGTTTTATAAAACAACTTTAAAAAATAATCTGATTGTTTTACAAGTTCTAGTCAGACAAAACCGATATAACATAGGTTTCATAGAATAGAAAGTTTTTTGTACAATACTCACTGAGCATAACAAGAACTGGAATCTGAAGGATATTTTTAATTAATGTATTCTCAATTTAAGGTAACTAATTAATACAGAAATTTAATGAATAAGCAAAATTGTTCTAACAGCAGTACTCTAGCTATAGCAAATTTCAGTATATTCATCGTAAGATAGAAACCCAGATTAGTATCTATACAATGACAAAGCACCCTTCTATAGTTATCCTTTAATCATTTCATCAAGATTTCACTAATTGAGCCAAGAATAACTGTATTAATTAAATAGATAAAAACATTAACAAAGAAATGAATATTACGTGGCCTTCCACAGTACAGCTCTAGATATCAACTACCAGTATACTGACAACCGATTCAGAAAATCTTGTCTTTTTCAGAGATGTTTATTTTTAAATGGTTTATAGTAATTCATAAAATTTATGTTGTAATTTACGTTAAAATAATTCAGCGTGACATTCCATAAAATTGAACATCCTCAAGGGAAAGGGTCTTATCATTGTACATCACTCATATATATTACCCTAGAATTAATTTCAGTAACTCAGTTTTTGTATGGATCAACAAAGGATCTGTAAAACCAAGGTTAGTAAATTAAATTTAGTAAAAATTATATTTCAAGATGTAATTATATATTGGTAGCCCTGTAGTTATGCAGTGAGAATTTAATAAATCATCTCCGTTCCAAAATTTAACTCTAATATATAATCATAAATGCAACAGTGGCCGAATTAGTGTTCACGCTAACAGCTATGCGTTTCATTGCAGCTTAGGAATATTATTCAATCTCTCGCCTTGTTAGTAATTCAAAGAGAAAGAGAAAAAAAGGCCATTTTTCCCCAATAGCTGAAAATCTCTTAAAACCTGTTTATATAAATTTAAACAAAGAATGCATAACTTTAGTAGATTCATTTCCAGAAATAAGAATTTTTGATGGAAGAATATCAAAATATCAATTGGGAATTCATTAAAAACCTTATCAAGTAATAATGAGATATTCAAATGTAATTTTTTATTATTTTGAGCTGATCATTTTATTTTGTTTTGTGTATCTGTGTGGTTTGAAATCTGTTTCTTGATAGTAAAATACTAATAATAATAAAACTTTATCTTTGTATGGTCTAATAATAAAATTAACTTCATTAAATTTCTATAATACATGCAAGGATGCTAAAAGAAATAGTACGAATCATGAAATAGACACATGATTTTAAGGGAAATTAACTAATACATTAAATAAATAAAACCGTGACATTGGCAACTACTTTTCTCTAACTTCTACCATCTAAATAATCACCAAAGTACTTTCTTCTTAAATAAAAATGAGGTAACAAATACTACTCTAAGTCATACCTTTCGATCAATGCCGTAGAGGGAACCATTCAAACTAGTTGCTTGCGATCGTAGAGACAACTGGAACAACACAACACAAGTGCACACCACAATAATTTCCACTTGCCAAATGGAAAGTTAACAAAAATTAAAATAAAAAGCATAAATAAAAATAAAATTAAAAAAAGTTGCACAGTAATATATAGAAACATGCTTCAAATTTAATATAACAACAAAATGTAAAACAAAATTTTAAATATGCAATTTACTTTAGCAATCTGATATCACACAAGCAAAAATTACATACTAGATAGTGTAATCTGCGATTTAAATTATCTGCTTTGCTAAATAGATAAAAGGACAACAGCGAACTATAATCTAACAAACTGATATTACCTGCATCTCACTATTTGACATTCTGTCGAGTTCAGTATGAGAATGACCGTTGGCAAGAGATTCAGCCTGAGGTCCAGGACCACACCTAGGGTGCCAAATGGCTGAACCTGGAAATCAATTTTAGTTTATTAATAACTATTTACTTTTATGAAGAAACAAAATTGAATAACAATATATAAAAAAATCTTAAAAAACTTTCAGAGTTGAGGGAAATAGTTTTATTTATTGAGTTGAATTTAAAACCCAACATGATGTAGGAATTTTTCATATCACAAAATCAGAGGACAATGAGTGCGATGAGGCTGTGCTGGACTCATTAGCGGCGTGGTGATATGCCACATTGAAACATATATTTAAGAGAAAAGATTTAAAGAAATAATAAAATATAGTAAGTGATGTTGATAATCCTGAAAGTTCCTAACTTGATGAAATACTTTCCCAGATGTCAGAGAGATTTAAGATCAAAATAGGGACTAACTATACAACGAACTAAACTTTATGGGTTTGAAAATTAAATTTATTCTCTATACCCCAGATGCAGATAGAAGACCAGCAAACATACTATAATGAACTGCACAGCCTTTTAGACAAATAGGACCACAATGTAAGTGAAACCAGAGTATACATTATCATAAAAAAAGTGATCTTGGCTATTTACAGAAGATAACAACTATACAAAAGACTTCAATGGACCTAGCCCAATTCAAACTAAAAAGAGAACCTGTTCGCGGTAAGTTGCTGAAAAAAAACAAAGAATGAGCCAATGGCTGCCAGGGAAGACAAGGACTGGGGGGGAGGAGTCATAAGATGTGAATTTCAGGGATTGCATATCATAGTTTAAATTATTGATTTTTTTTTTAAATTTTGTAATTCGAAAATATATATTAAAAAAAAATGTTATAATAAATAACAGCAGTAAATGTAAATAGATGTTGAAAATTAAAAACATTGTCATTTTTTTCTATTTGATATGAAAAATTCAAACATTTTAATAATAGAAGTATAGTTTTCATCCACAGTGAAACCAATTTTATTTGTCTTATTTACTTATTAACAATATGATAAACACAAACTAAGCATTATTAAAAATTTTATTTGATAAATGGTATCTATTTTTTATCTAATAAAACATACAAGTTCTCTAATAAAATTTTGAAACACGTGGGTGTTCAAAATACAGAGGTTCCACTGTAACTCTAAAATAAGTGTACAAAAAGATGCCTAAATTAAACATACTGCAAGGAACAGAACTTGATTTGAACCATCGAATGAATAAAAAATAAGAAGATGAAATTAATTTTGAGAACAGGAATATGTACAGTACAAAAATAAGTGAAGTTTAAGCACTGTTTTTATTACATTTAGATCCCATAATTAAATCCTGACTTTTAATCACCGAGAGTAGTCAGATTACTATTCTCCGAACAATGCGAGACAATTCGTGTACTTTTTAATAATAAAAAAAAAAATTAAAATATTTATTATTTATCTTAATGCATAAACTTTAAGATAAACATTTTTTCATAAAAATTGAGACAGGGTGTCTTAAATTTGTTAGCATCTCAGATTTGAAGTCTAAAATTTGATTTCCACAATTTATTTACTGTTTTATTTGGTATTGTTTAATGAATGTTAATTTATTAACTGAACAATAACATTATGATAGTAATTAACTATGATATAACCTTTTTTTTTTTAATTAATCAATGTAGCCAGTTATCCAAACATTTACCATAAGGCTTTTTTAAAATAATACTGGGTAAATTTATTGTTGTATCTTTTAATAATTTGCATTTTTCAAGTTTAAAATATCTAAAAAATAATGCTCAAACAAAATTCCTTAATCCTAATAAACTAATAATAAAATTAAAACTAAACACATTCAATTATCAAATAAGGAATCTATTAAAACTCATTCACACCTTTAATCTTTCAAAAATAATTGAAGATCACATACACACTAGTAGAAAAACTTTATAGTTAAATGAATTAACAATTTAAAACAATGCCATAAAAGCAATTTGTAAAGTAAACAAGATAAATTCTTATCAAGAGCATTAATTTCACACAATTTGTTTTTTTTTATTTTTTCTGGTTTCTCAATTTCTGTGAGTGGCCCAACTCAAGGTCAGATTGGGTATCCAGGTCAGAACCTTTCTAAAATTTATTTATAAGGTAGAATGCCCCCAAAACTATTTCAAAACTGTGATTCATACTAAAAAAAAAACAAAGTAGATATTTTTTTTTTCAAATTAGAAGATACTTCAACAAAATACAATTACACTTATAAGACTTTGTAATAAACTCAATCGATTGTTAAACCATGTAGAAACTCATAAAAACAAGAATAAAAAAATATTTTAAAACAAAAAAAATTATATACTAATATATTTAAGTTTAAATAAAGAAATTTTAATTTGAATTAAAATTGACAATGAAATGATAACTCTTCTTTAATGCAAATTGCACCAAAGTGGGAACCACTAAAATATAACTAGGCTGTTAAAGAAAAACAGATAATTGTTAGGATATGGCGTGTCCATGAAACTATACTACATGATGTGAATTTTGTTTGAAATTTATTCCAACGTAATAAATGAAAAATCTATTAACGCTGTGACTGGTAGGGCATAAGAAATTAACAATTTTATTATAATGAACACTTTAAGAGCTACATTCGCAATGGTGTACTAGACATAAAGGAATTGGTAAATGCACATCTCAAATTTTAAAGAAATCTTTATCCCAAAATACAAAATATAAATAAATAAATCAAAAATCATAAAACAAAGCAATATAACCTTGTAAATACATTTCTTCACCATCGCCAAACGGATCACCGCATTTTGTACATCTTGCACATGTTGGGTGGAAATGATGGTTGTCACCTGCCTAAAAAAAGAATTTAAAAAAAAAAAGAGTTAGCTACAGTTTCCACATGTATGCAATACCAAAAAGAAATAAAACTGTTATCACCTGTAAGACCTTGCCAGATATATAGCGAGTGCAATAAGCGCACTTGACCCCAAAATGTTTTTGATAGTCTTTTTCACAATAGGGAACACCATCCCTAAAAAAATATTTTGATAATGAAAAAGTTTAGAAAAAAAAAAAGTAAAACTAAAAGAAGAATTTTAAATAAACAAATAAAATTATGAAAAATCATTCTGGGAACAAATCATAAATTAGTTTTTAGAAGAAAATCACTTTTGAGGATCAAAACTACTCTAAGACTTATGAAAAATTAAAAAATATTGATAATTGATCATATTTATCTAATTTTATATATTTAAAGAAACGTTGTAATATATAATATGATTATTTATCATAATTATATTGATATTGATTCTACTTAATCTTGAGTTTAATTGTACTTGTATTGGATACATACATTTCAGTTGGATAATATCTAAATTTATTTAGATTCAAGTAAAAAAAAAAAAAAAAAAAAAAAGAATTGAATACATTTTTATTTAGCTTCAGTTAGCTCATAACATAAATAAAACTGGACCAAGAGAGGAGTTTAGCTGAGAAGCTTCAATAAATTTAAATAACAAAGATCACAGGAAATTTATCTTTTTTGTCAGTATAGTCAGTCCAAGGAGTCCTGCTCATGAGGAGTAAGACCAAGACCCTCCTATTAAGGAAAACACTAGGAAAAATACTGTTACACAAGATCTAATATAAGTATAAAATTTGCGTGTGTTTTATATCATAAGGAATAGGGAAATTCTAATGAAAAAGGATCGATTTTCAATTCTGTAAACAGCTTTGCCAGAAAGAGGGTTGCAGCAATTAAACCAACCTCAATGCCTATTTAATGGAACTATGACTAAAAGTCATTTTACAGAAAATGGAGTAAAAAAAACAACTAAGATTCTCATAAATGGTCTAATATAAATTAATACTTACTTCCCCATGTACTCGCCATGTAATGGCACCTCACAATCGCTACATTTAAAGCACCATACATGCCACTGACGGTCTAAAGCTATCAACGCCTGGCCCTCTTTTAACTCTCCATGGCACCCGCTACATTCTAAAATCAAAGTTATTTATAAAAATATCATCAAAAGAAAAAAATAACTATTTTAGTTTTTGGAAAAACATTTTTAAGCCTAAAACTAGCAACATATATTGGTCTGTTCAATTTTAGTTTTATCTAATTCCATCAAGTAATTCTAGTATACTCATTTAACCAATCTCATATCTCAATATTATTTCCTCATCTTTTTCTCTAACCCTGATGAAGGCTTGTGGATCATAGGTAAAAGCATTGGCATACAACTCAGTGTTTCTATTCTGATTGCATACCCAACTAACATCTAATCATTAATTTAAAAACATATAAGTATTCTTTTGCTGGAGACTTGCAACATTCCCTAATTCCGTACATGAAATAAATAATATAAATTGAATTTAAAAATCACATGCCTGACATGTTAGTTTCATTATTTTTTTATGAAATCATCTACTGATTGTCAATAGGTGTGGATTAAAATTTAAAGACAAAAAAAAAAAATTAAACATTGAAATTTTTTTATGTCAAATAACATTTATAATCAATCAAATTGAAAACCTTACTTGAAACAAAGTTCCATCAATATCACGTTAAATGAAGTCAAATACCAACAAAAACTGAAATATCACTGACACTTATCTGATATCCAAAAATAGACTATTAGTAAGCAGTGAAACTAGGGAACCTAGTCGTCGTTTATAAGAAACAAATGATAATTAAACGCACCTGTAATTGACTGGGTTTGTATATTGTTCTCTTCAGGAAGATTGCTACATTTTGAACATAAAACAATTTTTCCTGTGTATGTCACACGTTCGCCACTGGGAAAAGCTTGACTGAAAAAGAAGTGACACATGATTTTTGACATGAATAAACTAATTGTTAAATTAATTTAAACAAATATATTTTCTTTGAGAAACAATGCTTCTCGAATTAGGTAAACGAAACAATCCATGAATAAGTGTCAATAACATAAAACATAACTTATACTAACTTGCATTTTGCACAAGTAAAGCAGGCCTGGTGGTATGTGTTGCCAAGAGCAGTAACTACTTCTCCCTCAACATATTTTCCACAAGTGGCACATTTGGTTCCGAATCTTGATTGGTAATCCGGAGTACAAAAATACTGGCCGTCCTTGCAAAAAAAACCTCCTTGAGCAAGAGATGACTTACAAACTGAAAAATAAATAAGTTTATTCATATTTATAAAAGGTTAGATTCCATAAAATATAAAGAATTACAAATTAAAAATATAAGTATAGAGTAAAATTATTTTTAAATTTCTTAAAACAAACCACAAAGAGAAAGGAAACTTTTAAAAATATAACAGCTAATGGTATTTTAATTGAGATATGTTTGAATAAACTTAACAAATTAATAGACTAAGATTATTTTGTTTAAACTGGATGTGCAGAAAAAAATAAAACAAATAAATAAATAAATATTGACTATACCCAATCTCAAATTTGAATAATATAAATAGTATAAAACATGAAAATATAGAAATGAAAATTTTAAAATATTATATTTTGGAAAATAACCATTGGGGTCATTGACAATCAATTTTTAATTACAGAAATAAAAACCTAATTATCATTTATAATTATTTCTTATTTTATTATAAATAAGATATAATAATTATTTTCACAGTACAACAACTATCACTACAAACATGGAAAACATAAATCTTTGATGATACATTAATTCATTCAGATTCTGTATGGATAAATCTAAAATATCTCTACTGATAACTTCAAATGTCTCTTATCTCTAAATATATTCTCCAATGCATTACTAACATTTCTAATACATTATTATTTATAAAAATAATAAAATTGATATTTTTAATTCAAAGAATAGTTCAATAGTAAATCATTTATAATTATATACAATAGAAACAAAATTATTGCTATTAAGAAAAAGATTATTGACAAGTGACAAAAATAATGGAGACTATTCACTGACCTGAACATTTGAAGCAAGCAATATGAAAATATTTATCTTGTACACGTAGCACCTCTCCAGTACATTTTTTCTTACAGCATTGACAATATGTTTTACCTATATGAACAAATCCAGTAAAATATCATTAGTTTCAGAATGAGCATAATAGTATTTCAATAAAACAGCACCTGTATATGCGCAATATTCATATACAAGATAATATAGGACATCATTTTAGACAGTGATTAGATGGAATATTTTAATTTTCATAATATTTTGCAAGCTATAAATACGTTATCATTTAACAATATATAAATGGTTATATTTTCCAAAGTAACTAATACAATAATTTAAACAAAAATAATTACAGAATACTTCATTGGATCAGAGACAGTTAATCTGAAGCAAAACTAATTTGAAATAACTAAATCAATTTTATTAATGATAGAGGGATAATTTATTTAATACTCATTCCTATTTTCTTCTATAATAGCGCTTTTATACCTTTATTAGATTTAGCATTATTATATAATTATTAATAATTATTTAAAGATAAAAATAAAAAAAGTTAAAGGAATGTGATCAATCTAGAGAGATATCTTAAAAGCAAAGCACTATCCCAATTAAATTCAGCGTGTTAAGTGGCAAAGGCCATTTTATAAACACAAATATTAACAAAACGATTAATAATAAATTAAAAGGAAAAGACAAAACAGGGCGAATAACATCTCTGCCATAACTTTTGGTCATACTAATGGCTTATAACGCAAAAAATATCCAAATATCCAACCTCAATAACTACTACATAGTAGAGCTTTGACAGTACATTTTTTAATAACAAAAAAGGGGATAATTAGAAAGAGAGTGAATTTCTAGTGCTAATATAAGCATAAACTCATAAATAGTTCAATAAATATAAAACAAGATATCATTCATAATAGATCAATCATTTAGATAAATAATACTTTAAAACAAAATTAATTAATCAATAATAATTTACTTGGGACATGAAAGATAAATAATACATACCATCCTCAGAATCATTTCCTTCGGCTGAGTGGCATGCAATTTTAAACAAAACATTATAGATATCAGTGAAACATCACAAAACATGGGGAATAAATCGTATTAGGTTATTAATGATCAATAAATGAATATAAATATATGCAATTTACTTAAATTGAAATTAATGAAACAAAATAAAGTAAAGCTTTAACAATATAGCAACCTTGTGTGATTTTATCATGGAAGTAGGTGTGCCTTAAAGTAGTTAATTGAGGAAGATGACATCATTCTAGGCCTAGCTGTTAGGTACAGAAATAAAATTAACAACTATAGCAAACATTTAATAGAAATTTAGAATTATTAGTACAGATTCACGATTGGTGTGAATTCACTGCCGATTAGCATCATAGTTCAAGAAAAAAACTATCCACTTAACACAAATTAATAAGAACAAATTGGGTCAAAGATGTATAAATTTGGTGTAGTTTATAAAAGTGTATAAATTAATTATAGCTGAATTTCGTGAAGTCTGATTAGTAATAGCATCCATGACATAGTTGTCAAAAATGAATGATAACAAGTTATCATAACTTTTGATGAGTTGTAATAAAACATAATGTGGTAAGCTATATTTGCTGTCAAACACAAGAGAAAATTTCAAAAAGCAGAAAAAAAAAACTTTAATAAACAGAATTATCACATTAAAAGTGAAATGCCGACGAGGGCATTAAAAAAATGATAAAATATTTACCCATGTCGAAGGCAGCACCAAAGCAGTCTTAGATGGCTTGAAAAAGATTTCGTTTAAGGAACAATTCAACTGAACATACTATATAACAAATAATATCTAAGAAAATAGACCATTAATCCAAAATAACAACATATCGCAAACTAAGGGAGGGGTCTCTTCTGAAACACTTAACCTTATAAGAACTACTGAAATAAAATCACATTCGAAGTATAAATGAACATCGAATTGAGAGAGAAAAAAATTATTATTTATATTACAGTTTTTGGAACGCAGAAAATCTGTAGCAAATTTGATTGTTAAATATTAATATGTTAGTAATATTATTCCAAACTGATATTAATTTAGTTTTTCAGACATTGATTTGACTTCTTTTTTAACAATCAATCGAACTTGCTGAGATTTATGCTTCAGCTATTCAAAAACATTAAAGTTTTTATCGTAAATAAATCCTGGTGATTCTAGCGAACGCAAGTTTTTTTATGTCTTTAGAATTTATTGAAAAATTTACTATTAATTACATGCGGTAGCAGTTCAAGAAATATTATCATTTTAAGATATTTTAAGCAACATTGTCACCATTTTTTTTAACTTATATTTTGTAGTATATAATCTATTTTTATAATACTTAAAACAATTATAATAAAGTTGGGCGATTTCTTCAATGACGAGTTTAAAGTAATTTAAAATGAAAATTATCAAATCAAAATGTATTTAGAATGTTTTTTTTTTTTTTTAATTATGATAAAAGCCATGATTTTTCCGAGTTCGTTTTCTCAAAACAACGGAAGTGTTTACTAAATAAAGTGCGGTTCTGAACATTGTGGGTTCAATTGTAATCTGGATCGGTTAATTTTTATTTCTCGGCTGCTTTGGGAAATAAATATTGACCCTCCTACTCTAGTGGAAAAGCTACTCAATGTAGCCTTTAAGGGATAGTAAAAAGGAACACAGGACCCACATGGCAGACAAGTTCTCCCCACCAGTACCAGTACCAGTACCCAAAGCCACAAGCGGATATGCGGGCAGAAGCCCTCCACCCCCCCCCCCCAATTGGTAAAATATAACATTATTTTCTGCTAAATAATATTAAAAAATTATCACTCAAAGTATTGTTCGTGTAATTACATTTAATAGGACTTCAAGAATCACTTAAACACGATTTCATTTAGGTAGTTAGTATCTTTATTTGTTTTCCAAAGTAATTACCGTTATATATATATATATATATATATATATATATATATGTATGTATATATCCGCTAGTGCTCAGAGCAAACCAAAGAAAACAAGCTAGAAGGATTGATAGAAGTTACAAGATGTCAGGTTCTTTTCAAGCTTGAAGACTTACTTTTTTTACGACTTATTTTTAAGGGAGTAAGAACGATGGGGCGAAGAGGTAACTGCCATAGGTTTAAGCGAGCCCGATTATCCAAGTTCGTATTTTTTTCTTCCCAGAAATATTTACGAGAATTTTAAAAAGTACCAGAAATAATAATTATGTGATAAAAAGAAAATAATACTTGGATATTTTGGGAAAGATGTATGCTAGCAAGTCTTAAACATTTGTGCGATGCCACTCTTGGGCTACATGTTCGCGGGAAATGTGTCCACTCATCAACCCATTTCAATCTGCCTTCTCAACCCAATCTGCTCTCCTTAAAATAACCCATTACCTCGAAAACTCCATGGAACACCAAAACCTTACTATCCTCATCCTTCTAGATTTTTCAAAACCTTTTGATTTGAATTATATTTGAACCTTTGACCACAGTTAAGCATAATATCCTCTTTACTAAATTGCAAAATCTTTCTATATCCAACAGTTTCCTGCGTTGGTTCAAATTCTTCCTCTCAAATCGGTCCCAGTACATGCGGATCTAGGAGGGGGGGGGGGGACTTGCGGGCTGATGTTCTCTCCCTCCCTCCCCCAAAATGGTAAAATATAAATAAACATGGTTGTTTTGTAGAAAAAAAAAATTAAAAACTATCTCTTAAAGTATTATTGTTCGTGTAGTTACATTTAATAGGACTTCAAGAATTACTTAAACACCATGTCATATAGGTAGTTAGTTTCTTTCTTTCTTTTTTTCAAATTAATTATCATTATATGTATGAAAAAAAAAGCTTTCGGGCTGAAGCCATTCCCCCAAAATTACAAGCAGGATCCGCTAATGCCCAATACCATATCTATGCAAATGATGTTCCTGATGACCGTTCATTCCTGCCTTCTGACCTATTACCAGCCACCAAAAAACTTCAAGAAGACTTGATCAGAATATGTGACTGGGCAGGAGCTTTTAAAAATAATCTACAAGCTGAAGTTGAGTGCGGAGAAGACGAAGGCAATTTCAACAGGGTCCAATCACCTCCTTAAAACTGTTTCTAACATTCCAACCCTAATCCTGCATTATAATCCCATCAAATTGTGTCCCTCATAATGATAATTCCACCATCAAGAATCTTGCAATAACCTTTGATCAGACTCTTTCCTGGAAAAAAAGGAGTGTGTCCAGCCGTACCTTTTCGAGCTTAAAACTTCTAAATTGCTTCCTATATTTGCTTCCAACTTTTTTCTTTTTAAACTCGTAGACTCCTGGTCTCCTCCTTGATATTTCTCCACTTTGTCTATTACTGTACGGTATATGGAGGGGTCTCTGGGGATCTGGAGGCGAAACTAAAACGTTGGATATATTGCTTTGTACGATTCATCTTCGGTATCCCAAGGGAAGTCTACGTTACGTGTTTTAATGCGGAGTTGAAATGTCCTCCTATATCCTTCCCATCGTCGTAAGTATTTTTTGGCATCTTTCCTCTTCCAAATCGTTAAATCAAGCCCCTCATACATCTCCGAACTCCTACTATTGAAATCATCAGTTCACTCCCGCAATACCCGTTCTCGGTCTTTTATTTTTTTTTTTCTCCCCTTTCTTGCCTTTTAGACTATTCGGGTTTTCTCCAGGCCAGGGTAGAGGGCGGGGAAATTATGCCGAATTAAAGCTCCCACCTGGCATAGAGATTTGAACTCGTAATTGTTTTTCTATCTGATACTTCGGTTATCAGGTTGCTGGGCAAACCCGCTCGGCCATCTCAGATTTATATACAATGGTCCACCGAAACGCTGCTTTCGATAGATCTTTCATTATTCGGTCCTTGACCATATGGAACTTCATCCCTCCCTACTTCCATCGCTCCAATACCCTTTCTACTTTTAATTCCCGCCTATTCAAACACTTCCTCTCCATCCAGTCCCTATAAAATTCTGATTAGATATTCATGTTAATATGTATATATGTTATTAGTTTGTTTTCAATTACTTAATTTTATGTTTCTTTCGTTTATTTTTTATTGTTTGTTAATTGATTACAATTAAAGTAACTTTACATTTTTTTTCTATTATATTTATCTGTTTAAATTGTAAATAAACTTATATATCTGAGGCTCAAAAGTCCACATTTCTGTCCTTGTATATTCTAAAGGGACTCGTCCCAGAAAAATTAAGTATTGTTATTATTATTATTAAACGAGGTGTGATCTTGTTTCTGTCAGTGGGATCTAAACACAGCCTTGTCCTCTTCCAATTCTAGCCTCACAAAGGGTTTTTTAAAAACCATCTTCACTATATTTAAGCTTTAGTAAACATTAGCTTAAGTTGCGAACCCTTATGAACATTTTTAAATAAATTGTATAAGTTAGACTTGCTGTTACTCATATTTAAGTTTCTGCTACAGAACATTACCCAGCTTTATATAAGAGTTGTAAGAAAATATATTTTTTACACCACGGATTCGGTCTTAAATCTGAACTTGTTATTACTGAGATAGCTATCATTGAATGAATAGGATATATTGCTATCATTTATGGCACGAAAATGAGTAAAATTCATTAGAAATCAAATATTTGTATGTGGATTGTATCAATACAATAGTTACGTTGCAATTAGCTAAAAGCTACGAATGAAAGTTATGAACAGGTGGAATAATTGTTCCATTCTTCACAAAATAGTTAAACAGAAAAGTAGTTTATAGAAAGTAGGATTGAAGGGTGGGAGCTATCTCAGGCGTGTTTCTGACATGGCGCTACGGAGCTAATAAGCTTGTATTAATCAGTATTAGATTTAATGTTTAGGCTATGAATTGATTTCATCTGGTTTGTAAGTGGATTACATCAATATGTATTTATTTTACCAACTATTTGTTTCTATTTTTACATGACATTCCTTAGAGTTTGTTGATTTAATGTGATCTGATTTTCGTTTACTTAGTTATTATCCCTCCAAACATGTTATTTAGCTGTATTAAACTGTTAAATTAAAGTATGTGGGCTATTTATGCCTTATAAATTCTTTCTGTGACAAGCTTACTAACCTACTATTAAGCCTGACCTACATGTTTACAGTTGCTAAGCATACTAATAGAGTAAGTGATCAGAAGAATTTTGTGGCACATTAAAACCTGCCTCAAATTATTTATTTATTTTTGAAAGTGTGATAAAAATTTTGATTAATTTACATTGATCAGATTCCCTAACTGATCTTAAGATTATTAGATATGGTAATATCATTTTATAACAATTTCAATAACTCAAATCTCCATTTTTTCTACTTAGGAAATGGAAAGGAAAAAAGAAAAATGAATTTCTATAAACATGGCATGATCTTCGCTACTTTCTTGGGCTCATGTCTCTGTATTGGTTTGTTGGCTGCTGCCCTCGGCACAAAATATTGGACGATATCTAGTGCTGTTAACTTAAAATCTCCGAAGTCAGATGGAAAAATTCATTTTGGATTATTTCGTGGCGAAAAGAATCTCAATGTTGGTATCGGGTGGAGAGCTCAGCGATTTGAAGGTTTGTGTTTTAGAGATATTTACAATCATGCTAAAGTTATTTAAAGAATCATTAAATTAATGCAGTTTACATGACATTAACCATTATTAATGGATTGTTATATTATATCAGTTGAAGAAGTTTTTGTTCATATATTCACAGGTATAACTTCCTGTTAGATCTTTTACTACTTCTGCGAATTCCCAGCTATCCCCTTTCAGTTAAATAAAGATTAAGGATCATAATTAGCTTAATTACAGTTATGTAGACTTTTCCACACTCAAAAGGGATATTAAAACTCTCATTGGGTCCTTTTCAGTTGACCTCTGATTACTTTCGGATGCACTTGGTCATTCACAGTACTCCATTTGTAGTATGGCTCAGAGATATTATGCCCATCTATCAAAGTGGAGCAACACTTGTAAAGTAGTACCCAAAATATTTATCTAATACTCAATTAAATCTGTTGAAATGAACTATTATAAAATTAAAAAGTCGTGCCAGTTTAGCAATCAAGAATATCTGATATCAAAAATATTTGAAACTATTCATTTATTAATTTCTATTATTTTTTGGAGTTATTCTTGACCTTTACTTTAACTATTTTCTCATTCAAGGTGTTGGTAACTTGCAAGATTTTCTTCATGCCTCTCAAAATTATTCTAATCTTATTTATAACTTTGGTTCTTATGAAGGAGTCTATGAAATACAGATCTCTTAAACTCTTTTTGTTGTTTGTTTTATTGTCACTAGATATCCATCACCACAACGCCTCTAAAAAAATTAGGCATTCAAAATTTAAGGGATGTTTGGTTGAAAATGGATGAGTGCAAAGTGAAAAGATTAATAATATTGGACAATTTTATATCTTGTAAACTTCAGTTTATAGCCTTAAAACATAATGCATATTTTATACACACATTAACCCACTCGGCCACCCCGTCACCAGGATAAAGCTGCATAGAAATACCAGCAATAGAAGGGAGGGGTTGTTTTGTAAATATCCCGAGACACTTTTGAGGAATTTCAGTAAGCGATTCATTAATCCCTTCAGTCTCATCCACCTTTCTATGAAGTTATCTTATTTGCACTTAGCATCCATAGCTGAAGATAAGGAGAATGAGGTGCAATACTAGAAACTGGTGTAATGAATTATGGAGCACTGAGCTGAAATGTTTTTTTGTGATCTGGGAAGTATAGTTATTCCAGGATAGCAATAAATTAAAGGGAACTCGTAATTATTTGAACATAATACATAAATTGAATTAGGAGGTTATTGAAACTAAGTATTTGATAGTCTTGAAGGGTATTAAGAGATGTTTTGAAGGGATGAGTATTGCCTTAGTTTTCTCTAGCATCAGGTTCAACTTGATAACCTATTGGTTAATGCTGCCAATATAATTTTGAAGCTTGGATATGGATGCATTTGTTATATTTAATAGTTAATTTTCCTATGTATTTATTCAAATATTTAAATTCTTGGTCAGTTTTATTTTCTAGCTTTGAATAATCTTTATATATTTTTCAAAATTTATTTTATAAATTATTGACACAACACATTCATATTTACTAGTTAGCTTATGCAAATAATTCTTAAAGAATATTGGCCAGTGAACTAATGACAAAATAATGAGGAAATTAAATAATTCAATGTATCATCAGATGAAGGAATCGTTTGCTATTTTTCAGTAATTGTAATCGACTAAGGAAAAGAAAATTATTATAAAACTTCATTCATGATTTGAATCAAAATGTTTACGAATTACATTAACCTGTATCTCTGATAATAATGGTCGAATTTTGAATTATTATATATATTTTGATTTTGTAAGGAATGTAATAATCATTCAAATGATCATGGGTACAATTAACAAAAAATGTATATGAGAAGGAGTTGATTGGGGGGTGCAGTCAAATAAATACTAAATTAAATATAGTAATTATTTAATTTTTGCCGACGTTTCCAGTGTTTCAACTGCCTCCCGCAGTGCTACATCCTACACCCTGAAGACGACCTTTTTTTTTTTTTTTTTTTTTTTTTTGTTCCCTATCTCGCCTTTTAGGCTATACGGGATTTTCCCGGGCCGGGGGGTGAGGGCGGGGAATTTAAAATCCCCTCCGGCACCGGGACGCGAACTCGTACTTTTTATATCATCTCAAATCTCTGTTATCCGGTTGCCAGGCAACTAGCGGTGCTGTTACACACGCTTTAGCCTATTCGGCCATCCCGCCCCCTAAACCCTGAAGACGACCTGCAAAGTGGGTCGAAACGTCGACAAAAATTAAATAATTACTATATTTTATTTAGTATTTATTTGACCGCACCCCCCAATCAACTCCTTCTCATATTATATCAACGGTCAACCATCTCTACATCAAAAAATGTATACTTTTGGAACTAAACGTTATGCAATAGCTTTATACCTGGATTCTGGGCCATTTCATTTCCATGAAAGTGGTCAATTTACTAATCATTTAATAATAAAGTTGTTTTTTGATGAAGTTTTCATCTCTTCAATCAATGTTTAGCATTAGTTATTTATCCCCACTTATCTAAATTACCCACCCTTCCTTAGATTTTTTCTGTTATCAATCTAGTCTGCTGGCCAAAGAGAGAGGGATCCTTTAATTATATAACTGGTTTTTAATACTAATGCAATTCACATATGTTATTTATTTTTCAGTTCCAAAAGACATTGAAGGAATGATATATGCTGTCTGGTTTGGAACAGTTGTTTGTATGGCTCTTGGGATATTATTTTCTGCAACTGCTGCAATCTTTGCTGTTATAAATACTGCTTCCACACCAATTTCTTTTTTAACTGGAATTTCTGGACTTTATATTTGGAATTGCCTAGCAAGTAATATATATTTTTTATTTGAGTTAAATTTCTAATTTTACCTCTTGGATCATAAATTACAAATGATTTAATTTGTAGTTACATTCCAAGGTAGTGCATTGGGACTTTGGTTACTCCAGTATTATAAGAGACTGAGGTATAATGTTATGAGTGCTGAAGATAGAACTGATTTTTCTTGGACGTCAGAAGGAAAAACTGACTTGGGGTTTTCTTTTTGGTAATACCTCTATTATTTTATCGTAGTAATAAATATTTTTTTCTCTCTATTTTTTTGGTTTCAACCACTAGCATAAATAGTATATAAGCCAATTATCACATAGGAAATAGTTGCTGAGGAGTCAATTACTCTTTCAAAGAATTGTTGGTCTGACTTGGTTAAAAAATACTTCAGATAGTCAAGTAATAAATAAAAATTTTTGATTTTTAATTTGAAAAACAATACTCATCTAACCTTTCTATATGTAATATTATTTTCTTCATGATTTTTTTTTCTTATTGGTAATATAATATTTATAGTGCCAATTTATTCATTAAGACCACATGTAAACATGTTAAATAATAGCTTGTATTAAAACCATTATTTCGTTTTCTCTATTTATAAAGCAATTTTACTCATTCATATTAATTGGCTACCTCAAAATTAAATTATCATAACCGAGTTGCAGACAATTTTACAATCCTCTAGTTCACTTGATATGTTTATCAAAGGCCTTTCTCTTTGTATTAAATTGAAAGTTGTGACGTGGTGTGGCCCTTTCTCTTTTCTCGTCTTCATTGGTTCACAACTCAATCCTAGGTCATGTTCTCCTGAATCAGCCTCTACCAATTGTTCCCATCCTGTGCAGCAACAAGCCAATTTTGAATGCTTAGCAGGATCATAGCATCATAAGCAGCCATCTTTCTCGTGAAGTTTTATTCTTCCATGTCTTTTGGTTGTTCCATGCAATACCTTTTCCATGATCTTCCTCGGCATATCTATATCACTCCTGCGAGCTTTATGACCAGTGTATTTTAATTTTGTTATACAAAGTGTATAAAATTTGGTTCTTTTTAAAGCTCATTTTTAGTTCTTGATCACTTTAGCTGATCTGCACCATATATAGTGACCAGTCCGCAAAATGGATTACAGTATCTTTCACTTATGCATAAAAGTGCTTGTTCATCCAATTTGGAAATGGTCTATGTCTCTGAGCCATGTGTTAACACTGGTCTTATAAGTGTTTTGTACATTCGTAATTTATTGATTTATTTAACACTCAATCCCTAAGGGGACACCTGAGGCCAAAGAACCTGGTCTTAAGTTAAGTTGTTATATTATCATTGTTGTTCATATGATATCCAAGATTTATAAATTCTTTGACGTGTTCAAAAGTATGACCAAACTGTTTTCTCTGGCTGCACTTCCTGCCTTTCTCTCTGTATTAAGTTGAAGTTGTAATTGATATTTTTATGAATCTACAATAATTTTCAGTCTGAATAATGTTGATACTAAATGCCTTTTAATAAAATTTAAAAAATCTCAAAAAGTTAGCTTACAGTTGCAGTACGGAACAACAGAGATAATTTTTTTTTTTACAATTGTTTATTTTATAACATTCTTCTGTAGTTATGCAATTAAATGCGGTCCCATTTGGCTTTTGTTCATAGATGTATAAATCATTTACTTGAACATTTTGGTGAAAACAATTTTTTTATGTACTATGAAAAATTTTTATTTTTATTTTAGAATAAATACAACTTTTTATATAAAGTTTTTAAAAAGACCTGGAGAAAAAGAATCACAATCTGTTGATTTGTATGGCTTCATTATCATGATTTCCTGTTCATAATTTTACCATCTATCCATCTTTAGTGTACTTAGTTACTTCCTTTCCATTAAACACCTATCTTTTATTAATAATTTTTTTAATTTATTATAATTTTAAAAAAAGGATAAACGATAATAATTTTAATATTAAACGTTTTTGAAGTGTAATTTTTTTTCTTTAATATTTAATATTTTTAAAGTAGTAAGTTGTTTTCTTAATTTTATTTATCTATTTACAATTATATTTTTTATACATTAAATCATAATTTTATACTCCTACATCAATTCTTGTTCATTGCTTAAATAATTGAGTAAAAATTGTTTCTGAGTTTTATATATTTTTTTAATTACTTTTTCTGGAAATATTTATTTGTTATTTTTTATTTTTATATATATTAAAAATATATCAGTTTAAAAGAAGTTATTAATTTTTTTTTAACTGCTATTTCATGTTAACTTCTGGATTTTTAATTTAAAAATTCATTCTCTAACTTCTTGATTTTTAGTTCAAAAATTCATTCTCTAGTATAGCTCTGCTGTACTTTTCTATGTTATATATGATTAGTACGTTTTTAAGTCGTAGCCCATATATTCATGACATGTCTGGCGCATAAATTAATTTTTCAATTTCTTAATTTTCTTGTTTATATGAATTTAATTATTTTAAATAATTTAGGAATTATTATAAATATATATTTATCAAAATTTGTTAGAATTAAATGGTACATAATAAACTTTTCATCAAATATTAATGTATATTAGAATAAAATTTATAGAGAAATGGACTCAAAAGCAACTTACAGCATTTATGTCTGCCATTATATTTGATATACTACTGAAACTAGGCTGATAAACTACTATACAATGAATAGGTTGGTCCAAGATAACTCAGCTTCCTCTGAATCATATCTGACAGGGATAGAGTGATTCAACCAGGAAGATGATAAGATTGTGGTGGTCAGTCATAAGATTGGATGCCTTTAAAGATTGTTTGAAACTTAAATCTAATGAAAAACAATTCTGATGTTTTGGCTTGGAGACCATTTACTTCCTGTATTAAATTATATTCTTTATAAAACTGAATTAGTCACATGTAGATAAGATAATGGTTTTGGTGAAATTTTTCTCATGTACTCCTATTTATCATCACTGTGTTTCCATTTAAAATTAGGATTTCATATTTATGTCTAGAATTTATGCCTAGAAGGATTAAAGAACTTTTTTGAGGTAGGATTTTTCTTTACTCTATGTTCCTGCTTGTGCACCATAGGCAGTAAGAGAGCCATCTATGCAGCTTATACTGTTGTTTGATCTGTGCTGCTGTGTAGTATTAATATTGATCCAGTACTTTGTGTCAAAATATTCTCGGGTTTGAATGTCAGAATGGAACCGTAATATACCAACAATCCTATTTTTGTTAGGTGAAAACTTTATTTGCAACTCAATAAGTTAATACTCAGTTGTTTCTTATGTTATTTGAGATATGGTTAAGTATGTCATATTTAATTTAATAACTTTTAAATGCTATAAATGTACATATAATTTAATATTTAATGATGTATTATAGTAATGACTACTTAATTTTTAGGCTAGTTGTTGCTGCAGTGATTGTACAGTTTGTGAACATAATTTTCATTTTTTCTGGTACAAAAGAAATGAGGCTTAAGAAAAATGTTAAACCAATAATTGAAGAAAAGGGAAACGGAGCTATTATGTTGTACTAGTGCCTAAACTAACAGTCAGTTATAAAAAACACACTTATTTATTGTACATAATTTATTTTTAATATATTTTTACACTTGTACTGTTTGTTATTTTTATTTTCCTTCACACACCAGCAAAGCTTAATATTTTTTTGAATAACTGATAAACATTTATTAACTGAATTAGAACGTTAAAGACAGTTGATCTTCTGTAGCTAACAATGGTCAACTTAGCTATCAAGTTCTGAGGTAAATATTAAATCGTGGTACAAAATTTATTCTATTTTAAGTATAATTAATTTCAAATTACCAAATATATTTTGTTTTATACAGATGTTCCAATGAGGGTTGCTTTTTCACATCAGGATTGAGTTCCAGAGGTTGCGGCTAAACCAATCTCCATCCTGAAGACCCCAGCCAGCCATCTCCTCTTCCTTGGTGGTGGTTGCCAATCTAGAATTCTGTTAGGCCATTGGTTGGTAGACATTCATCGTACATGACTATCACATCAGCCTTCTCTGTCTAATTCTCTGGTTAACAGACTCAGGAGTCTCCATCCTATCCCTAATGACCTTGTTCATAATTCTATTGATCCTCGTCACACATAGGCATCTCCTCCAAAAAAAAATTACAATATAAAATAACCAGTTGTTTAAATTTAAAAAAAGTTCAATCCTTTCAATTTAAGAATTACTCTAGCATCATTTTTCTTTTATTTTTTCATATTTTAAAAATTTACTGAATGTGAATGTGAGAAAGTTCCTCATCACATCCTGGTAGGTCACCAATTACCAAACAAGTTTGACTGTGGTGATATATAACATACTATGTATATGCCATTCCTCTTACTAATTATAAGATTGAATGTTGTCCACTTAATTATTACTTATTAATCAGAGCTCTGTTTATCTTAAATTTCGCCCTCATTTTCTGGCTGCCTTCCAGGAACAGTTTCTCTTACAGATTGAAGTGGCCTGGGCTGACAGCTGTTTTCCATTTTTACATAATGGCCTTGTAGTACATGTAGTTATCCAAGGTTACTCTAACTGTAGAAACTCCCTTTCAGATAAAACATAGAATCCTATTTCTCTCCATAACTTGACTCTCAATATCTCATTGTTGGTGCTGCCAATGATATATATTTCTGGAGCTTAGCACGAAATCCTCCATGTGCTATAAGGAACTGTGAGATCCAGTTGTCTTAGAAAACCCATTTTACTTGTAGACGTGACTTGGTCCCACTGGACAATACCTCCGCGGGATTGTCCCTTTCATGGGGTTATCATTCACTGCTGGCTCCATTATTCTATATTATTTTCTGATAGACCAGTCAAGCCTTCTCTCTCCATACCATCTTGCAGGAGGAGATGGAGAGGTATCCTCGGGCTAAGGCGGTACAAGCCTTATGATTAGAGACCAAATTTCCATGTTATTGCACATATTATTCGCTTGCGTGTAAAATTCCAGACCCGAATATCTTTCCATTTCAGGATCTGTTGAATAACATATTTAAATTTTATATTGTATGAAATTATACATTTTGCCATTTTTTGCTTAAATTGCACAATTTTGATTTTTGTTGCATTAAATTGCATATGTTGAGCTAGGTTAAATGGTTTATAAATACCACTGTCTTGTTCTTACTATATTGCTATATTTTCCATATGAATTTATAATTTTAGAAAGAAAAATATGAGGAAAGTAGACATAGAAAAGTAAACACAAGTGCAGGCTAACTATTATTGAAATAGAATTTGCCTGAAGTAATTCAATAAAAAAACTGCCTTGTTTTGATTTGAATTCTCACTCTTTCTTAAATCCTTCAGTATCTCTTCCGGCTTTGAAGTGAATCGTAGACTATCATGAATTCGGCATCAATAATATCTGATTCGACATTCATAAAGTCACATTTCTCAAATTTTTCGCAAACATTAACTCAGTTAGAATCTCGAAATTTATTACTTACTAAACAAATTGAAATTATAGATTAAAATCTAAAAAAATCAATTGTGGAATAGAAAAAATTATATCTCAAAAATTGTACTCCGTAATAGAAAAAAATATAGGTTACAATCTTATAAAAAATATAACGAATACATTAACGGTATAAATGTTAATGTTCACAAAAAATCAGCAGTGGCTGCTCGTTAAAAAATGAGTCCCCTTACATCAATTCATGTTGAATGCCCTTTTTCTCAATTAAAAGATGTATAGGGATAGAAGAAACAATGTTTCAGAAACAAATTTCAAAATGAATAACGTAAATTTCAACTCTATAATAAAATATGAACAGTTAGAAATAATATGCGTACATGTATAATTATGTATATACATATATTATTTTTAATTGAAATTAAATATATGAAATCAATCAGTCTGGTATATATTAGTTATCCTTCATACCTTTAACCTTTCAAGTTTCTCTACATTACTTCATTCTTTGTATGTACCAGTACATTATCTAATTTAAGGGAAATTTAAACAAATATATTTAATTATTTGTCGGTTAATTTTGGAGACCTTTTTGTAGTTTTTTTGTTAATTATGTTTAAATTTTCTACTATTTATGTTAGTCCTTATTTTTCTTTCCTCAAGATTTAGGTTAATCGTAATTAATTGTTGTATTAGATTATGTATTGTTGATAGTTGATTGTTATATGGATTTTAATTTCCAATGTTGCATTTTAATTATTTTTTTTTATGACATTTTAATTCAGAAGCTTAACATAAAGTTTGATAGGATTGCTATGTATCAATATTATAAATTAAATTAAATAGACGATTTTTTACAAGTTTTCCATTTAGATTTCACGGAAACATTTATTTTATGCTCAATAACATAAAAGAATACATTATTAATTACTGTGATTGGTAATTACTCTTTTGCAATCCTTTAATAGTAGAGCCCATATCATTAATTATCAGATATTTTTCTAAAATCCACAGCTTTTCAACAATATGTCTGTGGCACCTGTGCATAGTGTTTTAAGTGCAAATATTTTATTTTCGGAAAAAAAAAATGCAATTGAAAGTTTATTTTCTCAGGAGCAAGTTCAATTTTCCAGTTTCAACTAATAATTCACAAAGATATATTTGTCTCTGTAATAGCGGTATAACATAGCCTATTAGATATAAAGAAAGAGAGGAAAATTGGTTTTCTGGTGATACCCGTAACAAATTATCACAATTGCACTTAATAAGCTATTCTTAGGTACCACAGATATTATACATACATATTGTGAAATTGCCAGAAATTTGCTTTCAACCTGAAAAACCTATTTTAGTCAATTGGCAAATTCTTTCATTAGTTAATATTTATTTAGTTTGTATTACTATTGAAAATGTGAGACCTATTATTTCAAATAAACCATACATGTACTTCAGAGCAAGAAATTTTGAAGATTTGACACTTAATCCCAGTAAGAGTGATCAATGAATCAGACCTAGCTGATATTAATGACGATTTAATTTTATATCAATATAACGAGTTTAATCAAAATTGTTAGAGCTGTTTGAAAAAAATAGTAATTATATGTAAAATCAATGATATCAACTGAGACTTCTGATATGCTGCTTTTGACAAAAAAGTTATTGTAATATCCCAAGCACATACATCCTTTAAATATATAATTACAGTTTCATAAGATTAGTTGGTTTTCGGGTTAACAAACCATTTAGGTTTGTTGTATTGGTTGTTTGGACTCAGAGAACATCAAAACTTGTATTTTCGTTAAAAATTTGGATTCGAAGTTTTCACGATGGTAATACTTTCACTAACTATATTTATCGCGTTAGCCCACAGTCACAACACTGCCGTTGTCCAGCTATCTGATCAATGGTATGATTGATAAAATAAGTACGAGTTCGTGTCCTGGTGCCTGCACAGTGGGACGAGTAAGGGAAAACTCGTTACATCGGCTAAATCAATTTTTTTTTCCAATTGAACTGTTTAATAAAATCAGTGAAAAATATATATTGTGCCAACTGAAAATATTCTTGAAAACTCCAAGAACAACTCAAGGTATCAATAAAACAGTTTATCTAGTTTTTGGAGTTCTTGTCAGGTGATCTTCAGGTTCCCTTACGTATCCTCCTTTGCGGGAAGAGTGTCTCTTCAATAACCATTCCCTTGGATTCGGCAAAGTTGACGAGGCGCTGGCCATTTTCGTTAGTTTGTATGTGAAGGCTGTGATGCCCTATAGTAGTGCGATTGATCTCTTCCTTACCAATCAGTATTAAAGTCTGCAGCGATGATCAGGGTTCTTTCAAGAGAATCGTAGAACCTGTCCTTTTCTTCATCATCACCTACTTCCGTGAGAGCGTGCACACAGATGAAGCTGTAATTGCAGAACCTTGTCCGTATTCTGATGTGGCATATTCTGGGACTCACAGGTTTCCATCCAATCACCAGCTGTCTGAATTTACTCGTAACAACGAACCCCACATCAAACTTGTAGGTGTTCTCACGACAGCTCTAAAATATGGTGTGGTTCTTCTTCTGCATTATGCCTTGGCCAGTCCATCGGATTTCCTGGATGGCAACTATCCCCAATTTGTAAAAACCTATTAAATCTAGGAGCAGTTTCAGTGCTCCAGGTTGATATAAGGACAAGGTGTTCCAGTATCATATGTCAAAGTTCTTACCATTGGGGGTGCCTGGTCATTTCCTTGAGAGACTGATCAACTCTGAGGCTGTTTTAGGTTTCGTGATACAGTAATTTAAGGGGAGCTGGTTATCAGCCAACTGCCATTGAGTCAAGTGGAGGGGCTGCCTCCTCAGAGCTCCCTGACTCGCTCCCCTATCCGGGGAGCGACTACCTAGGAAAGGTGACCCGAGGATGAGTACTGTTGATGATCTTTGTCTTTAGTGTGGGGTTGAATGTAGTGTGCTGTAGTTAGTATAAATATGTGAGTGTCAGAGTAGTGTTCCCCCAACCTGGAGGGCCAGTGGCTTTCCGCGGTACTAGGACCGGGCGATGGGGCCACCATCTCCCTACGCCCACATACTATATAATAAGTGAAATTAAACATAGATAAAAGGTAATGATTTATTATTACTTTTTTACTGGATCTTTGAGGAGAAAGAATTTTATATCACACAATTTATTTTTGTAAAAGAGGTGGCAAAGAATTCATGTGATATAAGAGGAAAAGCAACTAAAAAGTTGGAAATTTGTCATAATCTTTAAGCCTGCCTCAGAGTTCATCTCTGCCTCGGATTGCCCCTCAGGAAGCTCTAATCTCAATCTAGTAGATTATCGGCTTTGGTCCTTACTGGAGAGGATGACATGCCACAGAGCACGCACTAACTTGGAAAGGCTCAAACAATCTCTGGTCTGAGCAGTTGAGCGCTTTCTCCAAGAAGTGCTGTGTGCTGCTATTGATGACTGGCCACGGAGATTAAATGTTTGTGTCAAAGTAAAAGAGCGACATTTTGAGTAATTTCTTTTTTGTTTTATTCTCTATAGATATAAATTTTATTTTCTAATAAAGTTTTTGAAAAATATAATTTTTCTTTTGAAATCTGTATATTGAAGAGTATATAGCATCGATTCAGAGACTGGTTTTACTTTGGGTTACTAGAGCCTATAGAACGATATCTCATGAGGCAGTGCAAGTACTGACAGGGGGGACATCTCTCGATCTCCTGCGAGTAGACTTTTACCTCTTTAAAATGAAAAGAGAAGGTTCGGCGGATCTACCGCCTTGTGAATTGAAGAAGACCCAAGATCAGAAGAAGAAGAAGACAGTAGATCAATGGAACCGGCGATGGATGGTACCTCCGAATGGAGCTACCCTAAGAAAGTACTTCCCCCCGGTCAAGTCATGATTAGATGCAAGATGGGTTCTCCCGGATTACAAGGCGTCTCAACACCTCTCGGGACACAGGGACTTCCGAGCGAAGCTCGTTAAACACGGGAAGAATATTGATCCGATATGCCCTGGCACTAAGAGTTAGGCTCCTGAGAGAGACAGGGATATATACGCTGACAGAGAGCATGTTCCTACAGCTAATGAGCAGAGAGAATTACCCGCATTATAGGGAATTCGTATACGGGTGGAAAGATACGGTAGGTCCTACACATTTTAATCTGGGAAGAAGAGATAAGTTAAGACAAGCTGCAGCTGCTTCGAGGACCGGCTTCAGGTGGAAGAATGGAGAAAAAGAAAAGTGTAGGCTTGTGCCGCGAGCAGATCTACGGGGGGGGAGGCTTTCGGGCTGAAGCCCCCCCCAAAATGGTAAAATATAACCATGTTTTATCGAAAAAAACATTTAAAAAGTATCTCTTAAAGTATTATTGTTCGTGTAATTACATTTAAAAGGGCTTTAGGAATCACTTAAACACCATTTCATACAGGTAGTTAGTTTCTTTCTTTTTTCGAAAGTAATTATCGTTATTTTTGAAAAAAAAA